>JAHLJT010003656.1:102344038-102743585 GCA_031308135.1 Acheta domesticus | reverse complement strand
AAAGAAAGCGAAATGGAGTCAGGAAACCTTGGCCTATCAAGTTTTTCTCGCTTCAATTTTTACAGGTATTTGAACATTTTTAAGTGCTTAGAACACATTACCTTTAAAAATTTGCAACACTTGTCACACTGACGCACCACGGTTCGTTTTGTAATATTATCACAAGCTTGAAATGAAAAAAAGTTTCCGGCCGTGGTCTAGCGCCATGCTTGTGAGAGTTCTTTACGCTATCTGGTAAACAACGTTAATAAAACAAAATTAGAATAATTTTGAGGAAAATTTTAAAAATACTGTATTTTGACTTGAAGGAAGGGAGCCCTAGATGAATTATTTAAAAATTCTGTTCAGGCATCCTGTACTGTAGCCTCCAAATCGAAATATCCATTTCAAACTCGCTGAGACTCAAGTCATTCAACTGATAGGCTAATTTCAATTTGGAAGAAAAATCGTCTAAAAAGTCCACCGTTAGAAGATGGGCAGACAAACGTTCAGTCGTCAATCTATTTTTTTAAATAAAGCCCTCACAAACATTTGAGTGCACAACGGTTAGAGGAAGTAATTTACTACATTTGAACAGATTTATCCACTTCTTCTTTACCAAGCCCGGCAATGTTGGTTTTCTGTCAAAAAAAGGCCTGTTCGTACTTTCTCTTCTCATGAAGTAAAAAAACGAGAAAATGATTGAGCTTCTTCGGCCCATCCTGGTTATGAAAGAAATATTCGAAATTGTGGAATTGCTCTCGTACAACTGTGTCGATACACTTAAGATAAAAACTGGAATAGCCCTTTTTTGTAATCTCTTAAAAAATTTAAAATCTCAATTGACCCCAATTGCTTTTATTCAGGCAAACTGTATAAATGGTTTTATTTTAAAACGAAATGAGAGATTAGATTCCCCATTCATGGAAGAGTATCTTTTAAGTGTAATCGGAAGCAATTCTGCATCTATCAGCGGTTTCTTTTGACAATCAGCTTCGGAGATGTCGATAAGATCTTATTTATTCTCGCATCGTTCATGTCTCAATTTAATGGGTAGATGATGAAAATCAGCATTACCTTAGGCTATAGTAATTGAGAGAGAAAGTATCTAAATGTAAAATGAACGAACAAAATAATATAGTGAAAAAAACATACGTAATGAAGCATTGTATAATTCAGAACATTTTTACACGCATATGTAGTCACAATATGTCACAGACTCACGAAAAATGGAAAAAGAAATCTACTGAACTGGTTCCGAAGTGTTACTTTAAGAAAACATGTATAGTCACTCCTCTTTCATAAAAATGGAAACAACAAACATAAACTGCAGGATTTAAAACTAGAAAATTTCTTTTGGTTTGAAAACTATACATTATTTTTCTACATCCTGAAATTTGCTTTATTACTGATTGACTGAAAAAGATGCCATGAGGTCAGAAAACTTCATTTTATTATGAAACCACAATTTCCCGACAAGTTTCAAAACAACTGGAATGTTGCAAAATCCTGAAAAATTATGCTTAATTTTCAAGTTTGGACGAGAGAATTAAAACTAAAAACATATTTGTAACAAGCGAGGAAGACATTTTACATAAGCATATACTATACAGCGAAGAGAAGAACACTAGAACACTATGCAGTGAAGAGTCTCTGGTCAATAGGATAAAAAACAATGACATTACGACAAAATTACTACGATCGTGGAGATTTACTCCTCGTGACTTATTGTGACGACGTTCAAGGAGAATTATTCCGTGTTCAATGCAGAATAAAGGCTTGGAAATAGGGAGAGAAAATAAAAAAGTATAAAATCACGATAGCATTATATTTTTTGTCTGAAAGCAAAGCGAGAAAATGAAGATTTACAATAATATAATTAAATGTTATGGTTATTATATTACTATTATTAGTATTATTGTTGTTATTAATTTTACAAGCAATCGAGTGACTCAGACAGAGCAAATCTTTCCTTGGTGCAGCCGAGTTCGACTGCCGGGTAGGGTAAATGCCACATGTCTCTCTTACCCTAGGCGTGGATTATAAATAAAAACATGCCAGAACAGGGAACATTGCTAGCAGGTAAAAATCGAATTAATCGACCCGAAAGTTCCAAATACATATGAATATTATTACTATTCGCGTATTTTTACGACTACTCGTACAGAGTAGGGAGAAAGTTATGTAATACGGCGCGAAAAACGGCGAATTTTCGCCAGAAAAACCCTTATTACAGGGTTCTGGTAACGCAAAAATGGATAAATCTAATTGCTAAATTTAGGGAAAAAACCTTTATAACGTAATGTATCAGAATCCATGTTTTTGGGTCCTTGGTACCGGAAAATCGGATCACGGCAAAACGTCTGTCCGTCTGTTTCTCCGTCTACGAAAAACGCTAGCGGGTAAACCGTTCAGCCGATTTTCTCCAAATTGATATTCCCTAATCGATCTGGCATCTGGACCTCTGGAATTGAATCTGATATTTTAATTTTGGGAGATCTTTGCATGAAGCTTCTGGGACCTTTTCCTGATTTTCACAAAAATGGCTATGTTGTTTTTTATTAACTTTTGTTTTTGGATAGTAAATAACTTTTAAGAGAATGGCACGGGTCTCATGTTTGTTGAAAACTCTGATTTTTCGAAAATTGGAAAAGGTCGACATTTTCGGAGTCTTCCTACAACCAAAATATTAAAGACAGAGATATTTCCCTTAATGAAATCTGTTCCATAAAGACAGATTTTTGAAATACGGTCATGTACATTTCTTAGAAAAAATTGACTATTTTTCGCATAATTTAGCGTGAAAATACGGGCGAGAAAATGCGTGCATTTTAAGCACCGCTAGTTACATTTCCCACACAGAATTTATTCTTAGGACTATCTTAGCATAGATACATCAATACTGCAGGGCCCGATTCTAAGAATCACAATTGTTGTACCTAAGTTTCCAAGAATATTAAAAAAACCCTCGCCGACTAGACGCACTCAGGAGCTTAGAGCCTTTTGGTCTCCGCACGTGCACTGGGGCGGCCGCGTCCTTCCAATGGACCAAAGTGGTTCTTTCTGACAGTTTAAAAAACTTTCCGCGCCGTTGTCTAACTTCCGCAGCGCGGAGCCCGTAACATGTGTCGAAGCCACGCATTTGTGATTGCTTAGCGACGCCGCGGTTAGGGTGAGGACACCCGCGACCAAGCGTCAACCGAAACTCTTCGGACTCTCCAACTTGGCGACTTTTTTTCTCTTTCACACCTGCTTCTGCAATAAACTTCCGGTTGTCGCAGTGACCTCCGAATGAGGAAGGATTTCGGGGAGAGCAGCTAGCCGCACGTCTGGCTGAAGTCCGGTGTTCGATGCCCGGTTGCACATTACAGTGAGTTGAAGGATGGTACAAGTTACTAAGGAGAATTAAGATGAGAAAATACGTGTAAGCTGCTTCAGGTAAATCTAAGAAGAAGGTAGATAAAGGAAAAAATATGATATAATTGTGATGAGAAATGGCTACGGAAACTCCTTAATGAAGGAACACATTTCGGAGGGACTATGCAGAAGAAAATGGATAGTTATAAGACAAAGTAGATGACAGCGCTCTCAGAATAAATTAGAAAAAGGAAACACAAAGAAACAGAGAACGAAGTTGATAAACACATTACTAAAACACAACGAACAAAGGAAATATGAATGAAATGGTACAATATTTGTTTTGAGGCTTATTCAAAATGTAAGCTATATTAAAATTTTTTTGAAACGTTTTTATAATCAACTAGTTTATAATTCTAGTTTCTGATGTCTGAAATGAGACGAAGGAAAGATGACTGATACCTCGAGAACTAACAGATGCTCCAGAGTAAAAAAAACCAACTATTTAAGTGCAAGAAATAGTATCCATCTCTATATAGGCTAGGGCAGTTGGGGGCAAGTGGGGGCAGCGCGGCCGGCCGCCGGGCGCTTAAAAGAGGCAATGAATGGAAGAGCGAGCGGGCGGGCGGGGCAGGAGCACGGCGGCCTCGAGGATCGAGAGCGAAGTGCGGAGGCGGCGAAGGGGAGCAGGAGGCCACGGGGCCTCTTTTACTGACAACGTCCTCACCGCTGCAGCTGCCTCCTGCATCACCACAGCACAAGCAACTCCAGCAATACCAGCACAACCACCTCCACCACCACCACCAGCACTACCACCACAATCAACACCATCAACACCAGCACAAACACCTCCACCACCAGCAGCAGCACCACCACTAACACATCAACACCAGCACAAACACCTCCACCAGCAGCAGCAGCACCACCACCACCACAACCAACACCACCAACACAACCACCTCCAGAGCCATCCGACTCCCATCACCAGCTTCACTAGCAACTCCAGCAGCAGCAATACCAACACCAGCATCACCAGAACCAGAAGCATCCTTACCAGCAGTAGCACCAACCAGCACTACCAACGCCATAAAAACTCCACCAGCAGCACCACCACACCACCATCGCCGCCACCATCCGCGCCCCTGCCACTATTTTTTCCACCGCCACCTTCTCCTCCGCCTCCACGTCCGCCACCGTCACCGCTACCACAACCACAAGCGTCATCCTCATCGTCATCGCACACCCATCGCTCGCTCGTCACAACAACCGTCAGCTACATCCACATCCACCGTCCCTATCATCATCGCCCTCACTATTATCATCACCGTGGCCACGACTCCCACCATCACTATCAGCGACCTCGTCCCCGCCGCCTACGTCTTCGCCGCCGCCGGGGCTCCAGAACTTTCAGAAGCGCCGAAAGGCAGGCAGGGCAGTCTGGCGCTGCGGAGCGCGGAGGGGCGGGGCGGGGCGGCGTTGGAGGAGGGGCGGGAAACTCCCCGTAATTGGCAAAACGAGCGGCAATTGCCGGGCTCTTCTGTCGAGTGGGCGCACCGCCCCGCCCTCGCCGCCTCCGCTGTCTGTCGGCCGCTCTGCTCCTACGCCTCCACGCCGCCCGCTCTCCCCTCGCCCTTGTGTCCGATGGAGCAGCTGGACGACCGACGAGCACCGTAATTACGTGGTTATTTACGGTTTGTAAATAGTTGGTGAACTCTTGGTAAGACTCGTGGGCGAAACACAAGTGATCAGTGGTTTTCCGTGCTTTCTCCAATCAATACCAGGCGATTGTTGGAGGCAGTGTCCTGACAAACGGCCATGGATTGTGCGCGATCTGTGGGTGATCCGATACTGCTTCCTCTTCCTTGTCCTATCCTCACCCCTCACACATTTATATGCGTTATTATTTGCATGCATTACGCTACCACACGGGACGAGTAGGGACCTTACAGTTTGTCCCGACTAGAGCGGTGCCAGGCTCGTGGGAGATACTGTAGCGTTACCGAATATCAACTTCATTAAATCAGCATTAATTTCTACATTTCTCTGGCAATAATCTGCGAAAGAACGTCTCCGCTGGCGCCGGGGAATTTTTGGCGTGACTCCCCCCGCTCTAATTCGACACGCGCAGCTGCGCGCACCCTCCGCGTGTTTGTCTTCCGGGAAGTAATCCTTAAGAGAACGCACCCACCCCCTTCCAGCCCCTGGGCCGCCACCCAGTGGATATTAACAAAATTAGGCTTGCCCTGGCCCACTTCTACGACGCATGTCTAGGATTGCACGTGCGTCCAAGTAAACAATGTAAAACAGACTTGAGACAGAAGATACTGGAAATTTTCCATTAAAGATCCCTGTTCAAACGCCTTCAGCGATTGGACGAAGTAATTTCACTGCGCAATTTCCTGTAGCCTATCACCGAACGGATTAGAAATTGTAGTAGAACATTCTCGAACTTTAGAGATTTTTTTGGAGGGGGGACCGAGGTATCGGGCAGAAAGAAAGTAACATCCGAGGGACATTCCGCTTGCGACTTTTGACTGAGTAGCATTCTGTTTTCGGCTTTCGGCTGAGTATCGCTCTGCTTTCGACTTTCGACTGCGGCGCTTGTTAATAAGACTTCGTGAAGGCACTTTGTGACTGCCCTTCGGAGTCTTCACTTGATTTATCTTGTGGCGAGACTTTTCAAGAGAAAGTTTTCTTTCGGACTAGATCAATTTTCTGAACCATAGTTTTATCGGTTCAATTTATTTAATGTGCCGTGCTTGGCCACAATTGGATGAACCAAAACAATTCATTTTCTTGAAGTAGTGATTATTAGTCTATCTTTGGCATAAGCACGCCCGAAGTGACTGGGTTAATCGTCAAGATCGCCACCGCTTACGTCAATGCCATTCGAAAGTGCTACCTGAAGGCGCCCGCTCGATCAGCTGAGGGGAGCAGCTGAGGGCACCCACCCTCGGCCGCGCGGCTTAGGCGACCTGACGGCTGCCACCCGCCTCCGCCGCCGTCCGGGAGAAGCGCCCCTTTCTGAGATGCCGCCCCACTGAATGGGGCAATGACCACGAAATCTCCAGACGGTGATGTGTACGACAGCTTCGCCGAAAGCGCTCAAATGCCCCTCAGGCGCTACGAAATGAACTTTTGCAGATAGCTCAAATCAAGCAGGGAAGGAAATATTTCAGGCCGCGCATTGGCCGTTAATAAAATTAGTCGTAGATTTGTTTGCGTAATGCATTTTTGTCTGATGTTGATTGTAATAATTTAATTTTAATTTCTCTTGTTTCGCTTATTTTCGTTTGCATTACAGGGAAAACTCACGAGCTCCTGCATGGTAGTGTAAGTCTAGGTTAATATTTTTTTGAATCATTAAATTCTTTACGTTAACCTCATTCAGATATGTTCTTTCTTGCTGAAAAAAACGTCCACTCACCATCCTATTTCTTTCAGGCCACCTTTCTGCCACCTGAGCTAGCTGGAAGGTAAGGTGACCCACCTACACTGTCACTCGCGGAGACCGCGAGTGACGTGGCAATACCTATTGTGCATCCAAACATTTGATTGCAGTACGGAGCCTTATGGAGTATTGCCCTCTCTTTCTATCCAATACAATTTTACATAAGACTCTCTCTTTCTACCGTAAGCGGTGTTGCCGATTCAGGAGTCTCGGGGTTATTCGGCTCGTCCATCCTGTTTCACGCGCAAATACTTAACATGTTCATTCAACGATAGCTTCAATTGTGTTGATCTTAGACAATTGAGTTTTTTACCAGTTATTCCCAGAACTCTTATGAATATGGTAGTTATTTTGTAATTTAGTTTGATGGTTTAATTTCCATGAATTAATTATAAATGATAGCCAAGTGTTTACTTCTACATTTTGACGTCCTTAAATTTTCACTGTGGCGAGAAACGTTTTATTATTGCAGAAAAGCACAAACACCCAGCGGATGAAATGACAAGGGAAGTCCAAATTTTGATACGAGACCAACCACATTTCTGTATGAATCATGGTTCTTGAGTTAGACGGTAATAAAAACAATATTTCGTGCGCTCCGAAAGAACATCTCATGTCGTTCAGTGATTTGAATACTTCTCAGCGATTCTCAGCAGGCGATGTGAAAGGAAAAATAGAGTATTAATTTTTGAATTTCGCTTATTAAAAACATTGAAATACAGGTACAGGCTTATTAAAAACATTGAAATACAGGTAATAAATGTACAGTTCATACTTGTACATTTAAACGTATCTAAAAATGAATTAGAAATTTTACAGCTAACAATATTAATTCCAAAGACATTCGACAAGTAACTGTCGTAAAATGTGCTTTCAAATGCAAATATGAGACGAATTATTAGCTGGGTGTTCGAAAAGAATATTATGCATTGTCCGCACAAAAACGTGCAGTATCTGATATCATCCATGTCATCTCACATTTGTGAATGGACAATTTTCCCTTTATTTTACATAAAAAAAGTGGATAAATTGGACGTTTAAAGTGACTTGAGACTTAAAATTAGCAATATTGACTTTGATATCGATGTCATTCGCGCAAAACAATTCAAGCTTGGTCAGTATGTGATGAATAAGCAATCTGCTCCAACGGGATTTGGACTCGTTTTGCTATTGATATTTCAGTTTAACTCTCATTTAATGGTCTGTTTTTTAAATAATAATTCTAATAATAATAATAATAATAATAATAATAATAATAATAATAAATTTTTTATCAAAAATCTTTAATTTCTAATATTAAGCCATCTATTTAAAATGTTTTGAAATTATTTTCGTTCAAGTGGTATTCTAATTTTCTTCAGGCTTGTAAGTGGTACGTAACTGAAGAAAGGGTGAGACCCCCCCCTGTAGAAATTTCATCTTGCTTTTGAATAAAACAGTAGGAAATATAACTTTGTCCTCTGCGACCTTCACACTCACAGACTGGCGAAACCCTGAGTTGTCTGTCGTCCATGGGAAGACAGCTCCCCTTTCGTGGGACATCCGGTATTGGAAGCGAGTGCAGCAAGCATTCTCAACATTTCGCCACCTGGAAGAACACCAAGCAAAACCCACATACTATTCAAATTTTGAAGTGTTAGAGAGTATTAGAAATAGTGCATTAGAGTCGTTTTGCATCAAGACCTTTCATGACCTCCGCGCTTCCTGCAACGAGCAAAGTTGCATCGGCAGTGCCAAAAAGTTTATCAATCGATGTCAGATTTTATAGCGCGTTCGTTCTTTCACGACTGATGGCAAAGGGTATATCCGTTAGTCTCTTTTTAGTTTCAACGGCACAGTAACACGCACTCTTAATAATTTTCCTGAAGTCGTAAGTATATGGTAAACCAATGCTATTTTAAGAAACGTGAAAAATAAACTTGCATATGGTGCACTTGATGTCATTGTTTTGAAAGTTTTTTATTAGAACCCATCATTGTGAAAATTTTGTTTCGAAGCAAAAGTGAAATGAATTTATTTATTTGTCCCATAACGAGATAACATTTCAGAGGCTCACATCTTTGCAATAATTGTATTTGGATGATTCTACGCATGCGTTCGACCTTCTCGTCCTTCCGAACCTGTCGTGTAAACACTCGTTTTTAACACACTGCCCAGGCAACTCAGGCCCTGATGACAGAGGCGGGGCGCGGACATTTCCGCACTTCGACAGGCAGCAGGTCATGAAAGGTCTGAATACTAACTGTCGCAAAACCACTACTCGCGATGCTTCTTTCTTCAAAAATCAATATTTATGGATTTTGAAAGGTGCTGAACAAGCTGGCAAAATTTCATGTCAATCTGAGTATCCAGCACGGCGAGTGTTGCGTGTAAGCGCTGCTGAGAAGTGACAACGCTGTTCTCCATAAGCTCTGTACTGCAATCAAATGCTTGGACGCGCTATAGGTAGGAAGAACCCCGCAAGTCAACATTGAAGTCGGCGCCGGATATCACCATCCAGCTGAAGAAGAAGAATGTCACCTACAATGTATCACCTACATTGTATCACCTACAATGATAACAACATGCACTACACCTACGAAATAATGGTCATAGCAGTTGACAGTCGCCTTCGTTCGCACCGGAGAGGCCGAACCAGTCTAGGCCCGGTCTTTCATGTGCAAAGTGTTGTTCTGTCTTGTGTTGACTGTGTGAACTAGTATTCTCATACTATTTTGTGTTTTTTTTTACTTGTGACTAGTTTCAATGTGTAGAAAGGTGTCATAAGTTTTGAAGTTAAAATAACTACAGACTCTACTTCATGCGCTGGCGTAGGCCGGTGCATATCGGAATCTCTCAACATATTGAATTCTGATTCACAAAATGAGTTGATGTCGACCAACCTTCTGCAATCATCACTTGGTCATCAGCAAATATATCAGCAAAACATGGAGTCACAAACATGGATCCCCATGCAAATGGCCAACACCACGTCTCAGCAGGTGCAGAATTCTATCTACAAAGTGGAACGTCCTCCAACGGAAATTTTCCCTCAGATCCAACTGTAAGTGACGGTACATCAACTGCTCAGGCAAGTACATTCACGAATGTTCTTTCACCCATAGTTCAGTCGTCCAAGAGACCGCGTAGTAACAGTGACCCAAATGAGCCGTCGAAGAAAATTAGTCAAGAACAAAGTGTAGAATATTCAATCCCCACTAGTAATAGTTTCAGCGCCTTACAAAATCTCCAAGACTCTGAGGAAATCAATCCGATCCCCCCAGTGTTTGTGTATAACATTGATAACCTCACAGAAATTCACGATCTCTTAAAAACCACCCTAAAAAGTGAATTTTCTACCGAGTTAAAATTTGGCAAGGTTAAAATTCAAACGGAAAACAGCGAAGACTACAGACTGTTAGTGAACATGCTAAATACTAATAACAAATCATTTCACACTTACGCTGACCCGTTATCAAAAAAGTTATCTATTGTAATAAAAGATGTTCACCAATCCTTTACTGAAGATCAAATTCTCGCAGAACTTGTATCGAAAAACTTTCAAGTTGTGAAAGTCAATAGACTACATAACAAAGAAGGTCAGCCAATTCCTGTCGTTTCAGTGATAATTGTGAAAGAAAATAGGTGGCAAGATATTTTAAATTAAATAGACTGTGTCATGCTGTTGTTCGTGTTGAACAGCGAAAACGTCTCCCAGGGCCAGTTCAATGCTCAAGATGCCAAGACTATAATCATACCAAAAACTATTGCAATAGAAAAATTCATTGTGCTATTTGTACGGGCAATCATTTCACCAAAGATTGTAAGGAACCGAGCAACTTTGTACCAGTATGTAGTAATTGCAAAGTGAAAGGTCACAGGGCAAATGTGAGATCGAATGTTTGTTCATATTATGACAAAATTGCAAAATCTAAATCAAACAAAAACGGTAAGGGAACTAAAAATCCACCTTCAACCAATAATAATATCAATAACAATAACAATAATAACAATAATTTTACTTATCAAGCTAGAGAGTTTCCTGGCCTGCCTTTCACTAATAACATTCCTAATTTTAATTTCTCAACTCGCTCACAAAACCCGCCTCCCGCCTCAACCAATGTTAATGATGCTTCTTCAAATAGTTCAACTAACAATGCAAACGGAAATTTTAACTTAAGTGAGTTCCTGACTAGCCATATTGTCAATTTCTTTGGTCGTTTAATTCAATCGTTCCTCCCTACTTTAATTGATAATATAAAAACCTCAATTCTTAGCTCAATTTTCCAAAATCACGTTTAAAACACCGTGCTTCAATAATCTAACATTTTTAAACTGGAACTGTCGAGGTGTTCTAAATAAACGATCTGAATTGAAACATTTTCTGGTTTCACATGATATTGACATAGCATGTTTAACCGAAACTCACCTTATTTCTTCCAAATCTTTCACAGTTCAAGGATACAAATGTTATAGACGTGATAGACCAGGGGATGTACCAGCAGGTGGAGTATTAATTTTAGTGAAATCCGGTATTCCGCACTGGACATCATCTCTCCCAATAACACCAGGGTTAGAAACAATAGCAGTAACTATCAACCTTCAGAACGGTAATAATGTAATGATAATTTCAGCTTATAAGCCGCCTAATAAACAATTGACTGCAACACGTCTTCAAGACATTTTCAAACTAAAGGCTCCCATTATCTTATTTGGTGATTTAAACACAAAACACACTTCTTGGGGATGTAGAATAAATCAACCAGCCGGAACTTTTCTTTTAAATCTCGCAAAGCACTCAAATTTCAAAATTATTGCGCCCGTTGATCCGACATACTTTCCTTTTAATGCGAATTACCTTCCAGATATTCTAGATATTGTATTAACAAATTTAAACTTTGCTCTCCACTCATATTCTATCTGCGAACTAGATTCAGATCATAACCCAGTGATTACAACTTCCAAATTAATCACTTCTTTGCCTAATTCTCCACCGCATTTATCTACTCACAAAATAAATTGGCACACATTTCAAAATCGGTTATCATCGCTCCTTCCTCCGTTCTCGAATCTGAAAACCCCTGCAGAAATTGACCAAGGCACACTTTTGTTTACTAATGCCATCACAAATTCAATTGACTATTCATCTCATTCACTAACTGCTACTCGCAGAGGGCTCACCAAATATCCGCTACCTGAGCAATTACGTAATTTAATATCACAAAAGAACAAAATCAGACGTTTATGGGCAAAACATCGCCTACCTCATTTGAAATCTGCATTAAACCATGTAACGAAATTGGTTCGAAACGCTCTTACGATGTACCAAATGGAAAGCTACAAAAAATATGTTTCAAATCTTAATCCGCAAGATTCATCTCTTTGGAAAGCAACACGTCGATTGTTAGGTCAGTCAACCAATATTCCGCCATTAAAAGGTAACAACAAAATTGCACAGTCGATTTCTGAAAAAGCTGAGCTATTAGCAGATTATTTCGAAACTACTTTCACCCAGCATGCTGTAAATGATAGAGGACACTGCACAATAACACATTTTGTGCAGTCACCAAATTTAGATGTACCAAATCGAATTTCTTTTATATCACCTAACGAAATATTTGAACTAATAAAAAAGCTACCAAATAAAAAGTCACCAGGCCATGACAGAATCACTGCAAATATCTTAAAGAATCTGCCCAGACATGGTCTTGCGTATCTAAACAATATATTTAACTCAGCATTGCGACTAGGATATTATCCTAATTCTTGGAAACACTCTCTAATAATTCCTATTCCAAAGCCTCAAAAAAACTTAAATCTTCCTTCAAATTATCGACCAATTAGTTTAATTCCAATTTTGTCAAAAATATTCGAAAAACTTGTATTAAAAAGATTAAAAAAATTCATTCTTGATACTAACGTGCTTCCTTCTTTCCAATTTGGCTTCAGAGAAAGCCACTCAACAACTCATCAGTTATTAAGATTAACAGAACAAATTCATTTTTCATTTCAATCGGGTTTTCACTTACTTGCAGTTTTCTTAGACGTTGCCCAGGCGTTTGATCGAGTGTGGCATGATGGATTAAAATTCAAATTAAGGAAAATTGGAATACCATTATATCTTTACAACATCTTATCAAGTTTCCTACTGAATCGCACTTTCTCTGTACGTCTTAACTCTTTCATTTCTTCACCTCGGGCTGTTCTTGCTGGTCTTCCACAAGGATCCCCGTTATCTCCTTTCTTATTTAACTTGTACGTCGCAGATATTCCTACTAGTAATACAGTTAATATAGCTCTTTTTGCAGATGATACTTTACTCTTTTATGCAAACCGAAATCTAAATACAGCATGTCGTATAATTCAATGTCACCTAAAAAACATAGAAAATTGGTCTAAACTGTGGAAAATTAAAATCAACCCAAACAAATCAATTGCCAAAGTATTTACTCTAAGGTATCCTGTCTTTCCTCGCCCTTTGACTTTGGATTCTTCTATCATTCCTTGGTCTCCTCTGAACTCATCTATTCGTTATCTCGGCGTTCTGATGGACACAAGACTAAATTGGCACAGTCACATCTCGTCCAAAGTAATTGAAGCCAATAGAAGGTTAGCTATTTTACGTCCAATTCTTAACCGTAACTCTTCGCTAAAAATGCATTCCACTTTAACCATTTACAAATCTATTCTTCGGCCAATATTAACCTACGCATGTCCTGTTTGGATTTCAGCTGCCCCAACCACATTAAACAAGTTACAAATCTTCCAAAACAAAATTTTAAGAATTACAGTAAATGCCCCCTGGTTTGTCAGCAATAAGACCCTCCACAACGATCTTGCAATAGAACCAATTACTTCATTTATTACAAAGCTGGCACATAATTTTTTCAATAATTTAAATCATGTACAAGGAGCAGTCACGTACGAAATAGGAACCGATCAGCCCCCACTTTCCCGCCTAAGAAACAGACTCCCATTCCATATTTTCCTTCAATACCTCTCTGATATTAGATAAGGTAGGAACATTTCTAGCAATTACCTGTCCCTCCCATCGTATTTTCTTTTTAATCCTGTCATTGCTCTAACATAATTCCCTCGCAATAACCTTGGTTGAAGGTACAACAAATGAAATCACTATCAGGGAGGTAACAAAGAGTTACCCCCTTCACAATTTTCTGATGCAAAGTTGCTCGGCCAATCAACTGAAGAGCCTCACGGCTGAACGTTGTACTGTCTTTAAATGTAAAATAAAATTATAAAAAAAAAAAATAGCAGTTGACGCGCCCGAAAACACGAACTTATAAAACAATTAATGAGCTTTCAGAGTTGTCGAAGGGAAGGAGTGTTTCTCTTCCATGGGATGGGGAGATCAGGTGCTGCCCTACCCGTGGCCAACCCGCGACCCGGACATCGCATCAACTGCGACAAGATCTAAACCCTCAAATGGTCTCCTGACAGGTGTGGTAGTGTACTGCATGTAAAGGAGTGCAAAGGAGGAGAAGGGAACAAAGACGAACGCAAAATCGTACGCGGTTCGTGACCCGTTTGTGATACTACTGCTCTGGCTTTAATAAGAGATTCTTAATGTTGTTGGGAGGTGAAATGCTAAAAGACGGCGGAATCGTGTATTTCTTATGGGTCAGTTAGGGATGTAGGGACACAGTATTTAATACGATATATGCAATATGAATTGATGCGATGTATGAAATGTAACACTGTTTTCCACGGAGATAATATTATACCTTAATTTACGGCAGAGATATTTTAAAATGTCACACTATCCATGATAAATAAACGTTTCATCAAAATAAGTACGTTCCCCGTACGGTTTTTTTGGAGGAGAAACGAAATAAAAGAACATACACAGAAGCATAAATCATACAACTTAACGAATTTCTAGTATATTCGAGCACTCTACAGATTCGAGCAATTTATAATTATTCGTCTTGCATACATTATGACTGTCGACGTATTCTGACCGTCGAATGTGACTTTGGAAGCCTGCAACTCCATTCCCCTGCGTTTAACTCCTGAGACAAGGTAACTATACACTGGAATACATAGTGACATCCAATTAACTTTCATTTGAGAGAAATGCCAGGACGAATAAGACAACTTCGTTTTACATGGTCACCTAGGAGAGATATAATTTACATATTTAATAATATTGCTGGGTCATTACATAGTAATGTGGTGTATATCAATGAAATTTTCCTTGCCTTCCCTTTTAATGGGGGCAGCAAGAGGTGATTTAACTTTTCCAGAGTGAGATATGATTGAGATGATGATAGGTTTTCATCCTGGAGAAGAATTAAATATCTCAAAATATTTAATAGTCTCAAAATTGAATTTGGTAGCTGCAGATATAGAAATATGCAAAATGCAGTACCGTGAGAAAGCAGAAATATTTTTAAAATTTCGTGTAATTTTTCAATTTCTTAAAGTCCGAAAGTGTTTAAATTTATACAATGTACGAGAATACGATTAAAAATTGATATTCTACAATTAAAAAATAGAGGGAGCGAGACAGAGCAAGAGAGCGGAGATGGAAGGAGATAGCGAGAGGGGGAGAAGGAGAGGTAGGGAGAAAGAGAGAGAGAGAGGGAGGGAGCAGAACTTCTGCTAACTTCTGCAGTAGAGAGAGGAAGAGAGAAAAAAGAAGAGAGAAAAGAGACACGGGGAGACAGTGAGACAGATAGAGAGAGGAACAAAGAAAGAGTTAGAAAGATAGAGAGACCGAGAGAGGGAGAGACGAGAGAGCAGGACGTCTGGCAGGTACTAATACTAATAATTACACAAATAATAGTAGCAATAATGTATTGCGGCAAGTGAGCTCGGCAGTTAACCAAAACTTATGTACAAATATAAAATTAAAAAACAATACATACAAATATTAGAAGCATATTTAGTAAAACAAAAAAATAAGAACAAAAAATAAAAACATAAATAAATAAGTATAAAAATACATAGAATGTGCCCTTCTGCACACCGTATTCATCTCTTCTCTTGACTTTACTGCACGTCCCTTCAATATCCAGTAATTTAATCCTTAACAGGTGACGTGCGGTCCCTGAGGTCGCTGAGGAAAAATAAACGCCTCCTTTCTGGTATGTCGCTATAAGTTTTTCCTTACAGTACCTTCCTATTTCTTTCTAAACTATATTCACACGCGGGGCAGCGGATCCAGTGACAGCCGTTTGCCTTTGAGGGCCAGTTGAAGTTTCGGAGCGTCTCGCAGACCACACATCACCAGTAGTGGAACTTTTCTTCCCACAGTGAATGTGCATTGCAATTTTTTTATTGATCGATAATTTTTGTGTAACAATGTATTATCGTATTTAAATGAAGATTTTTAATGCAATGAATAATATTTCAAACCTTACTACGAATTCTTAAGATAATTAGTATTGAAGAAACAGTAAGGAACAGAATATAGCAAGAAATTTACTCGGCGAAATCATTTTTTCGTTTTACATATTAACAACAAATCCTTTTATTTTCTTGTTTATAATAGCATTGTTAACGTGAAAAAAAAATTTCAATTCAACATGAAATGGAACACCGAAAATATTCTGCCTAAAACTATTGGGGTCTCACAGACAGCACATCATCAATAAGAGAAGTTTGAAGGCACGTCACCAGTTAACGGTTATACATTATTAATACGTATATGTACCGCACTTTTCCCGTACTTTTGTTGGCCTTTCCTTATTCTAAAAAACTTCACTGCATTTCATTGCATGTCACTGCACCCTAGAATTGCGCTCTTGAGAATACTAGACTACATAACTTGCGTGGTCCTGGGCAGAATCACCAGCATCTTTGCAGGTAAATTATTCCAGTCAACAATGGTCCTATTCACAAAGTGGAGTTTTCACACATCCATTCTTTGCTTGCTGCAATTTATTTTGTGGGAGGTCGCCTCTCTCGCCTTTTAAGTAACATTGAATTTTAAGTCTTTCACTGATAGTTTTCCACCCCCGGTTGATTTGTGAACGCTTTGAAGAGGGCACACTGCCGTACGATCTTTCTACGTATAACTAATGATTACCAACGGACATTCGCTCCATTTTAACTCGTTTGCTGTAATGCATACTACATTCGCTTATGTGCTTCTTTACTCCGTTCGTGAAACCAGCCGCTTCTTTGGCCAATCAGACTGACCCTATGAGGACCCAGCACGCTTCTTTGTGTTGCATTATGGAACGAATCAAGGAAGAGTAAGCTTGAATGGAGTAATACAAACGGCTGTTTCGTGGAAAACTGTACACAGCAAATCGGAGAATTCTGTGTCTTGAGCTGTCCCATTTTCCGAGGAAACTTCCAAATTTCCTTCGAGATATTTCATTCCGGTTCGTTTGAGGTGACCAGACAGGAAGCAAAAAGATTCCATGGAAATACTTATTTGATCGCTCCAAGACTTCCGGCCAACTGGAAATTCGGTCTCGAGGGAAATAAACAAACCGTTCACAATTTACGAAATGGAAATAACTTATTCTTCATGCTTCTTGCCGAAAAGTAGGAACTAAGGTACAGTTTGGCTACGTAAAGAAGGTACTGCAGAAAAGAGCTGCAACGCCGAAAAGGATGTTATCGTGTGTGTTGGTCTTGCCAATGTAGTAGACAAAAATATCTTAAGATACATTTTCTCGTGATTTTTCTTTTAAATTACTTCCATACGGAAGCTTCAGAATAACAAGCATAAATTTGACATTTTTGACGAAGCAACGTTTTCATATATTAGAACTCTCCAATTTAAGATCTTTTGCATATTAAATTATCTTTCAAATCAAAATGAAAGAAAAGTTATATAAAATGCATAGTCTCATTTGAATATTTACGTATGTTTATTGACATTAAACCTTCAAATTGCTTTGACAAAATTTTTCCTAAAAACGTTTTGTCGGATAGAACTTTGTCTTTTCATGGCTTGATAATTCTTTTACAGAAATTTGACGTACTCATACGTCTAGTAAAGATTGTTTTTCCGTCATTTTTGATTTCTTTGAACGAAAAGGGACAAAAGAAATAGTTGAATATTTTCGCAACTTCTCAATACGTTTCAGATTTCCACTGATATTCTCCAGAATAGATTTGTCTCATCTGAATGTCGAAATTTTTAATTTTTGGTAAGAATTTCTACTTCTGAAAAGGAAATGTACTATATCGATGAACTATTACACAACTACAATGGAATTCAAAAATGGTTTATTACGGATCGGTCAACAACTGGAATTGGGTGAATCTTCCCCTCCGCAGACACATATTCAATAGTGGTTAATAAACAATTTCTTCTGAAACATCATCCTAGGTTCCTTTGGCGTACTTTCACGATTTTTGGACCGTATTACTACGGTCGCTCCGATCAATGTATGACACCATAAGCTGCCACCTGCTATCCACGCGCCGTAGTCGTCGTGTTGATGAACGACATCGTTGTTTCCTCATTTCGCAAAAATTTCGATCCGAACGAACAATAGTCATATGAATGGACCCAAAAAGATGTTGGTATCAAGCAGCCGGCAGCGAAAAGTCCTTCTAGACAGTCCCTGAATTCGAGCTACCTATGTTGCTAGTATCGAAAATTCGCCATCGTCGGACTCTACCTGTTGAGTTTATCTGAGAGCCAATAGTGTTGGTGTTCCGAAGCGAATCTTTCTGGGAAATCCTAGGATTCATGTACCGATTGTGGATAATTTTTGACCTTAGCTAAGGAGATAAATCAAATTTAACCATTGTCTGAAAGAGAAATTTAGAGGCCAGCTGCTCTGATTGGCAGTTTTTCATGGTTTCTCCGATTAATGTCAATTGAATGCTGAAGTATCCTAAAAAACTGGCCAAGGACTTCGCAAGATCTTTCCTTCCTCTTCATTGTCCTGTCTTCGCTCTCACATATCCTTACACTTACACGCACTACGCTAATACACGGCAGTCCAATCGGGAGCTTAGAGCTTGCTCCGGCTGCAGCAGTACCCCGCTGGTACCTGATTGGGGTAACGCCACTAGCCGACGGTAGGTCGGCGCCGGATCTCACCACCAAGCGAGGAATACTGCCACCTCCCGCGAAAACACACTACACTTACGGGATAAAATACCTTGCTTCAGAAAATATCAATTAATGAATGAATCAATTAATCGGAACTCGAACTTTACTGCCTTCCCTAAATGGCTCATCGGTGTATATAATCGATGCAGAAACCTTCCCTAGCTGGCCCGATAATATTGTTCATCCTCTACTCCCTGCTTAACCAAGATTCCAGAAGATCTCAACTCAAGGAGTTCCTGTGACTTCGCTAGCAATGAAGATTTCGTGGAACGACGAGTATTTGAGGACGCCGAGAGCGAATCTTGACGTAACAGAGAATTTCATTTATTGCAAGTTGCCAGAGGAAGTTTAAGTATAAGTAAGATGAAGTGAAAAGCAAATATTTCAACGTATTAAATGCACAGTGAGACATTCCATCTGAATACAAACACCGGAAAGCTTTTTAGTAATCATTGCTTCGCAGAAAAGCTGAAAATTACATCCCGCTTTACGAGTTAATCATTTTCAGCGGAAATATTCTCTATAACTCTAAAGTACCACGCTGAAGTTTGGAAACAACCGGGCAAATTCAATTCGTTAAACGCACTTTCGAACTTTCTATAACAACTCCCTGGACAATCAACTCTAGAACACGCAGTATCGACTTTGGTGGTTATAGTTACTCTATTTTTGTATGTGCGATATCTGCACTTTCAACTATTATTTTACGTTTATTGTTCTTGTAGCAATGGAAATATATGTAAAAGGAATTTTTAAGATTGTATTAATGGAAAAGAAAGATCAAAGAATTGTTTTCGGTTGTATTTCTTATTATATTAAATATATTAACTTAGGAAGAAATCTCTATTCCATATTCGCAGAGAAAAATTAAAACTAGCAAATTAACGAAAAAAAAAACAAAACAAATATTGGTTTTAAATTATTTTTGGCTACATGTTACCAAATATATTTTACACTTTTGATTTTATATTATTAGTAAGATGGCATCCTAGAAGTAAATGGGGTCCCAGCGTCGCGGAAATTGGCTCGCGAGTCCCACGGTAAGCAGATCGCAACCCTTTACATCATTTATTGTCTATGGCATTGTCTATGAGAGAAGCTCTCACTTTGTAACACAACTATATGAATTCGAGCATTGCAGTGAAAACCAACAACTTTTTTCCCCATCAGGGAATAGGATGAGTTGCGGATTGCGGAATATTTTACGTTCAGTTTTCAAGTGAATAGATCCATGATTTTTTATCCACAGCACAGTAATAACTTACATTATAACAAAAACATGTGATAAAGTGCATCATAATTGATCATAAAATACATCTTAAACAATATTTAAAATATTAACTATTAAACAACCTATTAAAAAGAAACATCGATGGCAATGCCAGAGTTAATCTACAAAATTCATTTTTTGGTGTTAAATGTAATTAATTCTGACCTGGAGAGTAATTCTCTACTAAATAGTTACACACTTATGGTGGTTTTGTATTGTTAGCTTCTTACAACGGTTACAAAATCGTCATCTTTACTTAGCATACGAGTATATAAGGGTTTTATCTTATTTCATTTAATTTAATTTTAGTTAAAAATTCTTTAATGAAGAACATTCCGTTCATGGAGCGTTCAACCAACTTCTGGCCAACCTCGTCCCAGTTAAGCTATCCAAACCTATGGAAGACGAACACGAATCTCGAGGTCTATTCAGCATCAGTTAAGCCAACTACACGCGCTAACGACTCCTATAAAACGTTTAGGCGACGGAAGCGAAAAATTCGTGAACAGGAATCTGCTTCCCACTTTACACAGTTGACGAGCTTCCAACTGAGAACGTATTTCCAAGCTTGTACCAAGTTTACCTGTGAGGGGACCTCCATCTGCAAGCGGCGATATTTTCATTCCGCTGCACAACGCTTCCGGAAGCCATACAAAGAGTTTATTTCCGCGGCGGTGTGCCGTGTGGCCCCCAAAGAGTGCATCCGCGCTCGCCTGCAAGTGGCTTCCGGAGCCGCGCGGGGCGATTGCGTTACTTCCGTACGGGCGACGGCGCTCGAGTCGCGCGCGGCGCCGACGGAGCGGGGCGGGGGCGGGCGAGGTGGGCGGAACGGAGAGGGATTGGGCGGAGTGAGGCGGAGGTGTGCGGAACTGAGCGGGGTGGACCGGGCAGGGGCGGAACGTGGCAGGCGGAGCGAGGCGGAGAAGTGGAGCGGGTGGGAGAGCGGGGCAAAGCGGGGCGGGGCGGTCGGTGAGGAGGGGGGCGGACGGGGGAGGAAGGGCGGGGCGGACGGGGGTGGAGGCGCGGCGCGGACGGGGTGGGTGGGATTGGAGGGGGTGGAGGGTGGTGGGGGCGGGCGGGAGGGACGGGCAGGCGGGGCGGGGATCATCGGGGACGGGCGAGGTGGAGCCGAGCGGGACGAACGGCAGAGAGAGGAAAGATCGGGCAGGGGGAGGGACGCGGGGGTGAGCATGGGCGGTGGCGCGGGCGGCGGCGCGGGTATGGAGGTTCGTCGGGCAAATTACCATAATATACTGGCGCGCGGTGTCTGGATTCATTTACATTCTGAATGAAGCAGCCAGGCGCCGACCGCCACAGACCGAAAGCGCGCGGGCGGGAGGTCGGGTGCGAGAGCCAGGGGCCGAGGCGGGAAGCGGGCCAACGGGGTGACCGTCGGGAGGGAGAGGGTGGGTGGACTAGAGGACTGGTGTTCGAGAGAACGGGAGGGGGAGTTGGCAGTCGGTAAGAGAACGGAGGGCGGGCAGGCAACGAGGCGGGCAATAAGGCGGGTGGGCAGGCCAAAGAATGCTCCTGGTAGTAAGTGAACGAGCAGTGAAGATGTTTGTTAGAGAGTGAGCGAGAAGATGGGAGAGTGGGTGGGTAGTTGACTGAGGGGTGAATGAGATGACCCGTGAAAGGACGGACCAGTCGGCTAGCGAGTGTGTGAGCAATTGAAAGATGCGAAAGTTGGCGAGAGGGTAGGTGGTGCCCAGAGCGCTGGATGATCGAAGAAGTGGGCGAGGGGTAGGCGAGTGTGTGTACCGGGAGAGATGGCTCAGTGCATCAACCTGATGTCACTGCAGTCCCTCTGACCGGGAGGTCCTAGGTTCGAGTCCCGACGGCGGCAGGATTTTCGACACTATCTTGTCAGCTAGGTCGAATTCAGTCGCTGTCTGGAGGAGAATTCTAGCGGCCGGCTGCTCTGATTGGTAGTTTCCCGTGTTTTCTCCGATCAACACCAGGAGAATGCCGGAGCAGTACCCTAACAAACGGGCCACGGATCGCGCGCGATCTTTCCTTCCTCTTCCCTGTCCCATCCTCTTATCTTCTCTTACTTACACTAACATGCACTACACTATCACACAAGTCGGGAGACCGGTCAGGAGCTTACAGCTTGTCCCAGCTTGGGCGGTGCCCCGCTGGTAGGAGATACCTGGTTGAGGGGAAAACCCCGCTAGTCGACGGTAGGTCGGCGCCAGATCTCGCCATCCAGTGGGGAAAAGATCATCGTCACCTCCCGAGAAAAAACACGCACTGCACTTACACGACTAATGACCTCTGTAGTTGACGCGCCCGGAAACACGAATCAATCAATCAATCAATGAAGCGAGTGTGTGCGAGAGGGTGGGCGAGAGGGAGGCCAAAAGCCTTTGCAATGGGTAAGCGAGAGCTTGAGAGAAGACGTGAGGGCTGCATGGACAGACCGCGGGCAACGGCGAGCTGCGAGGGCGTGAGACAAAGCACAGGCGGGCGCAATCGACCCTGCTTTTCCCTGGCTCGTCGCCCTACGGCTACACGTGGCAGCGCTTTCATGTGTTTGTTTCCTCGTGACTGAATGAGTATGATGTACCTGAGTTCGTAATGGTTGACCGCCGCAGGACATGATTGTAATGAAATTATTTAATCCACCCTACACATGGATGTGTCTTTGTTAGACAATCACTGCATTTTAAATTTCTCTTAAAAATTATGTATTTAAATTATTTTAAAATTCTTGTGTTCTTTATAGTGGCTTCGCAGACCTTTAACTTTCTGTGTAATTTAACTAATTTTATGCGAAGAGGTTATTTATGAACTTAAAGCGGGCGGATCGAATTCCTCCACCAAAACTAATAAATAGTTCAAAGCCTGACAAGCTGCGCCTAATTTGTTGTTTTCTTCTTCATTTGAATACATTGTTTCTCGAGTGTCCAGTGACAGCGACAGCGACCACAGGGATAGAGTGGAAGCTTTGAAACACTGACTTCCGAGGGTGTCCAGGACATGGCGTTCTATCATCTCGGGAAGTTGTGCATCGTCAAATATTCAAACCCGTTTTTTGTTCACAACTTCCTTCGCCGTGGCTAAGTAACGAGCTTCTGGAGAGAAGTAGGCGTTTGGAACAGAAGATAAACTATTTCGTGGATTCATGTGTACAACCTCGGCGTTAAGTGAGAGCTAAGGATTCTTAAATAGGAATTCTTGTGCTTACGTATCATGAAATGGAAAATTTAGAAGTTTTGTCATTGTTAATTTATAACAACTATACGTAAACATATATGATCAAAAAAGCTCATATTGTTTCTCAAGTGAAATTGAATTTATAGAGACTGCGTTATTCTATCCGTCGTAACTTAACTTCGGTAACTAGAAGCTAAAATAATGAAATAAATCTCAAAACTTACTTTCTGGTTTCTCCACGAAATACACTCTTTTTCATCTAAAGCTGAATATGAAATTCTAGACCTTCCATCAGGGAACCACTAAAATGCCGAGAACGTATCGTCTTCTCTTCCTTTATTTCTATATCGAGCCGAGTCAGAACACTAATACACTCGGAGGGACGGAATGCCTGGCAGCGGCTCTCCCCCGCGGGGAAAGACGACGCGAGGGGGAGGGCTTCGCGACCGTCACACCTGGGCCCAAAAGCCTGGAGCGCGCGCGGAGTGGCGAGGAGAGAAAATCAGAGTGGGGGATACGACTAAGGTGGCGCTGGGCCTTGGTAGCTCAGCGGGAACATCAACGCTTCTGCAGCATAGGAAGGTTCTCTGCCGCCCACGGTGTGGTGGATTTTCGACACTAGCTGGCTGGAATTCAACCTCTGTCTGGAGGAGAATTCCGTTGCTCTGATCGGTAGGTTTCCATGATTTCTCCAATCGGTAGGTTTCTGTGATTTCTACAATTGATAGGTTTCCGTGGTTTCTTCACGTGAATGCAGAAGCAATACATGAACTATCTGTACACGGATCGGGCGCTATTCAACTATTGTACACGGCTACGTAAACTATTGTACACAGCTGGGCTGGATTCAACCTCTGTCTAGAGGATAATTCGGTTGCTCTGATCGGTATGTTTCCGTAATTTCTCCGAGCGGTAGGTTTCCTTGATTTCTTCACTGAATGCCGGAGCAATATCCGAACCACCTGTACTACCTTACGCTCATTTGCTCAAATCTACTCTGCTCCTTTCCATACCCCTCGTTTTCTGCTGCTTCAACTGACACTGACCCTGCCCATCTTACCCTGCCATGTTGACAACGATCACCGTTGGCATCATTCTGATAATTACATACCAACCAGTGGCGGATCCAGAGGGAGGCTATGGGGGCGATGCCCCCCACACAAAGCCTAGAGTTATTGTTTGTTACCTTACATTACAAAATAATAATACCATTACCATTAAATAATAGCATTAAATAAATACCATTACAAAATAATAAACAATATAATAACAAATGTTTATTATTTAACAAAAATATATGATGGCCCGCTCCATAATGATCGATTGGATCCGACCCTGATACAAGCACGCCTTAGAAAACGCAAATAAGACTTTTAACTGTACTGAATTGCACAACCAAACACTGCGCACAAAATATAAGCTGCTAATTCCCTACCATGGTAGCCACAAGACTTGATACTTATGTCACTAGCGGACTGTGCCGCAAAATTCTACATTATTAAAATTTATTTATATTAACATGTGAGTTCACTTGCAGTCATCGAGGACTTTCAGCTTTCAAACAACACCTTATTTACTGAAAGGTTCAGTAGTTCATCCGGAAAAGGCGGCTTTACATCAGACGTTTTACAAATTAATAACATATATCTTGGAGTTTTATCCCTTGTGGACACCGGCAAACGGTTGCACAGATAGCGACACGTTCGAAGGTATAATCAAATATGAAGCTTTTAAAATCCCAAAGTTCTTAAGAATACTCTGACTTTGTTCATTCTCGTAAATTACTCGAAATGATTTAGTACGTGCCGAATGTTATTGCGGGTGTAATAATTTTATATTTTTTAACTAATTATTGTTATTAAATTAATTTATTGCAGTATTAAACAACAGTATTTTATTTGTTGTTCTTGAGCACTGTACTTGCTACTGTCTGGGAAACCACTTTTTAGCAGAATTTGTATTACTGCAGGTCACTAGTAAATTACTTTCGTCATGGACATTTTTTGTGTTCATTTAAATATCTATTCAAACTTTATTTGTATACAATTTTTCAATTTCATTTTTTATTATTCTTTAAAAAATATTTTAGCTTTAAAAAGATGTGAAATATTTTCTTGAACTAATTTTGTTCATACATAAACGAAAGCTAAAATTAATTTGAAGCCATATCGATCTTTGTTATGGCCACCTAACTCAATCAAACTCCACTTTTTCCAAGGCCCATCCCGATCAGTGGAGTGATACAACGCCGCGAAGAGTTGGAGGGCAAGGCCAGGCCAACTGGCGGATTTCAACGCGGCGGAGGGGGTGGGGTCGGGGTCGGCGGTGGGTGAGAGGGGGCGGGGGCGCGCGCGAGTGACGCGCGGGGGCGGGGCGCCGTGTCAGCCTACCTGCCGGCGATATCGCGGCCGCTGACAGCTCAACGCGCGCCGGCGGAGAGGGCAGGAGGGAAGGAGGGAGGAGCGAAGGCGTAATCTCGGGCCAGGGGTCGCAGAGGCCCTGTCGCTCGCCGGCGACGAGGGCGGTGGGGGAGGGGGAGGGGCTCGGCCGCGTGCCGGTGCGCTGTCCTGTCGCCCGCGAGCGGCACTGCATCCCGCCGGCGGCGCCGGCCACTCCCTCGCGCACGCCACCACACGCGACGCGACGCGACGCGATGCGGCGCGAAGATTGGTTTCGTTTGCGTTGCAATTATTCCAACCGAAATGTACCAGGTATTTTATTATTATTATTATTATTATTATTATTATTATTATTTTATTATTATTATTATTAATGATATTAAGGTTTTATATTTTCCCTTCATCTTTAATTTAGTTAGCCCTTCTTTGCCGAACTTATATATATTTCTTTACAATTTTACAATCTTGATGTACATCTTTCTGGTGTCAACTTGCTTGGCTTACACCAATAATCGTTTAACTAAGTTAGTATAATAATAATACTAATAATAATAATACACTTATTTTGGCGATTAAATTATGTTCTACTTACCATTCACTAAATTACTTTATTGCGCGAATCTGAAAGTGCAAGTGTTTGCAAAAGTTGCAAGTGTTTGCAAATCCGCAAATTTGTGCGTGATCATGCTTTGAGTTATACTTGTGAGACATTTGTACCGTAATAACTAGAAAGTTGTGAATAGAGAGCAACACTGCTGATAAAAATAAAAGTATATGCCAACTAATCGTGGTCATTCCAAGAATTATCTCTAGAATCGGTCTCTTTAAAAAACACATTAAAGCAAATCTCTACAGATTTCATACTCTACCAATGTGCTTGAAATTTATGCAGACGTCTGCTGTTTTAAAAAAAAATAGTTCTGATTTCAAAATAATAGAAATGTAAGCGACCTATATCTTCAAAATACAAAAGATTTTGGAATCAAGACTCAAATTGTTCGGTAGAATTTCAATTACACGAAAAAACGGTCAAAATGTCCACGGAGAGTACAGTTCTAAATCTCAAACTTATTCAGGATTCTACAAGTTTTGATTTTGTTTGTCACATGTTTTGATTTTGTAAAAACGAATCAAATTTATTTGTTTACAATAAAGAAGAGTATTAATGAATAATATGCATTCGGATGCTTAAATCACTTTTAGGGTCAAGACTATTATATCATTTATCAATTATTGTTTTATTCATTAAATAAATTTACAATTTATAGAGTGCATTGTCAAAATACTTGTTTTAAAATTAACAGAAATAGAATAAGAAAAAGTTGATTTGTTTTCCATCTGATCATTTTGGCAAACGAATTATTAATCAGGCATTCATGCTGAAAAGTTCCCATGAGTTGCACGCGGATTCCAGGCTCACATACATTCTAATTATATAAAATTCTGAATTTATAACTAACTGCAGTTATGTCGTTCGAAAATATATTGGCTAATTAGAGAAAGTAATAGCTTCTTTTATTAGTAGGAAAAGTAACATGATATGTTTCTGTGACTCAGTGTATCATATTGCAGCGTGTTCGACTCAAATACATAAATATATTAGTACCATTCTGAATGTACGATGTACATAGGTAATGATAAATGTATCTTTTCTTTTACCGATTACAGACCCCTGGCGGCGAACATGTGTTTGTGAAATATAGGTCAGTAAATACTCCTGAACAGTAATCCAGTTACTCCTTTCACGCATACCAGTATTAATGACTTCTGCTTTGAATCGATTCGTAGTGGATAGTACGCCATGCAGTACGGGAGTACAAACAGTATAAATTGTAATAATATTACATAAGGTGTACGTTCATGTATCCTAGGAATGAAATGGAGCACTGTGAATAAAGGAAACCTCTCAAAATCAGTTAAGTAAATAACCTAGCACAAATATATCAACACTAATATAAAGCAGATACACGCAAAAAATATAATGATGAGATGTTTTAAGGTATCTAAAAATACCATTGCCCGTTGGGTTACATCTACTACTATTGTCTAAAGAACAATAGTTCATATTTATACACTATTATATTTTCTTTTCAATAATAAATTACTATGACCTTTGGGTATGATTAAAGATTAATTGATATAGAATCGTAATATTGTGCATAAACACTTTTACATTAATAAATTGAAATGAATGCACCCATGACATTTCTGTTAGTAACTGAATAATTTACGTTTGCAGCTTCCAAGTGGAAATCAATCCTGCTGTACTATACGAAGCGTTGGTAATGAAGCGTTATTTTTTGTGCTAATTACCAGAGAGAAAATAAATATAAAATACGAATTATGAATTTGTTCACAAAGAAAAAGTGAATAGTTGCAAGGAAGGTTACGCTCACGCAGTAGAGAGAAAGTACTCGTAATGTAATGCTGCATGAAAAAACGGCGAATTTTCTGCACAAAAAGGGCCTTGGTAACAAAAATGTGGATAAATCCAGTTGCTAAATGAAGAAATAAAAGTCTGTAACGCGTAGTGTAGCCAGAAACGCGTTTTGTGGTTCCTCGATACCGAAAAAATCGAATGACCGCAAAACGTCATTCTGCCCGTCCGTCTGTGAGCAACGCTAGCGGCTAAAGCATCCTGCCGATTTTCTCCAAATTGATATTCCTCAATCAACGTGGCTGATTTCGCGGTCCCGTGAATTTGAAACCGGTATTTTAATTTTTGGAGGTACTTTACTTGATGTTCCTGGAACATTTTCCATATTTTCAAAAAAAATGATGACGTTTAAAAATGATGCAGGTCTCATGTTCGTTAGAAACCCTGATTTTTCGAAAATTGCAAGTGTTCAACAGTTTTTCGGAGTCTTTCTACAACAAATATATTCAAGACAGATTTTTCCTTCAATGAAATATGTTCCATAAAGACAGATTTTGAAATATGGTCATGTACAATATCTCAAAAATGTGTGCACTTTTCACGTAATTTTGCGTGAAATACAGGCGAGAAAGAGTGGTGTTTTTTTAGCACCACTAGTTACAAAATAGAGCGAGTTGGCCTTTTCATTGCCCGTGTGTCCCAGAGTGTGTTGGCGAGAGCATTAGCGCACTTACTTCCGGTTGCATTGAATTTTAGCGCTGTATATTTTATTGTGCTCAACGTGCAACAAAACCGAATAGAAGCCTTATTTTCTCGTCACATACCGACACGTACTTGTCGCTTCATCTAAAAGCACCAGAAAGCGAGGCCGACTTCTTCCTCTCTGCATCCACCACTACGGTTCCTTTTGCATCCCCTTCCGTCACGATCTCGGCTACGCAGCATCACTTCATCCATAGACCGGTGCGTGTTTACCTTCCGTTTAACATTTTTAAATAGGCCCCGTTGATTGATGTTTCCGGGCGCGTCAACTGCTCAGGTCATTATTCCCGTAAGTGTAGTGCGTGTTTTCCCCAGGAGGTGGCGATGATCTTTTCCCCCGCTGGATGGCGAGATCTGGCGCCGACCTACCGTCGACTAGCGGGGTTTCCCTCTACCAAGTATCTCCCACCAGCGGGGCACCACCCCAGCCGGGACAAGTTGTAAGCTCCCGACCGGTCTCCCGACTTGTGTGGTAGTGTAGTGCATGTTAGTGTAAGTAAGAGAAGAGAAGAGGATGGGACAAGGAAGAGGAAGGAAAGATCGCGCGCGATCCGTGGCCCGTTTGTTAGGGTACTGCTCCGGCATTCGCCTGGTGTTGATCGGAGAAACCACGGAAAACTACCAATCAGAGCAGCCGGCCGCTAGAATTCTCCTCCAGACAGCGACTGAATTCGACCTAGCTGACAAGATAGTGACGAAAATCCTGCCGCCGTCGGGACTCAAACCTAGGATCTCCCGGTCAGAGGGACTGCAGTGACATCAGGTTGATGCACTGAGCCATCTCTCCCGGTAATAGGCACCGTAATCTGACGTAATGAACCATTTAATTTTGTAAATTTTTTACTGATACGTTGTTGCCTTCGATAAGGAGCTCGATATTCAGTGCATAACATACCTGGATCGAGAGGATCATGGTTAGGAGAGAAGTATGAAATTGTTGTTGAATATTGCTACATGTTCTCTGGAAATTATGAAAGAGAACTATGGTAGGGAAATATGACGAACCCAGTCAAGGAAACAAATAGTAATTAATAATAATGTAAATATGCATAATTGAAATTAGGTAAAAAATAAAATCACGTATGTACCACAAGCGTGGCCCGAGCGCTTTTTGTCGCCACTCGATCATTAAAACCCCTATAACGGCCTTGGTGCATTAATAACTAATGTATTCGTTCAGCCCTTTATGTTGCCATCTTTTTTAACGTGAAACTTGTGTTACTGCAACACATTTGGGGAAGAGGGCGCCCAGAAATCTTGCAACCATGTAAACGGCTTAGCATAAAATCGATTGTATTTATTAATTGTAACATTAAAGCTATAATTCCATTCTCTTTGTAATATTGTTTTATTCATTTACAAGTAAAATACGTAGTAGTAAAATACGATGTGTATGTAAAAAGGTTTAATGAAAAAAGGAGTCCAAGAACGCTCTTAACCACCCATCTTGTTTTAGGCAGTGCGCCTATGACTTCACGTCTTTTTGCTTCTTTCCCACACCCCTCCACGCTCTGCCAGCACGCGCCGAACTGCCTCCTCCGACTGAAATTTCACTCCTACTCGTGTGTCGAGGCACGGCGGAGCGAGGGCGGGGGAGAATTCGCACCCGCTTCCCCGCGAGCTCACGGCCTTTGTGACGCCCAAGCTGCCCGACGCCCACGCCCACGCTCGCAGCACGCGCGACGCCCACGCCCGACGCACTCCTTCGCCCAGGCCCCAGCCCGCCCAGGAGCCGCCGCAATACTCTGATATAAACGCGGTGGCACTTCAAGGTCACAAGCTGGAAACCGGGAGAGGTGGCTCAGGCATCAACTCATGTCACTGCAGTGCATCAGACTGGGAAGTCCAGGGGTTTGAGTCCCGACGGTGGCAGGATTTTTGACACAGACAGATATCTCATGGCTCTCGGCCCCACCTTGGACTTCCTTCCCCGCTACACTTGCGACCCTCTCGCTATTCCCGCTGCAGCCCCGCAGCGCTCCATTTCCGCCTCAACATTCTCAATATTCCGGCTCAATTTTCTCAGCCACCCACGACGTAATGCCAGCTCCTCGTCCCGCCCTTGCTCTCGATTTTCTTCCCGCCGCTGAGAGCGAAGCTGAGCCCGATGCCAATTCCGCTGTTTAATTCGCCACTGACGTCACCCTTCCACCACTCAACGCCGTCCTCGTCAGAGTTGATTGATCGTTTGATTGAGTGTTTCCGGGCGCAAATAATTTCGCAAATAATTTATCCCAAGAGGTGGCGGTGTTCCTTCACTGCTGGTTGATGATATTAGGTGCCGTCCTACCTTTTACCTTGCGAGGGATTTCCTCTCCCAATGCTGTTTGTACCCCCTCTCCAAGCACCACCCCAGACTGACGAGGATAGGAGAAGGAAGAGATGGGAAATATCTCCCGCGCTCTGTGGCCCGTTTGATCACGTACTGTTCCCCCTTTGGTCTGGTATTGATTGGAGGAACAATCTTACGAATAAAGCAGTCGCACGCTCGAATTCTCCCCCAGGCAACAGCTGAATTTGACTTTGCTATGTTACTGGGGTAAAAAAACCCGCCACTGTCGGGACTCGAACCCTAGAACCTCCCGGTCAGAGTTACCGCGAGAGCTGGCTCAGGGCATCAACTGATATCATCACCTTGGACGATCGGGGGGTCCTAGGCTTGAGTCCCGATGGTGGCAGAATTTTCGACACCAGCTACATCAAATTCAGCTGCTGCCTGGGAGATTTCCAGCATTCGACTGCTTTAGTCGTAAGGTCGAATCCAGTCGCTATCACGAGGAAAATTTGAGCGGACGGTTGCTCTGATCGGTAGTTTTCCGTGTTTCTCCGATCAACACCAGGTGAATGCCGGAGCAATACCCTGACAAAAGAGCCACGAACCGCGCGCGATCTTTCCTACCTCCTCCTTGTTCTTTTTTGTCCCCTTAAACACAATTACACTAACATGTACTACACTACCACACCTGCCGGGAGATCGGCCAGGGCTTAAACTTTGTCCCTGCTGTGGAGGTGCCCCTTTGGTGGGAGAGACCTGGTTGGGGTAAACTTCGCTTGCCGACAGTAGGTCGGCGCCGGATCTCGCGACCCTGCGAGGTGTCCGCCACCTCCCAAGCAAAAAAAACTACCGAATTTGACGCAACCGGAATCACTAACAATCAATCACTCAACCGGCCAGAGTCAGCAGCTATTCTGGCTTTCAGGTAAACTCAACCGTATTACTGCGGCAAGAGTCACTCAAGTCCGGGTCAATTTTTTTCGCGTGAAACGCGTAGCGTCGCGATGCTCACAGACACTGTCTCGCACCTCCACTGCCCACGCCACCAATACCGCCGCCCACGCCAGCAATATTACCGCCACCAATACCACCGCCTCCGCCACCAAAAACACCGCCCACGACACTAATATAACCGCACACGCTAATACCACCGGCCACGATAATACCACCGCCCACGGCAATAACACCGACCTCGCCCCCAGTACCGCAACCCAAGCCTCCATTACCATCGCCCACGCCAACAATACCACTGCCCATACCACCTTTCTCGAGAACTCCCCAACTGCATCCCGCGGCCAGTTGTCCCTGTACAAAATCAGCGATCTAGCCACCAGCAGCTCTGATCGGTATTTTTCCGTGGTTTATCCGATCAATTGATTGTCAATGCCGGAGCAGTACCTTAACAAACGGACCACGGACCGGGTGCGATCTTTACGTCCTCATTTTTGCCCCTTCTCTCTTCTTACACTACACATTAAAACCTGTTTGAATTACACGTCATGAGGCCAGTTTGAGTCCTTCGTGAGTGGGGCGGTCCCCGCTGATGGAAATACCTGGAGGGAAGAGTCTTCTCAAGCGGAGAGGAGTAGATCGGCACCGTATCTCAAGATCCAGCGCCCTTTCATGCACCACACTTACAGGAATAATCACCTCAGTAGGTAACGTGCCCGGAAACGTCAATTAATCAATTAATGAATTTCTCACGTAATCTTGATGTATTTGCTGCAGTCTCTCTCAACTCCTTACCTCTTCAGTCCTTCAGTCCTACGTTTTTCAAAAACTGCTTCCTGCCAATTGGCTCCTCATGACCCACCCCTCTTTCTCTACCTCCCATCTCCCCACAAGTCACATTCCGGCAGGGACAGCGCACAATAGAACAAGGCCTCTGCTGTCTCTCCCGAGAACTCGTCCACCGCGATTGTGCCACCGATGTGATACCGCTGCCCCCGCTGCCGCCCCCTCTCCTCCTCCCTCGACACCCCCTTCCCCCTGCGCCTCGAGGCCCCGCTCCCCTCTCCCGTGCCGCCGCAGCCGCCCCCGTCGCCGGCCCCGGCGCTGGCTCGCCGCCGTCACATGCCTGCTTCATCAGCGCGGATTACAGAGGCCGTCGCGCGCGTGGTTCTTTGTGGGGCAGAAGCCCTGCCGATCTGCAGGCACCGCACGCGCTCCCCGATGCATAGAACCTTTGGGGACTCGGCTGAAATGACCCGCTATAATCAGTGGCTCATTGCCTACAGGTAAATTTATGAATAATATTTAATTAATAAAACACGAAATATTATATGTATACACAACCTTAATTATTCATTCATGATCTCTAAAAATCTGCATCCATGAAAGTTGATACGTCTGACAATATTCGTCACGTCTATAAAATAAATTAATTAAGTCCGCTGTCATTCAGTCGTGGACGAGGTTTGCGGAAAATGAAAATAATCTGAGAGAGTTTCCACAGCTCGGAAAAATATGAAAATTGTAAAATTGGGGTAACACATTTTAACACTAATATAAAAACTGTTTATTTTCGGATTACACTGGAATTCTACAATACCGAATTTTAGTGATATGTTTCACCCCACGAAAGAAATGACCGTTATATCGGCTTTCCATTGATTTCGAAATAATCTAAATATATAATGATCTCGTTATTATGATTTTTATCATAAAGCAATTAAATGATTCCATTAACCAAAATAATGTCAAATAATCACTGATGAAGATGATAATGGCGATCCATGTGGATAATTGAATTACTTATAGATACTTTTGATTTACAACTTTCAAAGTTCATGTTCCGTGTCTTATTTGATATTTTATATTTTTAGTAAAGCGACTATGGTAAACAAGTTTGTTTGACAGAGACTCCAGGTTGATGTCGCAAAAAATGTAATACGTCTCTAATTTATACTCTCATGGATTATAAGTAACAGTGTCGAATACGGTGACATTTGTTTGTAAAAACTGGTATGACAAAAACACATGTATCAAAACATCTGTAATTTCCAAGAAGATGTAACGTCAGGACATCATACAAAATAAATATTTCCTGAAAAGAGATCAAATAAACCAGTGAATAGGTAAAATTAATATTCTTCGAATACAGTATTTGATTTAATCCTTTCGAAGAATTCGTGAATGAAGTCAACAAAATTTCCACATACGACTCACAGTTAAGTACACCTTCCAAAGCCACACCAAAAATGACGAAAGTCCGAATTCATTCTTAACGCATATTCAGAATACGAAGCGAGGTTGCGGGCATTGTTTGAAGGAAACGCGGCCCGCCGAGCGCCACACGCCGCGACGCGCCGAGTACTTGAGCGCGCACTGACCGGAATAACTGGCGTCCGAGGACACGCGTCCATAAATGAGGAGACAAACGAGAAAAATAGAAACTCCACCGCCCTCTGGACGGGGACTGCTGCGGCACAAAAGGGCAGAGGGCGGGCAGGACACAGGGGGTGCGCAGTGGGGCGGGAAAGGACAGACATGGGACAGGGCGGGGTAGAGAGAAAGGGAAGGGAGAGACGAAGTGAGACGGAGATGGGCGGGGAGAGGCGGGGCGAGGAGTGACGGGACGGGGAGAGGAGGGTGGGGAGGCAGGGAGAGGCGGAGGGAAGATACGGCGAGAAGGCACAGATATGGGACAGGACGGGAAGGAGAGATAGGAAGAGGAGAGGAGTGAAGCGGGACGAGGCGAGGAGGTATGAAACGACGCGATGGGACATCGGTGTGAAGCGGGGCGAGGAGAGGTGGGGAGGGGAGGGGAGGGAAGGGTAGAGACGGGGCGGGGAGAGGTGGGCTGGGACAGGCGGCAGAGAGAAGACACGACGAGAAGACTGGGGAAGGGACAGGCATGGAATGAGACGAGGAGGAGAGACAATGAGGGGACAGACGGAGTGAGACGGGACGGGGCGCGGAGGATAAGATGGCGGGCATCGGAGTGGGATGGGGGGATAGGCGGGGGGGAGAGAGGTGTGGCTGTGAGAGGTGGGGCGGAGAGAGGCGGGGCGGAGAGAGGCGGGGAGAGGCGAGGCGGGGCGGGGAGAGGCGAAGAGGGGAGACGCGGGACTGGGAGAGGCGGGGCGGGCGGGGCGGGCGGGGCGGGCGGGGCGGGCGGGGCGGGCGGGGCGGGCGGGGCGGGCGGGGCGGGCGGGCAGTGATGCACGTAGGGGCTGGGCGGCACGTAGCTTGCTAAGAAGCGATTCGTGGGCTGAGAGGGTGGGTGAGGTTGGTGAATGGTATTGTGCGGTGGGTGATGCAGAGTTGTGAGGGAGAATGGTGGGGGCTGGTTTGTGGGCGGCGGTGTTGCGGGTCGAGTCTGTATGGCTGGTGCGGCACGGCGTGAGGTGGGTAGAGTTGGGTGGGGGGCGGGGCTGTGGGGTTGAGAGCGTGGCGCGGGGGGCGGGGTGGGGGGGGCTGGGCGACGCTCGCCGTGTGAGAGACTGCGTGCTCGCCCACCCGCCACATAAACACGACAGGGCGCGCGTCGCGGGCTTTAACTGTTTTGAAGAGCGCTCCGGCGCACAGTGGTTAGGATGGAGGGACAAGCGGCACAAAATCAACATTTTCAATGTACTGTAAATACTGTTTCTCAGAAAGCATTAGCGTATGCAGAGTTTGTAACCGAAGCTTCGTAAACGGAGATGACGTTGAGTGGGGACTATGGTAGCATAAGTAGTTTGTTCTGACTTCCCTGCCAGCATGTGAATAACGGAGGTCGGCTATTCTGGTATGGCGTTTCCGTGGATACCTGCGATTTGTTCCAGACTGTTGCCGGAGCAGAACGAGCCACGGACCGTACACAAGCCTTTCATTCTTTTCCGCTCTCTACTTTTCATTCTCAGCACCAATGGACAATGGGCTCACCCCCCTAATTACATTCCGCATTGCCGACATCTCTTTTCTTTTTTTTCAAAATATAGGAACGAGACAATGTGTGTTCATGGCTCACCTGTATTTGGATATCTGACAACGACATTATCCCCAATAGCAGATATATGACTTTTTTGCTCCTAGACTATCGTCTCCAAATTTTTAGAACTTCTTCCTGTTTTTAGCGAGCGTTCTTTGTTTCTGTGGCTCTATAACTGTACACTCTTTTTGGAAATCTGATCCTGTCCATTTGGTCCATATGGTGTGGTAGATCTTGATTTCCTCCTTTAATTTTTTGAATTCTACCGCATATGCTTTTGAATTTCTTAATTTTAAAATGTAGCTGTATATCTTCAATGTTCCCAAGACTTAAAATATAATTAAGGTATTTCAAATGATTAACCTCTTATCTGGTTTGTCATTTTACACTAGACAAATATTGTCCTATAAACGCTTGCATTTCATTTTTATCGGTTGATTTTTCTGAGTTACGTATTTTGAAAGGTAGACCCAAGATGTCTCAGAATAACTGTTAATTTTTCAATGGTGTATGATGATGTTTGATTAATTTTGCTAAAAAACACAAAGTGCAAAAGTTCTTATAATGAAGTTAAGAAAATGGCATTTGATCCTAATATTGAAGTAAATCATAAAGCACTGATAGTAGATCAGATTCTGAAGCAGTCAAAGGGATTTTGGTTATCTACCGAATACCACTGATTGATTGGCTGCGTAACAATCAGGTGATAGATGTAATAAGCGTAACTCCGTTATTTAAATTTTTCACCTACTAAATCATAGGCAAAAAGTGATAATTTTTAATCTCTCTCCACGCCCTCGATGTGTGTAACCTTTAAGGGTTCAGAACACAAGAGAATCAAGTCCGCTTTTGTTAATTTTGGATGTATTTTGTATTTAAAATCTCTTTACAGCTTTAAAAGCTCTTCTCCATGCATAAAATATGAACTATACAAATTATCTTATATTGTTCTAAGTTTATCAATAGGTCCAATTTTCATGTAATTACGAGTAAAAGTTCCATAAAACCTTTTGCCATTTTTTCTGAAACATCTGCTAACGTCACTTCACTCCCATCTGCTCTGAAGGCCTCATTTATTAAGAGACAGGTTGTACAGTTCATGTCAAACATCCTCATGTAAATCCCACTTCCTGTAAATCGTCCCATTAGAAATAATACCTTCTGCCCGTCATTGCCACCTTGCCATCACAGACATAACAGTACAAAAAGTACACAAAAGGGTTTTCCTGCCGTTTACTTTCGGTCTGCTGCATTGCAGTGCGAGGCACAGCGCGGGACCGGAAACAGGCGAAAGCCGAGGGCGCACCAGCGCCCAGCGCTCACAAATGCAGTTGCGCGCCGCGGCCGCTTGGAGCGTGCCAGCGAAAGGACGCCAACGCACGCGTGACCGCGCGTGGGCGAAGCACTCGTTTAGCGACTCACGAAGTCGCGAGGTGGTTTTAATACGGTTACTTGGAACTGCCACTAGCAGAGGTGGTTCAGGGCGTCAATGTCTCTGCAACGGTCACTCAGAACTGCCACTACCTGAGTTGGTTCAGGGAGTCAATGTCAATGCAAAGGTCACTCAGAACTGCCACTAACTGAGGTGATTCAGGGCGTAAAGATCACTACAATGGTCATTCGGAAATGCCACTAGGTGAGGTGGTTCAGGGCGTCAATGTCACAGCAAAGGTCACTTGGAACTACCTGAGTGGTTCAGGGCGTAAATGTCACTTCAATGCCTCTGACTGCGAGGCCCTAGGATCCGAGTTCAGACAGTGGAAGAACTCTCGACCCTAGTTAGATCGCTAGGAAGATTTAAGCCGCTGTCTGGAGGAGAATTCTAGCCGCCACGGCGCGCCGGCTGCTTGGATAGATAGTTTTTCATGATTTATTCGAAATCTGGAAATAGTTTTTACTCCAATTACAAAACTGCATAGCTCATAATGTTCGTCTATTTTGTTTTTTTTAAGATGTGAAAACCAAAATTTGCCGCGGGCCATTTTCCCCCCAAAATCAGTGTTCCTGCTAACTTCCAATGGAAGATAGCAGGACCACACCTCTAAATCAGCTAATAATGCACGCATACACATCAAATTATACTCCAAATTTGCCGCTTTTTATTTCCAAACGATTAATAAAGAAATCACATTGATATCTCCATTCTTTCAAAAAATATTAAGAATTAAAAAAACATTAAAGATACGTTCAATATAAGAGCGCCATCAAAGAAGTAAAATGACGTCCTCCGTAAAAAATCACACATAACAACTCATAATCGACGCCAAAATTTCCCGAAAACTAGTGAAAAACAAAATCTGTAATAAAAAATTTGCCGCCAACAGGTTAGACTCAATTACCCGGGTTCGAATCCCAGATATGCACCTTTTAAATTTGCCCCATTCAATAAAAAGACGCATTTTTGGTAAACCATTGGCCTTAACAATTAATACTGTGCGCCGAAATTAGCACTAACCAAGTGGCAAACATAATCATTAATAAAATAATTTACCGAAGGTCGGTTAGTTTAAATTACCCGGGTTCAAATCCCAAAAATTGACATTTTGGAAGCCACTTTCAAGGAAAAAGCGCGGTGTCTCCTAATCCATTAGTCTTAACAATTCATTATGAGCGCCGAAATTAGCTGCATGAAAGTGTAAAATATAATCTGTAATCAAAAAATTTCCCGCGCAAGGGTTAGTTACAGTTTCCCAGGTTCAAAATTCCAAACATTTCCCTCTTCGAACGGCCTCTTTTCAGAAAAGCGCGCCGTGTTTCCTAAACAATTGACCTTAACAATTCACACTCTGCCCTAAAATAAGCTGTCAGCAAGTGCCAACTATAAACTGTAAGCAAACAATTTGCCGCGAACCGCTTAGTTACAGTTTCCCGGGTTCAAAATATCAAACATTTACATTTTCGAACGGCGACTTTCAAGAAAAGTGCGCAGTTTGTCCTAAACCATTATCCTTAACAATTCACACTCTGCCCTGAAATCAGCTGTGAGAATGTGCCAACTATAATCTGTAATCAAAAAATTTGCCGCGAACCGGTAAGTTACAGTTTCCGGGGTTCAAAATTTCCACAAATTTACCTCTTCGAACAGCCTTTTTCAAGAAAAGTGCGCCGTATCTCCTAAACCATTGAACTTAACAATTCCCGCTCTGCGCCGAAATCAGCTGTAAGCACGTGCCAACTATAATCTATAATCGAATAATTTGCTGCGAACCGGTTAGTTACAGTTTCCCGGGTTCAAATTTCCACAAATTTATCTCTTCGAACGGCCTTTTTCAAGAAAATATCGCTGTGTCTCCTAAACAACTGACCTTAACAATTCACGTACTGCCCTGAAATAAGCTGTCAGCAAGTGCCAACTATAATCTGTAAGAAGAACACTGATTTTTTGGGGAAAATGGCCCGCAGCAAATTTTTGGTTTTCACATCTTAAAAACGGCAAAATAGCGGAACATTATGAGCTATGCAGTTTTGTGACTGGATGAAATGGTCCTGCCAACTTGGTTTGGGTTTCATACTGAAAACAGGGAAAAACGTTAATATTAGAAATTGTCAGAAATAATAATAACAACAACAATAATAATAACAACAACTGCAACATAATAATAATGGACCTGTACAACCACTATGTCATGGCAAGAGTGTCTAACGTCCTCGGTTCGACGTGTCGCGGATTCAAATTGAGCATGAATATCTGTGGCTCTACTTGTAATTTGTCTTTACTTCTATTAAGTGTGCCACTAGTAGGTTTCACAATATTAGTGTGAAGAATGGTCATGGCTTAAAGAGCCTCCCCCGTCACAAGGAATAGCTCGCCAGAAAGGTGAAACTTTAAAGGAAAAATTTTGAACAATTTTTTAGAAAAAATGTGGTAAAAGATTTTAAAATTGGGTATAAATCACTCAAAATTACACAAAAACTACTCACATTTTCGAAAAAATTGTAGATGATGACATTTCACAATTCGTCTTTCAAGAACAGATTTTATTCAGAAAATATTTTTTACTGTTGTTGTAGGAAGATGCCAACAAAAAATTGAACTTTTGCAATTTTCGAATAATCGGTGATTTGAACTAAAATGAGACCTGCAGTATTCCCTAGAGCGTCCTTTACGCTATCCGGGAACAAAGTCTTATGAAAAAGTTTGGAGCCATTTTTGAGAAAATTTTTAAAATGTTAAGTTTCATATAAAGTACCCGCCTATCTCAAATCAAGATATCCGTTTCAAACTCAGAGAGCATCGTGTTCATACAATCAATCGAGGAATATCAATTTTGGAGAAAATTGGCGGAACGGTTTACGCTCTAGATTTGACCACGGACGTACTGTCAGACGTTTTGCCTTCAATCGATTTATCGACATCAAGGACCCATAAAGCGTGGATTCTGACTGCAAGATGTTTTAGAGGAATTATGCAGAAACACGATTTATCCCCTTTTTTGTCTGACGAGTTTTCTGTAGACGATTCGCCGTTTCTTGGCGCACGTTTATTTTACTTTCTCTCCTTATGAAGTAAGGGTGAGGAAGAAAAAGTTATTGAGAATTGTTTTTGACGGTTTTGTAGAATGGATCACTGGATGAGCCGCAGGTTTTAAAAGAAACTTTTAAAATATGTTGTCAAGGGAGACAAGTACGGAAGTGGAGGGATAAACTCTGAGCTCCCGACTAGTTTTCCGACAAGTGCGATAATGTAGTGCATGTGAGTGAAAGTGCGTGTGTGTATAAGTAAGGGTGATGGTGGGATAAGAAACAGAAAGGAAAGAGCGCGTGCGATCCGTGGATCCGCTCCCGCCCCCGCAACGCATCCGCCCTCGCCACCGCGTCTCCGCCCGCGCCTCTGCCCACGCCTCCACCCTCGACTCCGCCCCGCCCCGCCCGCGCTTTCGCCCTCGCCGCCGCCCGCGTCTCCGCCCGCGCCTCTGCCCACGCCTCCACCCTCGACTCCGCCCCGCCCCGCCCGTGCTTTCGCCCGCGCCACCACCCCTGCCCCCCGGCCGTCTCCGCCACCGCCCCGCCCCCACCCCGCCCCGTCCCCGCCTCCTCCTCTGTTCCCCGCCCCGCGCCTGCCGCCTCGCGGGCGCGGCGCAGCGGTTGATTCAGGGAAACACGGGATCGATGGGCGGCCGGCCGGCCGCTCGCCCGCAGACGTGTACACAGGTTATTAGCCGGGCCCCGGGGCTTCGGTATTACCATTTCGCCCAGCTCTTGTTCACGAGCTTGAGCGGAGGTAGCGTTTGTTTACGACGGCAAAAACCGACGCTGAAAGCGCTATTCAATGTTCTGAAGGTTCAAGTCCCCTCTCAAGACCATGGAACTAACAACAACGATTCCTGTGTATCCTGGATGATAATTCAGTGTTTATTAACGCATTTGCCAACTCGAACGCGGGGAAAATGATATGTTGGTTTGAGTGAATATATTTGAATCAAGGCATAAACTAGATATGGAAATTTAATGAAGTCGACATTGATTTGCAAGGCACTGGATGCAGCTATATTGATCGAATATGTCATCAGAAGAGCACGGACGTTCGGCAAAATTCATAATTCAGAAGGGATAAAAAATACATAGTTCAGAAGAGAAGAGAATCCATCAGAGTGGAGGGCCATTGTGGGGCTAATAAATTGAATAAATAATTAAATATAACATATAAGATGTTACAGAAATTAAAAACCCGGTTCGTAAATAAGGAAAATCCATCAGAACAGTAATACAGTATTAAGACTGGTGTTATACGCTGAATAACATTTGCAGTTGTAGCCGATTATGTCATAAAACCCCATCTAAATATTTATCAAATAAACTGCTATCAATATTATTTAGTACATGATATTAAATACATGTACTTTGCGAACAATATCGACACGCTCGTGAACGCCCATAATCGCATGGTACTTGTGATAAGAATCATGTTAAAAAAATTCTTCAATCATTTCTTTACCGATCAAACTTCTCACGGAGCTTTTAGTAAGCCTATGGACATTTCTTTGATGACAGTTTGTATGTTAGGATTTGGCCTCTTTATGGGAATGCGATAGATGTGAATGTAATTACACTTTTTTCCTAAATGAGGAAAGGTAAACCCAGAAGAAAAAAACAGATGATGATTTTGTTTCGCCGCTTAGTGTGACTTCCGGATTTTTGTTGAAAATTTTCGTAATCAGAAGTAATGCCAATCCGATGCTGAACTTCATTTTTAGTTGATATAGACACGGTGGAACTAGATTCAAAACAGTGGATTGTTCAACCCACACGTTATTATCTTTGAATTGATAACCGACTCCTCACATCATTAAAGTATCTGGGAATGCATTGAAATTTTGCCCAACCCCACACTTTTAGCATCGTATTAAAATTGTCGTATCCTGTGATTTGAAGTGATTTAGAAGTTCTAATTTTAGATAAGAACATAGTAGTTGGCAATTATATTATTAACAATATATTTACCGGCTGAGTTTGGCCCAGAACCAATTACTGCCTCAGCAGCAACTCATTCCGGGGATCCTCAAGTTTTAGTCCCATCGGTGCCGGATTGTCGACGCTAGCTATAGAGCTAGGTCGAATGCGAGCGCTGCGCTGCGTAGAGGAGAACTGTAGCGGCCAGCTACTCTGATTGGTAACTTTGTGAGGTTTCTCCGATCAATATCAGGCAAATTCCGGAGCAGAACTCTAACAAACAGATCATGAAATACGCGTGAAATTTTCTTCCTCTTCTTTCTCCTATCCTGCTCATAAAAACACTCACTCACATGCACTACTATACATGTCGGGATACCAGTCGGGAGCTTAGAGCTTGTCTCGGTTGGGGCGGTGCCCCTCTGGTGCGAGATACCTGGTTGGGGAATACCCCGCTAGCCGATGTGTGGGTTGGAACCGGATCTCATCATCGAGCTGGGAGAAATACTGCCACCTTCCGGTGTTGAACATTCATAACACAAACGGGACTAATGACCATAGCAGTTGACATGACAGGGAACATCCATAAATCGATCAACAATATGTTTCTTGTACAGAATATTCTGAAGATTTGAATATGCCGATGGAACAAAGTCTACATTACGAGAAATGTATTTATTGTTCATAGCCATTAGCAGAAGAACATTAGTCTCAAAGTTACTTGTGTTTAAATTTGTGTCTGCTAATACAGTAAAATTTAAAACAAGATATTTGTTTTCGATAATCGAATCCATAAACAAGATTGTTTGCCTTTAACAACACTCTTCCACCAGTCATGGTAATACATTAGTGCTCATTTCTGACAATGATTTCCTGTCAACGCCGTCGTTACCATTGCCGTCATATTAGATAATTTTACCCACTTTGTTTTATAAAATTAAACAATAATATCTAAAAAAAGATAATGTTTACACATCGTTTCCTAATCAAACGAGACACTGCAATAGCATTTAAGAATAGGTACTTCAAATGCTCAAATGAAAATATGCAAATATTCCACCTTGAAGTACGTACGTCCTCGAAAGTTCACTGAACGTTGGTCTGTAATTAAACGCGCCATTATTCAAAACCTTAGCATCAAAGAGCTGGGGTTTGTTTTCCTTCGACTGTTGTTTACATCCGTAGTTTCCCTTTGAAATATTGAATTTCGGAGCCGGTCTTGGGACATAATATTTGTTTTAGTGCAGCTGCTGGCATTTTAGTTTTACGTCTATCAGTGGAAGATGAAGCACGTACCGAGAAACGCAGTTCAGTTACTTTCGTAGATGCGAGTTCAGAACTGATTATGAAATACCTGCGAGTTGGAAGAAAGCTTAATATCCTTGTAGGAAACAAGTAAGGGAAATAATTTGCTAGTGAACTCTATATATGCGTATTACGTGGAATAGAGTCATTGATTCAACAGTAATATTTAATAAAACAATTAATATGTAAAATAAAAAAAAAGGATTATCCACAAGATATGGGATGTGAAAAGTTGGCATTTCCACCAGACTCTAAAGATTATTATTCATATTATTTATATTATTATTATTATTTAGCGATTTTCCAGGTACATACTGCCTGTACTTCACATCAGTGTGAAGCCGAATTTCTAAAACCACCAATAACACAACACTATAGCTAAACACGCTGATGCAAGATTGAACCCAATACACCGCTGATTATTAGCTAGTTATTTCTCAGAAATATTTTTTTTAAAACAATATTACACAAGTTTCTTCCAACGTAATATCTTTTCTAATTTGAAGGTTTCTATTTACACTTTACATAACGACCAAGTGAGAAGTTACAAAATAACCGCTTACCTAAATCCTCGTGGCAGAAGCCAACAAGTCGTGGCTCCTGGTTCAACATATCGTTACAAAGCGCTTTCGGGCGACCTCAGAAAAGTTTACGAGAGGATAAAGAGACGCGGGATGACACAGCGGCCACGCGCGCTCCCACGCCGCAGCGGGGACCTCTAATCCCCCAGCGGCCAGCGCAGGGCGCGTGCGCACACACGTTGTCACACGCGGCACGACAGAGAGAGAGGGAGAGGAAAGTGAGGGAAAGGGAAGAGGGAAGAGAGGAGAGAGAGAAAGAAGATATATAGAGAGGGAGAGAGAAGAGAGGAAAGAGAGAGAAGAGAGAGGGGAGAGAGGAAAGAGATATGAGAAAGGAAAGAGAAAAACAGAACAGAGGATAAGAAAAGTGACGAGAGGAGAAGAGAGAGGAAAAGAAAAGCGAAGAGAAATTGTGAATGTAGAGAAGAGGAGAGAAGAGATAGAGGAAAAGAGAAGAAGAGTGGAGACTGTGAAAAGAAGAGAAAGGAGACGAAGAGAATAAGAAGAGAGGAAACGAGGAAGAAAAGAGACATGAAGAGAAGAAGAAAGAAAGGTGAATAGAGAGTGAACCTGACACGAGGAGAATGGAAAAAAGAGAGAAAAAGGACGGAAGGTGACAAGAGAGATCTAAGAAGTAGGAAGAAGGGAATAGTATGATAAAACGGGCCAGAGAGACGCCAAAAGACGATAAATTAGGTGAGATTGAACAGAGAGAGGAGAAGAGATACAACAGTGAGAAATGGGAGAGAAAGGAGAGAAAAATGAAGGGGTAGAAAAATAGAGGAGATGCAGAGAACGCGAGAGAGGAACGAAAGGACAGCTATTTGGGGAAATGAGGGAGAGTTATTTACATAGTATCAGAACTTGGATAAAACAAACTGGTTTAAAAAAGATAGGAAAGTGGAAAGTTGCTCTAGAAAATAAAGAATCAAAACGAAAATTCTTCAGGGTTGAGAGTGGAAGCCTAGGGACTCCTCGTCAGTCACTGCAGAGCCAGTGGCATTGCTGACTCTGAGCTAAACTCACCCGGTCGTAATACTCCTCTATAATGGATTGAAATAGCAACTAGGTGCCGTAAAACGAACATAGTACCATTCATTTTCGTTTTTATTGAAATTAAAATATTACATAAATCGTAGGCCATGGACACAGTTGATATCTCGAAATCGATTCTCACATCCAACTAATAGTAAACTAGAATGTCCATCAGACAATAGAAAACATTATTTTGCTTGCGTTAATATTGGACACTGTGAATGCTTCAGTCTTTCACTCGTGTTAAAGTTTATGTCTACACGTGATGCTTACTTTATGATTGCAATGTGAATAGGCCTTTAAATCGCCCGAATCCGCTTAGGGCGTTTGGCTGCGGCCCGCAACGTGTCGCCCACCGCCTTCTTAATCTGCCGAGAGCAGTCGCCCTCGCCGCCAACGCTGCCGCCGCGACCGCCGCGGACCGCTCGCCCGCAAACAGATTACCTTTCTCCTTGGCCCACCCGCGCGTCCACTCCATCTGTGCTCATGCTTACTCTCTCGCAGTCGCACACTTCTCTGCCCTCATACGCACCCTGTGTTCGGTGTTCTCCAGATTGATTCGAAATTCCGCCACAAACGCGATTACAGGTCCCATTTCAAGAACAATACTGAGCGGCTTGCATGCACTAAGTACAGTTACTGCATTCATCTATTTCCGAAGAGCGTTCGATTCTGTAGTCCATTCCATTCTATGGAAAAAACTATATCAATCAGGAATTAGTACTAAAATAATTAGAATCCTACAAGATTACTACACTAAAACCAGGATGAGTATCAGTAAACGATCAAAAGACACAAGAAATAGATGTGACGCAATGCGTCCTGCAAGGCGACTCCCGATCCTATTTTCTATACTGATACATGACATCACTAAGTTTTTTATGCAAAATGGACATGACAAAATAGAAGAAAAAATAGAAATGCTCATTTTTCGCTGATGATATAATAATACTTTCAGACAACATCATCGATTTGCAATATAAAATGAACACTCTCTAAGTATTGCGATATAAACCACTTAGACGTCAATGAAAAGAAAACACAACTGCTTATCTATAACAAGGGAGGTAAACAGAAAAAAACATGCCTGAAAATAGATACCCAAAACAATGCTATATACTATTAAACAGACTATGTGACACATCCGTAAATACTCACAATCGAAAATATAACTGGGTTAATATTCTGAAAACCAACTTCGAGTTCCTCGGTAGCGATCAGCTGTTTACTGATCTACTAGATTCGAGTAAGATTGAGACGACTATTTCACATATTTGCAACCTGTACGCAGATAATGTTTTTCTAAAGGATCTAAACAGAGAAGCATTCTCATCCTACAGTCCAATTTACATATTAATAAACGACACAGAATCCCCTAAATGTGAACCATACTTATACTCGAAAATACCATTATCACAAATCAAAATAATGGCACAAATTAGGCTTGCTAGTTTAAACACCGTAAAACTAAAATTCAACGGAATCGGAACTATCGGAACTAGAAAGATGTATGATATGCAATCTCAATAAACAGGAAACATTAGAACATATTATGAAACTGCCAAATTTATGAACCATTAAGAAACAATGTGATAAAAAATCAAAACATCCTGGAACTATTGAGACTAAATGATCAAAACAATATTCAATCATTTTTTCATTTTCTTAAATCTTGCTTTAAGTCACGGCCATTTGCTCTATTTGAATGAATTTGCTGTATCAGCAGCTAAATTGAATAACTAAACTGAATAAAATAACGCGTAATGTAAATATATTAAACGTTTTGTTAGTTTTAGGTGCTTTTTTGTTGTTTTTTTTTGCTGTAGTTAATGTGCTTTTGTAATTTCTGTTTTTGTAATTCTTTGTTTTTGAGTAACTGTATTGATCTGAATGATGTACATAATTGTATAATGGCGTATAATTAAGATTAAAGCCCATAAAATTCATTCATTCATCCAGTCGAATCCGGTTATAGGAAACTTCTGGGGACTAACGTGTTCGATTCACTATATCAGAGGTTCACTATATCCGATGATGTCAAAATTAAATAGAATTACTCCACAAATGCTGCTTTTATAAGTAAAGAGGTAGAGAACAGTTCATTAACAAACCGAACTGAAAATTTCAATATCTTTATTTGTCCTTAAAAGAATTATTTTCGATTCTTTGCTTCGTAAATTTTTCATTAGTAATTTATGTGGATGGTTCTCTAGAGTTCGTGTTCTCTCCATACTTGATTCTGCATTGTAGTATGTCTCTAAGTATTGTAATGCAGTCTTGACACCCTTCATTGCCTCTTGAAATGTTGGAACACAGTCCCACTCTCCGAAGGTCTAATGAGGAGCGAGATCCAATTAATTTACAGGATTTATTTTCTACGTTCACTATAGCCGAAGTTCAGGTTCACTATAACCGAGTCTTCTAATGCTTATTTGTATTACAAGTAAAACAGGACCAGTGACTTTAGTTCACTAGAACAGAGAGTTCACTATATCCGAGTTCACTATAAACGAAGTCGTACTTATAATTATGTTAATCGGATGAAATTGTAAGATAAACATAGCCCCTAGAAGATTGAGAAAAGTCTCATTCGATGTTACCAACCCAAGACATCGGGAAAAATTAGAATTTTCACATTTACATAATTGTTTTATTATGGGGTGTAATAGCGTTTGGTAGTCTGTTTGCAACTGAAACTTCGAATACCAGGAGAATCTAGCTTCGAGTCCTGATGATGACTGTTATTTGACCATTACCGTGTCGAGGCCTGGATGAGAATTCTGATCGCTCGTTTATTAGTGGTCATTAACCTAATGGCTCGTTTCTCAGTAGCCTGATCGCTCGTTTCTGTTACTTCCTTTCATCATTTACATGCCAATACTACAATAACTGAAACCATAGGCCAAGAACCGTGCGGAATCCTTTCTTCCCGTACTGGTTGCAACTCCCACCCTCGAACCTGATATTTGAGCTGGTCCTCTATTCTCCATGATAATGAAAGAATCTGACAGTATTGCAAGTACTTATATGTGAGGCAAATGCCCGAAATAGGCTACAGATCAAAAATTAACGAAAGAATTGATTTATGGGTAAGTTCAATGCGTCAAATCGCTTTAGGTGGCTCAGGACACTAATTGATGTCATTGTAGCGCATCTGGACTGAATGTTCTGGGGTTCGAGTCTCGATGGTAGCAGGGTTTTCAGCTCTAGCTAGAGAGATAATTTGAATTCAGTCATTGTCTGGAGGAGAATTTTAGCGGTCGGCTTCTCTGATTGGTAGTTTTTCGTGGTTTCTCCGATCAACACCTGACGAATGTCAGAGCAGTACACTAACAAGCAAGCCATAGACCGCGCGCGGTCTTTCCTTCCTCTTCCTGTCCCATTCTCATCTTTTCTTACAAACATTCACACATACGTGCACTACACTACCACACAAGTCAGGAAATCAGTCGGGAGCCCATTTGAAGCGGTGCCTCGCTGATGGGAGACACCTGGTTGGGGAAACATTGCAATCTGCCGTTAGGTCGGCGCCGGATCCAGCTGCCCAGCGGGGGAAGATCACTGCCACGTCCCGAGATAAAAACTTGCACTACACCTGCGGGACTACTGAATTTAACAGTTGATGCATCCGGAAACACTAATCAGTGTGGCACTCAATAGTTCAGCAGGTTTGTCTGCCACGGAGTAAATGTGAATGAACTGTTTTCGACACCGCCAGGACCCCTATCTATGACCCCTGAGTCCACGATGATACTTTTGCGGATACAACCTCATATGCTAACGCACTCAGTCCCTCCCATTTTCTTTCCACGTTTGCGAACATTCCGCCTCCGAATCGGAGCGTACGAAATCCACTCATTAGTTTCCGACCGCTCATTAGTTTGCATCCTCCGGACAGAGAGGCAGTAGGGGCGGTAACTGGGATCGTGGAAGAAGGGGGCGCATTTTATGATCACAATCTCCGTGCACTACCAACAACGCGGTTCCTGCCGTCTGATTTAATGTCTTCATTTGTATACCGGGTAGGCGGGCGGGTTTGGTGGGCGGGGAGCGATAGCATTATTATAATAGGGTTTTTGTTAATGTGGCCCGCGGCGGCGAAGTAACGGGCGGCGGGGACGCGGTGGGGGCGGTGCTCTATGCCTGGCCGTCGCAAGAACGCGCCCTTGTCGGAGTCCGAGATGCAACCTAGCGGGCGCGTTGGTGGGCGAGGCGCGAGCGTAGTATACTGCGTAACATATGAGTGATGAATGGATGTGGTACGGTTTTTCATGTAGTTCGATAAACTGTTAATTTACTTAATGGCAAATTTGTGGTCACGGGGTAAAAGTTCTTAAGTCAATTTTTGGCAAAATTGGGTTCAGTACTGAGACTACAAGTTAAGTACCTATATTTTAGTTTAGTTTAGTTTAGTACAACCGAATTCAAATGTTACCTGCTTAACGAGAAAATACATTAAGAAATAGCGTTTAGGGTAGGGACAAGCGGTGGCTCAAAAATCTAACCCTTGCTTTCTCCAAACTAAGATTTTTGATTTAAGAAATTTTACCCCGCGACCACAGAAATAGTAGTTGATGTAATTAGTTTATAATGTTAGGTTTTATTGCATGAGTGCTTGTTTTGAAAACCGAGCGACGTTAGGAGCGAGTTTTCATATCTGTATGAATTCAATAAAGCAACATTATAAACGAGTTGCTTACGCTACTTTTTTGTAATATAGCATTATAAATATTTAAGAGAATCAAACTTAATTTTGCGAAACAACATTCTTTGGACGTGTCCGGTATTCGACATCCAACGCCTTCTGGAAAGCAAATTCAAGATGACATTGTTAACATTCGTTCGAGAAAAACGTTGTCGGCTGTTGTTTACCTATACTGGCTGTTTAAGCCACGATTCTCTCGCTGCGATTGGCTGAAAGTGTGATGACGCAATCATTCGTGCAGTAAATGCTAATACGTCATCATTTGTGCCGTAAAATGCTCGATTATGAAAGATTCCTTGTAACAGAAATGATTGTTTATCATGGTGGCATATAAAAAAATAGGAAATCTGTTTGTGTCGTATGAGAATGAATTCAGTTTTCTTGAAACCTTTACAATAGCGAGACATAATTGCGTTCACATAAACATCACCTAATAGAAGGTACTATGGAAAGTCTTTGAATAACAAAATCACATGTTTGACGATCCATCTACTAATTCCATAGCAATAATCTTGATAGAATGTTTAAAAAAATATGTGATTGAAGATGGAGAACAACTTCTCCGAAACGTTGTACTTTACAATCAGTTTCAAAGTGTATAATTAGAAAAAGGGAAGCTCAATAAATGTGCAATATGGGTAATTGAAATGTACCTCAAGTACTTTTGGATGTCAATAAACAATAAGAAATATTAAATTAAAAAAAGCATTTAAAATTAAAGTATTGAGCAAGTTTCTTTGAGATATATATTCCCTATCAGTGTTTCTTTACTTTACTATGTTGAATAATGAATAAAGCGACGAGTGAATCGGCGATTCGGCGATTGGCGATTGGCGATTCGGCAAAATTTGAAGGAAAAAAACACTCTCGTGGAATAAAAACTATTTGCATCTGCAAATTTTTGCTCTTATCCCTTGTCGAGCCCCACGGAAAGCATTAGACTCATTACCGCGACAACATGCAGAAAAACTGTTCGATTGTCTTCCTGAAGTAATCAATAAATTACCTACTAACACCTCACATGGAAGAAGAAAACTCGATAGTGATGGTTCATTATATGCAGAAGCAAAGGAAAGTTCCAGCATTTGCTCAATGGATCCAAAGAAATAAAGACAAGAAGAAAGTACATTTTAATATGAACAACTCCTTGAAGTTATCAAAATATGGTGTACAATCGCTTCATTGCATTGTTTTGGTGGATTCGTTTCTTGAATTATTTACCTAGTGAATAATGTTCAATTTTGTGATAAAAGTTTAATCCGGCTGTTCTGTTGCGAGATGAATAATAATCTGACTGTTCTGTTGTGAGTCTTTAACACTGGGGACATGTTTGATTATCGCCATCCTAAAGATTCTTTAGTATACTTCATGATAGAAATATAATTTAATGGGTTCATTAAAACATTCTCTTCCTTAAGTAAATGATAATCAAGTAAATAAAATCAATGATTTTTCCATTGTAAATTACCAGGAAAATAAAAGATACTTGGGATATGTCCGTTAAAATATGAGATTTCAGTTAATGGATGTTGGAGTTTTGACCTTCGTACCGTCTGCCATATTAATATTAAGTAACTTCATTCGTCCTGAATCTCTCTGCCACGGCAGTACCAGCAGCAGTGGCGATGTCAACAGTGACGCTGGAGATGGCAGCACCAGTGACGGTAGCAGTGGCGGCTGCAACGGTGAGGATGACAATGGCGGTGACGGTGACAATAGTGGTGCCAGTGGCAGCGGAGATGGTAACAGCGACGGCGTTGACAGTGGCAATGGTGATGGCGGTGGCAGTGGAGATGGTAGTGACGGCGGGGACGACGACTGTGAACACGGCGGTAGCGGCTGTATGGATGGGATGGGGTGGCGATGGCCTTGAAGGATGCGGTTGCGTGGCGGTGGTGGTTTTGACGTTGGGGTAGAAGAAGGTGACTATGTAAGCTTTGAGGGTGGTGTGGCGATGGAGACCCTGGGGTGGGGTGGGTTAGGAGAGATGGGTTGGAGTCTTTGAGGCGGTGGTGAAGGTTGTGAGGATGGAGAGGGGTAGGGTGGCAATGACGCTTTTGAGGATGGGTGGAGTGGAGAGAGGTGGGGTAGGGCGGGGTGGGGTGACAGTAGAGGAGGTAGAGTGGGGGACAGTGGCTGTGGTGGCTTTGAGGGTAGGTAGGGTGGGGTGGCGGTGGAGGCTCTGGGGTTGGTTGAGGTGGCGGTGGGGGTAAAGAGGTTGGGGGTGGGACAGGGATTTGAGGTGAGATGGCGGATTTAGGGTAGCTGGGGTAGGGTGGCAGTAAAACCTATGGGGTGGAGTGGCGGTAGCGGCTGGGTGAGTGGGATGGAGTGGCGGTGGGGATGGGGTAGGGTGGCGGGAGTGGCTGTGGGGATGGAGTAGGCAGCAAGGTGGCGCGGCTGGCCCGTGGTCGCTCGCCGGTGCGGCGCCGCTGCCGGCGGCGGCGGTCGTTGTAATCAGAGGCTGGGCGTCGCGCAAGAAGCGGTTGGCAATCGGGGCAGAGAACCGGCCGGCCTTCGAGCGCAACGCGATTCTCCGCTTCTTGGGCGGGGCAACTCTCGATGCCTAGCGATGGTCGAAGTTCCGGCCAGAACGAGGGATATGGAATGTTCAACGAGGTCATGGAATATGCGTTGAATCTGCAGTAAAACGTAATTGTGTTGTCAGTAGTTGATCGCAGAATGTCTGGTCGGTCACTGGGAAGAATATATTGCCTGGCAACACTTTTACTATAACAGCTCAAACCATGTTTTATATTCAATAACAATTAGCTATTTTATGACATTAGTTTCAATCACATTTCCTATCGACGGTGCACAAGAATAAGAGACACATCTATGAAAACGTAATAAAGCTGAGTAAAGGGATCTCTTTTTGGGATGTATTTTCACTGGCAAAAATGTCTTAAAAATAATTCCGAAGACAACCGGTACATAGAGTAAAACGTTTTTTGACATGTTCCATATTTCTTGTGCAATGACTATGTTTTATCAACAAAAGTTTCATAACAATTTATTAAATATTTTTCAAAATCAATTTGATTTCAAAATTGGTCTTGTGGATATATTTTAAGAGGGAATAAAGAAAAATTATTGTCTTAAAATACTAATTGTATCTGTGTTGTAAATGTAAAACTGCAGCAATATTTATATTGTCAATTACAGATTACTTAAAAGCGAGTACTGGGCATCTCGTGTGGAGAAATAGAAGTATGTAAAAAACGTTGAAAACCCGGCAATTCTCAATTTTGTGACCACATTATAAGCGACGAGTAAGTAAATGAAATACTTCCAGCCGCGTACATTCGTATAAGCATGGGAAAATATGAAATTGTCAATATTCATTTACAAATGTAGAAAATAAAATCCTAACAATTAATTTTCTCTACAAACAAATGCTCCGCTCTCATTTTGTTAATTAAAATAACAAATAAGTTATTTCAAAATATTGAAGGGCATAATTTAATAAAAATACGCGTTGATACCATCGCGTAAAACATTCACAATTTTCACTCGCGGCATTACCTGCTTGGATTGGTGTGAGTGTGTGTTTAACTTTAGTCACACGCAAACAATTTACGAAGGTAAACAATTTTATGTAATAATTCCTTTCGGATACCTGACCGTACACAGGGAATTGTTGAAATCGCGTTTTATACTTGCACAAGCTAAACTCAAATATCGGTGAATCGACGAGTAGCATGCGTTAATGAACATAATAAATATTATAAATCTCGTGAGGACAAAGGACTTCGTTTCATATTGTACCAAACACGAACGGGAGGTCCCACAGCAACGATCAATTCGGGAGATTTTAAATTATGCGACCGAAAGCGCGTATAACAGGGACGCATATTGACAAACGGATTCCGCGTTTTCAGTTACATTAATGCTGTTCCGAGGCTCCCTTTGGGATTTTCAAACAATCAGACCTCGCACCGATATTACGTTATTTGTGCACTACCGCACGCTTTCCTGGCCTGTAAATTAAAATCAGGAAGCCGACACTTCCGAAGGAAAGCAGTATAATTAATAGAACACGTTTGTCCTGTGCTTTGAAAACATTTCATGCTCTTGCATGGAAATTTATATCCATACAAATGTTTATCTTTTGTGTAAAAACTGATATTTGTCTTCACATTTTCTTTTAATTGTTAACCATTAATTTTATTTTATACATTTTTAAATATTAAGTTAATATGACAATATATTAATTTAGTACAGCGTGTAAAGTCCTATTTCTGATTTAAAAAGCGTTGTCACTTACTCTCTTAACTAATATAATGAAATGTATGTCTATAACTTTGACTTTTAAGTAACCAACAGCAAAATTTTATCAATTTTTATTTATATATAATAAGTAACTCTAATACTGTAATTTAATCACGCAACCCAATCAGTACATTTAGAGATTCAAAAGTTTCTTATTTAATTAAAAAACTTTGACTCAGTATATGAGAAGGAAGCAATCAAAAATTTCGCCATGTAACAAAAAATCATTATCTAAATTTATACTTATCAAAATTGCCATTGTTATTTCTCTCTGCATCTCTCATTTGCGTTTGAAGATTGTTTTGCAAAAAGCTCTTTGAAAAAGAAATGTGCATCAACTCTAATCCTAATTGTTTAGCTTTAAAAGTACAAAAGCACATCGTTTTATTTGCTATTTGCCAATAAACTAATAATTAATTTTTTCCTTTCGTGACTATCAATGAATATTTACTCATTCGAAGAAAATTGACAAAAGCAAATTTATTTGAAGGTGCTTCTTTTAATGCTTATATTTGCTGAATTACGGTTTACGTGACCTCAAATTTCCTTGTGACAGTAATAACCAGGGCTAGGATTGATATGGAGTAACATGTACGTACCTGAATATTTACAAACACACGGGTTAAAAATGTTCAGATTGTGAAGTAAAATAATGGCTAGCAATTGAATAAAAAAGTGAAAATAGTGACAATATTGTGTTAACCAAATGTTTTAGTTGCATAAATATAACAGTCAAAAAGCTTAATTTTAATATTATCTGTTGAACACGTTGAATGTCGTGCCACTCATATATGAATGACACTAATGTTTCCGGCAGGGCTTCGTCATTCATATATGAATAACGGTCGAAAATCAGAAAAGGCCATGGCATTCATTTATGAATACCAGCAGCGAAATTATCTTTGGGAGTATTATGGAATGGCCTACAAGGAATATGGAGGTACATTTGGGTTGGTCTTACCACCAAAGTTGTGAACAGTATATAAATCTTGTAAAAAAAGAATACAATTTTTTAGAAATCAAATCTCTTTATTAAAAACTATAATATGTATAGAATTAAGAAAATAAATTAATCACTTGTGAAAAATATTGAAGCATTCCTTGGTAGTAATCGTTTAATTTCAGAAACTGACATAGCCTTATCGAAGTATCACGATTTATTTTAAATTTAGTGAAACCTTAAAGACATTTGACCGTAAAGTATAATTTAACTAAACCTTAACTACCGTAAAGTATCATTTAACTACGATGATAATTACATACTTGCTGTACCGACTTCCTTGGTGGAATATTCCACTCGTGCGTTTCTATGATACTTTGATAAATAGTGGCGTTCAATAGACTGTAACACGTTCAGTGAGACGTCACATCATGAGTATCGATATCTGGAATTCATTGATACTTCAAATGTGATTCTTTCTTTTTCGCTAAAGACCGAGAAGTTGATGTTTCAAATTCGTATGAGTCAAAATTTGCGAATAAGCAATTTACCTCTTCCTTACTGGATTCGAAACATTTAATTTCTACCACATTTTTTACCTTCAATTCATCCCATAACATGGAGGTTATCTTTGTGCGTAAGCTTCGTGTTTTGTGCCAATGACGTCTTGTTTCACCCTCTCCCCAATGCGCGTTCCACCCGCGTCGTTCTCCTGCGAGGCCGGCTGGCAGCGCCGCCGCGGAGGGGCAAATCCCTGCAGCGAGGCCGCGCGCGCCCTCTGAAGGATATGTGAATGACCAACTCTCTTCCGCCGCCCGCAAATCCTGATTGAGCTCGCGGGATTCCGCCCATTTCTCCGGGCGGCCGCCGCTAAGTGAAAGGCATTTGTCGCCATCCGTGCGCGGGCGCCAGCGCGCTCCCGCGGGAGGCAGACCGGGGACCGCCCGGCCCCCACCCCTGCCTCCGCTCCGCCCCGCCTCCGCCCCCGCTCCCGCCCCACCCCCGCCCCCGCCACCGCCACCGCTCCCGCCTCCGCCGCCGCCCCTGCCTCCGCCCCCGCCCCACCCCGCCTCCGCCCCGCCTCGCCCCGCTCCGCCCCCGCCCGCCCCGCCCCATCCGAGTTACTGCTGGACCGCTCCCACCCCCCCTCGCCGAGAACCCCGCTCCCATCTCCACGCGCAACCGCCTCCACCGCTGAACCCGCACCGGTTGCGTTTAGCTGAGAACCAACGTTGCCGTTCTCTGCAGCAATTCTGACCGGAAAGTCTTGAATTACACTAGCCTGCGAATTTTAACTTTTTATTTGTTGCCTACAGTAAAATATGTGATTTTATTTAATGTCGATGTGCTGAATCCGAATTTTGAATCAGTTTACTCTATTACGTAAGGCTTTCATCACAAACGATTTTAATAAATTTTTATTTTAAAGAAAAAAATTAATGTACACAATTTGCTTATATGAATGTATATGGTTGTTAATACACGTCACTAAAGTGATGAATGAATGAATGAATGAATTTTATTGGCATTAACCTTAATTATACGCCATTATACAGTTATGTATATCATTCAGATCAATACAGTTACTCAAAAACATAAAAAATTACAAAAACAGAAATTACAAAAACGCATTAATTACAGCAAAAAACAAAACAAAAAAACAACTGAAACTAACAACACTTTTAATAGTTTATTACACGATTATATACACACATTTATATATTTTACACATTTATTATACATTATATGTTACACGTTTATTACACATTTATATATACACAATATTTTATTACATTTTATTACATTACATGACACATTACACGTTTATTACACATTTATATATACACGATATTTTATTCAGTTTTAGTTATTCATTTTAGTTTCAGATACAGCAAATTCATTCAAATAGAGCAAATGACCGTAACTTAAAGCAAGATTTAAGAAAATGGAAAAATGATTGAATATTGTTTTGCTCATTCTGTCTCAATAGTTCCAGGATGTTTTGATTTTTTACCACATTGTTTCTGAATGGTTCATAAATTGGGCACACTTTTATAATATGTTATTACTTTGCTCAGTAACAGAGGTTGCTCTCTTCTAGATTTGGTGTGGGACAGAAGAAACACCAAACAGTAATACATCAAATCCAAAAACCGTCTTGAAATGGAACATGAAAAATATAAATAAATACACGACTATACTCGAGAGTTAAAACTGTCCAGAGGCGAATAATCCTAGAGAATTAAGCGAGACCCTGAAATCGAATATACGAGATGCAGCAGAACAATCGGATATGAGCATTCTAGTTAACAAGCGAACCCAAAAAACTAAACGTGATAAACCCTGGTTTGACAGTGCAAATTACAAAACAAAAACACAAAATGTGGATCGAAAACAAAAATGCGAATAAACGAAGAAAATGGGAATCATATCAAATGAAATTAAATATATTTAATACAATATTGAAGAACGAAGTTGAAGTATAACAGTTGGAGTTTTACAACGTTTCGGAGATTTTTTTTCTCCATCATCAGGTACATTTGTACTAAAATCAAATTTATTACATAAATATGAGTAAAATGAAACATTTTAAATATAATGTAAGCAGAAAATAATGGAAGATTACCTTTCAAATAAATGTGTTCTATAAAATGTTATCTTTTACCTTTTATTGAATATAGGTTGTACGTTAGAAAACAAACGAAGAGAATAAAGAGGCAGGGGTTCAGGTAACCATAGACAGGGGTCAATAATAGAAGAAAATAGTAAATATTATTTTATTTTGTTTAATATGTTATCATACGCATTGATGAAGTTATTACATTCAACTATTGAATTCATTGAGTCATTTAATTTAATATGAATGGTTTCTGAAATGATTCTTGGGAATCTCCTGGTTTCCTGATCAAGTATTTTAACATTATCAAAATCTAACCCATGACCAGTTTCTAATCTGTGAGTTGTTACGGAGTTCTGTCTGTTTTATTAAAGAACTTCAAGAAATTGTTAAAAGATGGAAAAAATATAAATATTTAGACCTCAACACCTACTATAGAATATATCCAACAACAGGCAAAATTGCTAGAGCTTACGGACTTATCAAAATTCATAAACTAGAACGACCGATGAGGCCTGTGGTTTCCAGTATTGGGACGCCCCAATATGAAATATGTAAATATTTAAACCAAATTTTGAGGCCCGAGGCGGGATAGGAATCCACGGACCTTCCAGGCAGATACGGCCCTTTAGTCTTAGCGACCGCGGCTATCCAGGCCTTCTCTTTTATGTTTGTCTTCAGGTATTTCACGCTTTAACATCCAATAAGAGTCTGCAAGCATAGTGATGCTTCAGCGTCTCTGGCACCTCCTTTCAAACTCCGCTCATCCTTGTGAAATCGTTCGCCTTGATCGTCACTAAAACATCCTAAATTTTCTGGAAAATAATCTAGGAGAGAAAATAGGAAATGAATTTTCGTATTTAGTTCCTTGAATGTTTCAAGCATGTTAGCTACAATATTTCGGTAACCGGTTTCCAAATCATAGTATTCCAAAAGAAAGCGACGGTCTTTTGCCGTTGACCCAATGACCAAGATCTTCAATGCATTCTATACATACTTTGTTAGGTGCTCATGGTTTACTTAGGTCCCCAAATTTCATTCCAAAATAGGCTAGATATGATTGATTTTACAAAATCATCTTCCCCCGCCCGGAGGGATCCGGCGCTTCCCTAGTATGGTTTTCCCCAACTAGGTTTCTCCGTGGTGTTGATCGGAGAAACCACGGGAAACTACCGATCGGAGCAACCGATCGCTCGAACTCTCCTCTAGGCAGCGACTGAATTCGACCTAGCTGACAAACTAATCTCAAAAATCCTGTCGTCGGGACACGAATCTAGGACCTCCCGGTCAGGGGCACTGCAGTGACATCAGTTGATGCCCTGAGCCATGTTTTCCGGTGAAAATTCTCAGAGTTAACACACCGAAGGTGGTGGGTTTTCCACTCCATACTCCGATTTAAACACAAGTAGTAGCACTTCAAGGTCATGAGCTGGACGGAGGGGGGTGGGGTCATTGTCATCCAATCGGGAGCTTCGTTACGACTTAAATTTTTGGCATTGGAGTTCCCGATTGGATGACAATGTCCCCCTCTCCTTGCTGCTCGTGACCTTGGAGTGCCACTATGTTGAAATTGGAGTATAACTAGATAACAAGGTCCAATTCATCCACTGTCTAGAGGAGAATTCTAGTGGGCGGCTGCTATGACCGTTACATAACACCATTATCGCTACCTGTATTACTAATTTCCAATGTGCGCAGAAAGCGAAAGAAAAGAATGCAGTCTCCGGTCATTTCGGACGAGTATATTGTTTTGTTGGATACCCAGGAAAATGGAGAAAATTCAAAAGCAACAAACTGTTTGCATTTTGATTGAAAAATGCAAATATTTCATTTTGTCTAAATATATTTTTAATTTCTAATATACGCGTGTAGAAATCCTTACATCTTCAAGCTACCGCGTACCGACTGATTTCTCTTAATCAGTACGTCTCTCTGCTTACGTCACAACTACGTCATGCGAGAATAAGGCTAAGGGGAAGAGGCTTTCTTCCATGAAATATTTACTATTCACGTGTTGCGTTATGGATCAGCAACCTATTCTATTCTGGAAACACAGAATCGTCGTACTGTATACATGTATACTTTATTATGATATTGCAGTTTTTGTGAAGACATTTGATAAAATATGTAATTTATTTCAGTATTATACCAGAATATTTTATTTGTTGATCTTGACCAGTGTTCGTGCTACTCTTTGGAAAACCATTTATATTGTTTCAGCAACATGTTTGCCATTGCAAGGACCGGAGACGTGGCTCAGGATATGAACTGATGTCATTTCAGTGCCTTTGACCCGGAGGTTCTAGCTTCGAGCCCCGATAACGGCAAGATTTTCGTCACTAAGTAGATACCTACGTCGAATTCAATCGCTGCCTGCAAGAGCTTCTAGTGGCCGGCTGCTCTGATTGAATACCGGAACAGTACCCGAACTAACGGGCCAAGGATCGCACGCGATCTCTCCTTCCTCTTCCTTGTCCTATCCTCACCCCTTATACACACACTTACATGCACTACATTACCACACATGTCGGACGAGTCGGGAGCTTAGTATTAGAGCTTGTCCGGACTCAGGCGGTGCCCCGCTGGAGGGGGAGACGTCTGGTTGTTGGAAACCCCGTTAACGGTAGATCGGCGGTAGATCGGCGCCGGATCTAACATCCAGCAGGGAAAGATCACCGTCATCTCCCGCGATAAACAAACGCCACACTTAAGGTACTAATAACTTTAATAGTTTACGCGCTGGGAATTCCTAATCAATCAATCAATCAAAAAGCCACTAAAAGCAACTAATCATTTACTAGTTAGATTATCTCTATTTGACTCCAATGATATCAGTAGAAGGTCACATAAATCCTCAGTAACTTGAATAAATAAACAAATAAAGAAATGCAATAGACAGTCGGCATCCTCGCCACTTTGTAATCACCTCCACCTTTGTCTTCGCCCCTGTGTATTATCCGCGCACGTTTTCTTGAGAACTCGGTCCGCTAGATGCGAGAGAAGAGGAAAGTTTGGTTATTTTGCGAAAAGGAATTTTACGTCGAATTTGTAATTCGATTTCCAAAGCAAAATAGTTTCTAACATACGGAAGCGAACATTTCTGGTTATCAGATTTGGTCTGCAACGCTCGTTGCTAGCATTTATTCTTAGTTCAAGTAATGTTGATATCGTTTCTACTTAATTCGATTAAAGTAATGTAGGAGTAGGGAAGATATTACGCGGGCTCAAGAAAACGTACGAATATAATAGGGAGTTTTAGCGCCAGGCGTAAGGAGACATCCTTAAACTCTATTGATGACGACTTTATACGGTCGTAATGCACAACCTTCGGAAGAGTTTTAGCAATTGCGTCGTAGCATTATGCATAATGACACAAGAAGCATTTCAAGCGTTTAACAAAGAAGTTGTACAATATATAAAAGTGTGAAGAGTAGTGGTGAGATATTTCAATAACGTTACGAATAAAGAATATAAACTAGTGGTGCTACAACAGCAATTACTTTCCCGTATTAGAGGAAACTGCTAAGTAGTACCGTAATATTGCACTTTATGCGCTACTAACATCTTCGCTTGGGACTCACTATTTCCATTGCAGTGTTGTCAGAACTATGTGAATTCTACAACTTCACAAAAATAGAATGCAAACGTTTTGTAACCCTGTATTGGAAAAAGAAGAATGATACCCTGGAAATATAGAAATGCCTTCCATTGGGCCATGATTAGGGAAGAGTATTTTAAAACCATGCAACAAATTCTCTACTCACCACAAATGGTACAGCATTTGGTGCAAAACTAAATATTTGCCTGCAAATATCAACATAAATTAGACAATTATAACTCCTTTTCATACAGCTCCATTAGGTCACAACAATGACACTAATTCACAGATATTCGCGAGCACAAAGTGAATTCCATTGTTGCAGACCCTGCATTGTCGCTATTCTGAGAGCTATTAATTCTTTTAACTTATTTCAAATATTTCAAAATAAACAATTTCTAAAATATTAATGTGTAAGTCTATAACAAAGTTCGAATGTAAGAAACGAAGAAAGAAATAATATACAAAATTGCACATTCTAATTTACGACGCATCCAGCTGTCCGAAGCGCAGTAAATTTACAGCGGCCTATTACGTTTGTCACAAAATTAAAGAAAAACTACTCGTATTTTGAAAAAATTAAGCATGACCGTATTTATTTTATTTATTTATTTGTCAAAAAACAGAAACAGAATGGCACAGACTTTCCCGTATTAGTTTTCTATTTTCCTGGGTCTTCGCTAGCTATTCCGAATTGCCACATACTCTTTCTTGCCAGCTACCATCTATCATCGCCAAAAGTACATTTTTTTGTCATTTTCTTAATTTTTCGATTTTCCTATTGGTAGAACAGAAACATTAATTTTAGAATATTAAAGAACACAAAAACCTAGCCGTAAATGGCAATTTTCTTTTAAAAATTATGTGCCGTTTAAGAGAAAATGGCGTTTTAGCACTACTAAAAATGCGAAATTTGAAGCTCATTTTCACAGAAAATTTTTGAGTTTTCAAAATACTTTATTTGAAGTTATTTGAAGCACTTACACTCACAAATATAATCATCTTTACAAATTGCGGATAATGTGCATATTAAAGATGTGAGAGATCTTTCTAAAAATTTACATTTATATAATTTTTGAAAAAAACAAAAAAAAATCTCAAAATAAACTTCACGCCGTACTAATGAGTGTAATTAGCACTATCCGTTACAAAAGTTTCAAGAAAATAATTGCAGCCATATACGAGAAAATGACGTTTGAGCATTTCTGAAAATGCCGAAATTTGAGCTACTTTTCACAGAAAACGGTAGTGTTTTCGAGAAACTTTACTTGACATTATTTAAAGCATATATACTCGTAAATATAATAATGTAAAAAAATCGCCGATAATGTAAATATTAACGACGTGAGAGACAAGTAAAAAATTTACATTTTGGTAATTTTTGAAAAAACCAACCGATAGACCAAAATGGCTTTTATGTCATTGATAGAGTGCATTTACCACTATCCCTACCGAAAGTTTAAAGAAAAAATTTGGAGCCGTTTTTGAGAAAATTTTGTTTTTGTAATTTTTTAAAATTGCACATATTCCACGCAATATTGCACGAAAACTACCAAAATTGTGAAAAACATTTACATGACCTTTATTAAAGAACTTAATATGCAGAACAAATTTTATTTGAAGAAAAAATTTTGTAGTTGGAGAAAGACGCCAAAAAAATTCAAACGTTCCCAATTTTCGAAAATGCAGAGGTGTACGTGAAAATCGGACCTATGCCATGTTAAAAAGTGTATTTTCCTCTAATTATACAAGAAATTTAAAGAAAAAATTTGGAGCCGTTTTTGAGAAAATGTTGAAAATCCCCGGGGGGCTTCATTTAAAGTACCCCCAAATTTTAAAGAATCTTTTTCAAAATCACAAAGCTTTGACTAGAATCAGATCGACTGGGGAATATTAATTTTGAAGAAAATCGACAGAACGGTTTAGGCGCTAGCGTTGACCACAGACGGGCAGACGGACGGAATGCCGTCAATCGATTTTTAAGTATAAAGAAGCAACAAATCATGGATTTTAACCACACCACGAGATAGAGGATTTTTTTTCTTAATTTAGCAACTGGTTTTATCCACTTATTCGTTTTCACGGCCCGGCAATTAATTTTTTTCCGCCGAAAATTGGCCATTTTTTCGCGCAGCATTACATAACTTTCCCTATACTACGTATATCACTCCGTGTATACGTACGTATACGGGAAAGTAAAAATTTACATTGGGCACGGAGTTCTAGATTTTGTGGCCCTCCGCGATAAGTGTGCAGTCTGGAATTTTGAATAGGCTTTTCTTGAAAATGTAGGAAGTATCTTAAAACAGCGTTTGTTATGAGCATAAGACGTAACCTAACCTGAAAATATGATTGCAACTTCTTTTTCGCAAATTTCTTTCCTGTCGCCTCTCCAACATTTACCATTAATTCTTGCCAGCGTCGTGGAGTTGGTAAGGAATAATTGTAACTGCCCCACATACGAGAATCGGTTTATCAGAATTGGAAAAACGCAACATTTTCTGTGTTTAGGCCGCCATCTTGCCGCTTGTAAGGTGACCCTAGAGACTCTTATAGGCGTGTACAATTTATGAAAGTATAAGATCGTACCTTAGGCCTACGGTAAGACGTTGTGACTTCAAGGTCAATCACGTGACTGTTAGTGCATAACGCCGCCACCTTACGCGTGGCGCTAAAACTCCGGACTACAGTGCAATTTTTCTAACACTGCCTTTCGAGTCCCTGTGGCCACGATGGAATATCACACGGCATTTCGCGTCTTTTTCGGTCCTGCCGCTGGTAGTAGCATGATCGCAAGCACTGCTTGATACGGTCGCGATCATGCGATACCTAGCGGCGTGACTGAGAGACGCGAAATACCGTGACATATTCCATTGTGAACACGGACCTTCAGAGGCAGAGTTAGAAAAATCGCAGTATAATACCTGGCGCCGTTCTCGAATCCGTCGGTACTCCGCGCGGCGTGCCTGATCGCGTGACGCACGGGTGGGCGGCGGAGAGCGCAGCGCTGGATACATGCTTGGCGCAACAGCAGTTAATTCCAATTAAGGAACAACAACGCATCGTGCTTTTACGAATGGAACTTTTCAAGTTTCTTTCCTTTTCCCAACGCAACAGCTAATACACTTTTATTTCCCCTCCGGAATCGTACTTATATGGCTTTTACATACTAATTTCGGCTCGTTCTTATTTATTCTAGTAGGCGCACATTATATTTATGCAAAGGTTTCTGTAACAAGAGATTCTTATGATGAGACTCTCTCTGATATTTCCAATGGAAACATCTTAAATACCACGTCACTTTATCATATATCTTCAATAACATCATAACTATCTTACATCATAACATCTCGACATCAAAACATCGTAACATCTTAAATCAAAGGAAATAATATAGTATTTACGACTCACTATGTTGCTACTGAGAATGATATCGGACGCTATTGAAACTAACTTTATTGTAGTTGTGTAGTAGCGTGTAGCCAAATAACTTCTCTCTGCACTTCTGATGTGTTACGTTTACGATGTAAATGATGGTTAATGATGTAAATTAAGTGATTTATGGAACATTAAAAAGTAGGGTGAAATTAAATTATTTTTTGGGCGAATTAAATTACTTTTCTGCTGAGAGGGTACCATAGAATTAAAAGAAATTCCAATAATGTAATAATTACCGTACATTATAACTGTATGAAAAAATAGTCATTAATGTATGACAGTGAAACATATAAAGAAGTTATAGTAATTCTGACAGTTCAGAAAATGTACATAATTATAAAATACGCTCTCATCGGAAATAGTATTTTATGGTAGGAGTGGGAAAACCGACATTTTATTTTACGACAAGGAAATACTGTGACACGAGACCGATACCTCGTGTGGCGCAATCCTACGTGCAAAATAACATCACTTTCATCACGTGTGTCATATATTATTGTTAAGACAGACTTCTTTTTTAGCAGGTTATGCATACCCCAAAGAACCGTTCGTACTAGATGCTGCCTAAACATATATTTAATGCACTCAGGTTTAAGCAATACTTTTGAGTCAAAGGCTAGAGCTTTCAAACTATAATTCACTACGCCTCGAACGGTACGTAGGTTTCTTAGGAAACGTAAATAACTTTCGCGGAATTTGAAAAAGAAATTAACTATATTACGAAAAATTCCCAGAATTCTCTAAATTTGATGATACTATTCAAATATAAGTACAGACACACATATTTTGTTTCTTTTGTCTTGAGTTATCACTTAAAGTTCCTTTCTCGTACATGTTCTCGTACCCGATATTTACTAAAATATTTTTATATTCAATAAAATTAACATTGTCTCAATACTTTTGAGAGATATTATTAAAAAATCGATACTGAAAATTTTTCATAAGTGAACGCTAAACTATTAGTCATCTGCGATGGGTAAAATGTTTAAAAAGCTCTGGTAGAACGAGAACGGTAGAACGAGAATGGTGGAAGGATCTTTAAGAACCTCTTTAGTTACGAGCCTCTCTGCTCAGATGGTCTGCATAGGCCTACTTTAAACGGAGTGGCGGGAGGTCAGTTAGAGGAGGAGTCGGTGCAGCCATGTCCTCAGAGGAAACTGATCCCATGTCGTTTATATAATGGTGTTACAAACCAATTACTTTAGAAATATGACGTAATATATTTAGACCAGCGAACAAGAGCAATTCATTATTTTAAACTACATTGGCAAATGAATATAAAGAAGAGATGACATTAATTTGTGTGCGTCCTATAATCTCACAAATTACGGACGATTTATTTATATTAATTACCGATCAAATACTGGTCAGAATGGCGCTGTGATACTTTTTTCTTGAATAAACTACCTATAGTTTTAGTGTCAATGCGGTAATGACATATTCACTTTAAATGTATTATGAAGCGACCATTAAATCATTCTGTGAAACCATAACTCAAGCAAAGAAATAACTCTCCTGTTTCAATTATATTTACATAAAAGGTAAGGATAAAATCAAAATAAAACAAGAAAATTCAATAAAAAAATGAACAAATTCAGTTTTGACAACTTAACATTTAATTTAAAACATCGTCATCGTCAATTTAAAACATCATAAGACGATACTAATATTTTTACGTTAGTTCCTTGCGTGTTACTAGTGACAACTGTTGTCAGCACAATTTGTCTACGCAAAGGGTTGTCTTTTGTTCTATCAACCGACAATTCATTTGATTTGTCACGTTTTAAAAATATTGATCTAAAAAATAATAAATACAAGTTTTTACAACTTACAGCAGTTCTTTTCAACAAATATTTCCAGTCAAAAGATCATCAAATGTAGGGGTACATTTTGTTCCTACCATGTTTTTATTACAAAATATTTCTCCAACGTTTGCTCGATGAACCCTAACAGTGTTGCCTCCCTCCTCTCCGCGAGCATGAAAGTCAGCCCTGGAATCCCACCAGCATGAAAGGGCCTTCAAAAGGAAGAACTGCAGCGGAGCAGCCGGCGCGGCGTGCCTCCCCACCCCCGGGCCCTCGGGCCGTGGCCGAAGGCTGCCTGCACGGGGGAGGGGCCATCGGGAGCGATAAGTGATATTTCATCCGGGCGCGCGGGAGGCGGCGGCGGCGGCGGCAGGAGGACAAAGAAAAGCGAGGGGAAGCAGACGAAGAAGAAACGCGTAAATTGAGACGCCGCCGCTCGCTCTTCTCCTTCCTCACCCACCTCTGCTCACCCGCTCCGAGGCCCCGACGGCGCCGCCGCCGCCGCCGCGCGCGCGCGCGCACACACACACAGACACGCCCACAGAAGAAACTTGATCTCTATTCAATTGTCCAAAAATGGCGGCGTGATCGATTCGCTGTTGTTCTTCGGGGAGGGGGAGGGCGTGCACGCGCGGGGCGACGGGTGGGTGGGGTGTGGGGACGGGGAAGGGAGGGACAGAGGGGGGAGGGAGAGGCCGGCCGCGGGCGAGGAGACCGGGGCGCGCCCTAGCGGCGGTGATTGGCACTCCCATTAGCGCCGCGACGCTCGATCCGTCTCCCGACGCTTCCGCTCGGAGGCGCGGCTGCTGAGGCGGCGGCGGCCGCGGGGGCGGCGACGGCGGCGGGGGTTGCGGTGGCGGTAGTGGTAGCGGTGACTGTGGGGGACAGTGGCGGGGTCGGTGGCGGGAACGGGGGCGGGGACGGTGGCATGGGCGATGTCGCGAGGTCGGTATGAACGGCGGGGTGGGGTGGGGGGAGGATTGGCGAGGGGGAACACGTAAACAGCGTCCGGGGCGGCGGCGGTGTCGGAGAGGGCAGCGGAGACGAGGGCGGCGGTGATGGGGCAGCACGGAGCCGGGGTGGCGGCGGAAGGAAGAGGCGGGGAGTGCCAGCAAACCGATGGCGCTACTAGGATGGTCGAGGGGTTTCTGCTGTCTCGGGCGGCACATTTTCAGGGGAGCGCTGTAGGAAAAACGCTCGGACAGATCTTCCCGTGAAGCTGCATTTGGCGGGCGAAACATCTTCCACAATCTACGGCACGAAAGACGGAGGAAGAAGCAGGGAACCCAATGAATTCTTTGATGTAACTAATAAGGGCGCGAGGACCGAATGCCGCGGGCTGAACAGTTCGAAAAACTTAGGAATATCGTCCTATATTGTTACAATACATGGTATAACACCACTAGCGCAAACTAAACCGCGCATGACAAGAAGGAAGAAGCCAAAGTGCTAGGACACCACAGTTCATTCTTTATTTCAACCATTTATGAAAAACGTTCTACGGCGCGTGAGCGAAAAGTTTAAATAACATCTGTTACTGTCCATAACTAACGGTTGCTGATGAGCAGCGAAAATCCATTTCGTCTCCTAATAGCGAATCTCCCCTCCACTGCTCAACCAGGTGTCGCCATGCTTGTGGTTTCACTGACAGTTGATGCTCTTCCAGAGCGATTGTGTCATACGAGTTACGTACCCAGACGAAGATATTACAAGAAAGTACTGGACCCCGTAGCCAACGGATGGATGGATGACTGAAGATGCCCCAACCACCAGTTGCCGCGTAGTTCGTATGCGGCAATATGTTGCGTATGATGTCAATATGTTAGCACAATCTCACCCTGAAGACTCTGTATTGTTATTCGTGGAAAATTCGTTATTCTGTTATTCTTGGAAACATTCTCTAACGTATTCAAAACATGTATTTTTATTTATAAGAACCTTGTTCTGAATTGTCTATAAGAACCTTGTAAACATGAAAGAAAGCATGACATCTGTCGCAGCAGTTTCTTATAGTGACAGAGGTCATAACGTTCGATCACTGTAAAGCTCGCGTCTGAATTAAAAGATGTAATATTTCCTATTTGTTTCAAATGAAAAACTTACCACAAGACATTTCAATTTGTGATATCGTACCAGAGCATATCAAGGTGCTGTCAGCCTAATATGCCAATCCATTTCATCCGCTCAAGCAATTTACGGCATAGGTTGCTCACCATGTGTCATCAGTTGACCCTTGAACTGCCTCAGAAAAGCAATGCGTCAGGAATATGTCTGGGGTACGCATACTTATCAGAAGAAGGATCCCGTATGTTTTAAGGGCAAAATTCTCCCCTCAAATGTTTTTAAATTAGGGACTTCTTCAGGATACTTGGAATTGAATTTTTAAAACGGCGCTGGGAAATACAATAATTACACATTTTTATAATCTAGCATTCGTTCGGGAAACAATCACTAGAGGCGGATTTTAACGACTTAAACCATGGCAAAAATGATCAATAAAATGTTCTTAACATGTTTTAAAAATTCATATAAACAAAGAAAAATGACATAAAAATCGAAACCAATTCAGACATTAAAAACTCAAGCTGTTGAATATGTTATGATCTAATCCCGTCTTCTTCCTTTCTTTCAAATGAAACCCAGCTTACAAATATTTGGTTTGGACTGTTCCTTACCAGGAAATCTCCACCTTTAGTTATTCCTAAGTTGGCCGAACAGACAATGGGTCACATTACAATTACTGAGCGAAGAAACCGAGTGGGCTACTCAGGAATTTTATGGAGAACATTTTGTTGCATCTCGTAAATTTTATTTGAAGCAAGTATTATTAAATGAAATCAGCGAAAAATGCTTTAAAATTACGTACAAAGATCAGGGAAACAAACGGGGAAAAATAGCTCGTCGGTTTCCAAATTCGGTGTAGTGTTCTTTAAAGTTTAGAAACATTGAAATCCGTTTCATTTCTCTACATATATGTTCAATACAGCGTAATAGTGAATAAAGAAATCAGTCACAGCAGCGCGGCACAAAGGTGGGTCATTAATAGTGATGGTGCGCGGCGCAATTTTAAACGAATGCAGTAAAATAGTTTAATTGTGTGAAGCGAAGTTCTTAAAGCAGAGATTCTGAGCTCTAATCTTCTCTAAATTAACAGTATTTTGCATAATAGTTTACTGAGTTATGGCCAATTCAAAAGTGTCTATTTATATCGTTTTAATTGACTTTAGTTGTACTAATGTGGCCCACTGTTTGAGTCAAATAAGTAATGTTTGAAGATCATAAAATTGTCGTGGAATAACGTGGGCACCACCTCGGTCAAAAATACTTTGATAAAATACCATTAAATTATATTTATTCGTTTTCTTTCTAAAAAGTAGCAAAAAGGCCGAAAAATTGGGTCTTTACGGGGTTTGTGGCACCCCCGAACCTATTTTAAAAATGGTTTTATTGGCGCCGATGTTCTTCATTCACCGAAAACTATTTTTTTTGCTAAGGCTCTACAAATATCTTCAATGCAGCCTAATAGTGAATAAAGCAATCATTAACAGCAGTACGACATAAATGTGGGTCGTAAATAAAATTGCGCGCAGCGCAATTTTGGCCGATTGCAATGAAATAGTTAAATTGTGCGAAGTAATGTTCTTAAAGTAGAGATTTTTACCTCTAATCTTATCAAATTGAAAGTATTTTGGATAAAAATTTACGGAGCTATGGTCAATTGAAAAGTGTCTATTTCTATGGTTTTAACATAAAATTGGCCATATTCGAGCCACTGTGGCCCAATGTTCAGTCAAATGAGTATAGTTTGGCGATTGTGGCGTGCCACCATTACTCCACACCGAAGGTTTAGCGGCTTGCATTGGCAAGCATAACATCTCGGCGGCACAACCTCCAAAAAGCCCTGCCGCATGCAAGCGAGGGCCAATATATACGGGCCCCGCGGACCATGCAGGGCAGACGGGACCAGACTGGAGCGACGGGTTTATGCGGAGCAGACGGGACCATGCGGACCAGGCGAGTCCTACGCGAGTGACATTGGGAGTCAGAGGCGTACGTGAGAACCGTGAACGACCTGCACCAGGACACCAAGAACGCTCTCCATGATGACTCGTTCGCAAAGCTCCTCCGCCGCCGCCGCTGCTGTCGTCTTCGCCGCGCCTGGACCACGGAGTGATGGGGTAAGAGGCCGCCACGTCTGAGCTCGACTTCCTATACATTCCCCTTATCTGATTTATCGTTTCCCCCTCCCCCCCTCTCTCTCACTCTCTCTCTTCATGCAACAGTAATAAATGGTGCATTGTTTGGAACAAGACTTCTTCTTGAGAAAACAGCCCTCCCTTTCCCCATCTCAATAAAATCCTCCATGTCAACCACAGTACTCCAAAGTGACGCGCTGCCTAAGGAATACGCTGAAGTCAGTCAGCTCCGAGGGTGGCACCCGCTGCCACATCTGGTGGCAGCGGGTGGCCGCACGTCACACGATCATAAAATTGTTGCTAGGTAACGTGGGCACCGCCTCAGCCGCATCAAAAATTAACTTTTTTTACTAAGCCATTGAATTCATTTTTTTTCGATACAGCCCAATACATACATACACACACACACACACACACGCGCGCGCGCGCGCGCACGCTCCCACGCATACACGCACGCACGCACACACACACACACACACACACATACACACACAAATGGGTGCTGGTATATATAAGAACGGTTAAGTCCGACACCGTGTGATCGATCGCCATGAAAATTGGCACCCCGAAGGTTTATGTGCTGTTAATTTTATTGCGACTCCTCTAGACGGCAGTGTAGTACAAAACTAAATATTCATGCCAAATGCAACCCGCAACACTCGGCAGCATTGTTTTTTATCTATATCGTTAAATAACTCCTAAACAAAGCGTATTAAGGCATTAAAAACGAAAATTTGGATGCCGAAGTCCTCAAAGATAGGTTTTTCACGCCGTAATCTACAGGATGGAATCTTCTTACACATTCTATTACATTTTTGCTGGTCCGGCGCTTCTTAATATTACCCCACATATTCAGAGACGTGCAGAAATTGCATATAAATGTGAATGAGAGGGGCAGAGAGAGGCAAGGAGACAGAGAGAGGCAGGGAGACAGAGAGAAACACAGAGACAGATTCTGACAGATTGAGACAGCGACAAAAGAGAGAGACGGAGAGAGAGAAAGACGGAGTGAGAGAGGGAGGGACGGAGAGAGATGGAGAGAGACGGAGAGACAGAGAGAGACGGAGAGAGGAAGACGGTGAAAGAGACCGAGAGAGAAAGGGAGAGAGAAGGAGAAAGAGGGAGATGGAGAGCAGAACAACATTTGCCGGGTTCCTGTAGTATCATTTCAAAGATGAACACAGACGTGAGTGCAAGTAGTCGATTATCCTGAAGTGGAGGCACAAATTCGTTATGTTTCAGATTACGATATCAAAGCTACGAGTGAAAGGAACATGCAAACTCATTCTGCGGTCAAAGTGTAGGTGACAAATGAGGAGAGAAAAGCCTTATAATTTACTTGCACAATGATCGGTGGGCTTACAATTAGTAATGTAGGATTGTGATCAGTGAAAACGAAAGTGAAATCATTTAAAGACTAACAAAATAACAAACTTAACTAATGGCGCTACAACAGCACATTTTTCTCGCGTTGTTCCTAACTGCTCTAACTCTTCTATTAAACTACTACATAACATGCAAAAGTATTTTCAACCAGCAAAAATTGTTTTCCGCGTCGAGACTCAAGCTCAGGTCTTCCGAGTTAACTCGCCGTAAGTGATACCAATACGCCACGGAAGCGCTGAGAGGATCGAACCCGGGCCGACGCTTAAAAATGTAATTGTCTCAACCCAATATTTCCAAAACGAATTTTTTGCAAAATTTGAAAATTATGGAGAGCTCGCCGAAAATGGGAGTAGCACCATATTTTCTTCGTTTCTTTATACATACGAGGAAAAAACTTATAGAAAAAAATTGAATTGGATTCTGAAATTTTTTTGGAAATTGCATAAATTTCGAAAACCAATTACGGAAAACCTATTCGTTTACTTTCACGTTCAAGTGTGTATCACGTTCAAATATCTCCAACCCGCTCTGCCACCATCGCTTTGCCTACTCACTAGAGATGCGACATCTATGATGGTGTTTTCAAAATATCGATGTTTTGTAGAAAAATTGATGTGTTAATTCCGATGTTTTTAACATCGATCGAAGTTATAACTCAGTTGTTTTTTTATCAATGTTTTTTTCTTTTCCGATATTTGTTCCTGAATGAAAATCGCCCATGATCACAATGCTGTAAAAGTTAAAATATAAAAAGCAACTGATGGTAACACGATTAGTTCAAGTGTTCAAACCAAAGGAACGCTCTTCGTACTACGTTCATCGGCCAAACTCTCTCGCCTGAGGTGATCTCCATGCGTTTGTATTTCCACCTTCTTCTTTTTCATTTCGCACATTGAGAAGTGGTGAACAAATGCGCTGTGCGCATAGGCTCTGCCCCTTCTTCTCGTACCCTTATTAGGAGAATTGACGAACACGAACACTGTCCAATTAAATTTTATTGCTCACGAATTAAATGTTAGATGTTGCTAAACAAGCTAAAAAACATCGATGATTTTTAGTCAATATATTAATAACATCGAAGTTTTAATTGTGAATATTGATGTTTGCTAACATCGATGTATATGGTCCGATTAAAATAAGTTGGTGTTTGACAATTGTGCTTCTGAAGCTGTTACTTCATACAATATGAGTGTATGAGTTGCTTACTTTAATAAGTATTTATTTCACGTGTTTATTTTCGTGTCCCGGGAGCACGTGCTCAATGGTACGCAAACTGTCAACGTTGCTCCCTTCCATTTGCAACTGTCAATCACCAACTTATTTCAATCGGACCTTAGTCATCGATGTTTACTACCCACCACTACGTGCGGAGGTCTACACTACCATTACGCTCAAGGGTCTCTAACCAAACATCACCATCCCGCTCTGCCCTGGCCACTCCGCCCATCCACTACCACGTGCGGCGGCCGGCGCCTCCGCCGGCGAGCCGGAACCCGCGGCGGGGCTCTTCCGGGCGGATGGACGGACAGACGGATGGACGGAGGGACGCCGTCTGCGGCCCCCGGCGTGTTCCGGAGCGTTCGGCGAAGTTTCAGGGAGGCACCGATCGGAAAGGAGGCTCTCTCGCCCCTCGCTTCTCGCGCTACAGAGGCGCCGCCGCGCGATGGGGAGCTTCTTTCCAATGGTTTTTGCTCGCATCGGAATACCGGCTGAGGTGGATCAGTGATAACATTCGTTGTCGCTGCTGCGTCTCTGGCCGGGAGGTTACACAAAAAACACTCATATTTTCGAATAATTGAACATGAACTTAGAGATACGTCTACGGGATAGATTTCATTACGGAAAAAATCGCTATCTTCAATATTACAGTTGTATGTAGACGCACAAAAATTGCACATTAGCAATTTTCAAAAAATCTGGAATTTTAACGAACATGAGACCTGCACCGTTCTCTTAAGCGTCCTTTACGCTATCCGAGGACAAAAAAAATTTTTGCTATTTTTGAGAAGTTATTGAAAATGTTTTTGAAGCTTCTTGTTAAGTACTCTCAAAAATCCAAATATCCCTTTGAAACTCCCAAAGCTTTCAGTTCATTCAGATCGATCCCGGAATACCAATTTCGAAGAAAATCAGCAGAACGGTTTAGGAGTTAGCGTTGTTCACAGACAGACGAACCCAGACAGAAAACTGACATTCGATTTTTTGGTATCAAGGACTCAAAAACATTCTGGCTACACCACGTGTTAGAGGATTTTTTTCTATATTTAGCAATAGGATTTATCCATTTTGCCTTACCAGGGCCCGGCAATAAGAGTTCTGCAAACATTCGCCCTTTCCTGCGCACGAAACATTTAATACCTTTCTCGTCTTACGAAGTACTTTGGTAGGAAGGTACGCTCTTACGAAGTACCTTCGTAAGAGCGAGAAAGTAAAAAGTCATACAGTAGAAATATACATAAAGTATACAGGCATGATAAAATGTATCATATTATATGTCTTCATAAATCGAGGTACTGCCAACAGCAGAAGAAAGATTCTATGCTGAAAAAAGAAAATCATAAATCTAAATCGACTTAGAGCAAAGATACTTAGTTTCATTACGAAAGATGTGATTGACAAGTTAATTTATTATTAATAGTTTAAAGAGCATGTGAATGTGTCAGAAAACAGGGTACTTGTCCTCAAAAGAATAATCAATTGTTTTTCATTGTTATAATTTCAGAACAAGTTGAGAGACTTTGAACTGAAAGGAATTTGAAAAATATAATCAGGAAACATTGAACCAATCAGATTTCTGTCCACTAAAAACCGACCCTAACTTAATTTGACACTAGTGGTTCTCGATGAAAATGGCCAATTGTATAAATGGCACCTTACTAGAGATTTTGGGAATATGGGAAGCGAACATCCGGTATAATGTTGCTAATTGCAACGAAGTTGGGGGAGTAGGGGCTGTACATATGCTCGTCAAGGGATTTACTTCACATTAAACATTTTGTCTACGAAAACATTAAATTTTACATTTTTTACCTCATTGTTTGTTTCTTCCCGTTCATAGACAGGGTTCCCAATTAGACTAGACACACATACTTCGCACTTCAATCGAAAACAAACAAATGAGTTACGTAGAATGCTCTGAAGACGCCAAGCTAGTGCACGTTCGCCAACTAATGAATACACAATTGTCACTGGCGGCAAATTTAAAAAGAAAATTGTACGAGAAATAATCTAATTGTCTGTCAAACAGCTGACCCAAATGCCATATTGGTTTAAAAAAACAAGGAATCTTAACTCCAAAAGTCATAAAAAATGAAAATACAATACTTCTAGTCAAGATATCGTAATAATGCAATTATCAAATTGCGCAGAAACCTTTAAAGAATTCAGAATAAATAAAAAAAATTTGAACCTCGAGGAATCTCAATTATCTTTATCGAGGAATATCAATTTTTGAGAAAATCTGAAAACGTTGACCACAGGCGGACAGAGAAATGTTTTGCCGTCAATCGATTCGTATCGTAATTTACTCTATATTGGAACATGATTTATCTACTTTTTTGTTAACAGCATCCGACACTAAAAGTTTTTCGGTCGAAAATTAGCCGTTTTTCTGCGCACGATGATGATACTTTCTCTTCTTATAAAGTAAGAGTGAGAAATTAAAATTGACACGGGTTCAATTCGTTCCTCAAAAGAAACTTTAATGGAAAATTACTGAATAATGGAGAGGGTTGTTTTGAAAGGTTGTTTTAAGGGTTGCTGATTTAATTGAAAATTATGTTTGCATTTAAAATTAATTGTTATTATTTATTAATATGTATTTATTAAAAACAATAGCAATTGACAGAAGTATATCAGTTTTATATTAAAAAAACATTTGTTGTAAACAAGAATCAAATATTAACAAGATTCAGAAATTCCGTGAGCAATTATTTTAAGAGTGTATGAGAGTAATGCAGGGGACCCGAACTTGAAATTTCAAGAATTTTCAAGCACTCCTTTGGAAAGGAATGTCTGACTGCTAGGGAAGTTAAAGCATGTTTGCAATATCACTTTTTAATGTTTTTTACACCTTTCAAGACTTTCGGTAAGATACTTTTTATCTTATTATGACATAACGAAGCACTGTACAGACATAATGTTCCAGACTTTCATAAGGTGATAGATAAAGGGTGAATGCAAAGAAAATGGAAGGAAAAGGAGAACAATTTGAATGAAAGGGGAGGAGGAGGAGGAGGAGAAGAAGAAGAAGGATAAGGAGAGGAGAAGGGGAGAAGGAGAAGGAGAAGATGAAGGAGAAGATGAAGGAGAAGGAGTGAAGAGAAAAAATGGAGGAAATTCAAAGATAAATGAAATTGATGAGGATCACAGAAAATGAAACATAAATTACTCAGTGTTCAAGACAGCTGTGAAACTGCAAATCGTAAATCAGATTTATGATTCGAGTGGGGTACGCGAAGGTTTACACCAGCCTCTCGGCAAAGCACTCACTCTCTCCTATCGCGGACAGTGAAACACACAGGAGGGACGGGCGAGACACTTAATGAATCACTTATAAATAGTTAAGCAGGATTCATTTCCCGTACATCGGCGAATAATCAATATTTATAAGGATTTATATTTAATATTTATTAGGATTTAAAAGTTGTTGTATATTTCATTCAATTGACTGTGTTACAAAATAGTATACTAAACTTAATACTTCAAATTATTATAAGTCAATTTTAAACATTAGAAACTAAATTAACAGGAGTGCACAAATGGAAAATTATAATATATTTCTGAACACAACATGTTCTCAGAAAATTGTTATAGTATCTCATGAGTTGAAATTTTTTTATTGATATAAACAATAATGATCAATATGTAATGTTTACGTTAAACATTTTTCCCCAAAATACTGCATTCTGTAAAAATTCTGAATTCATCTGCAAGATCAAAATCTATTACATATTATTATTGAATTTCTTCTATCATCGATTTGAAGCAAAAACAGGGAATAAAACAGTGGAAATGAACTGATTTTGAGTTATTGTTTGAAAAATAAAGATCACCCACATCGTCTATTGACTGTATTAGAGTCTGTCTACGCTGCAGTGCTGGGAGAGAGCTTGGTAGAGGTAGAGGTAGATGGTAGAGGCGTTTGGGGCGGCTTGGGCGGCGGGCGCGACAGGGGAGGCAGGGGCGATAGGGATGGCAGGAGCGGCAGGGGCGGCAGGGGCGGAAAGGCGACAAGGGAGGCAGGGACGGCAGGAGGCAGGGGCGGTAGGAGGTAAGGGCGGTAGGAACGACAGGAGAGGAAGGGCCGCTGGGGCGGCAGGGGCGACGGGGGGTGGCAGGGATGACGAGGGTGGCAGGGGCGACGGGGGCGGCAGGGGCCGCAGGGACGGCAGGGGCGGCAGGGAAGACAGGAGCGCAAGGGCAACAAGGGCGGCAGGGACAGTAGGAGTAGTAGGAACGACAGAAACGGAGGGCGGCAGGGGCAACGAGAGTGACGGGGGTGGTAAAGACAGCAAGAGTGGTAGGGGGTGGAAAGGAGTGGGACGGCAAGGGTGGCAGGGGCGGCAAGTTTGGCAGAGGCACCATGGGCTGCAGGAGAGTCAGAGACGGGGTGGCAGGGACGGCAGGAGTGCAGCACAGGGGCAGTGAAGAGCTGCGGGAATTAATTTATGCCGCGGCGGCCAGAAATAACGACTCGGGACAGCGGAGATACCATCGGCTTCGCTTCCAGGCTCTGCCGCTGGCGGCGGCGGCGGCTGTGGAGGCGGGGCGGGGGCGGAGGCAGGAAAGATCCGTCGGCAGACGCTAACAGCCCCGGGCGGAGGAATCGATACGTTGGCTGCGCGCCTCGCATGCAGCCACACTACGCCTCCGCCGCCCTCGGGTCTCGCCGTCCTCGCCTCTGCGGACGGCTCCGCACTCGCCGCCCCTCTTGCATTCCGAGTCTTGCTCTCAGACCTATTCTCTTCTTACACCTGTGGGTTATTGGGATTCAACAACTAATGAGCGAATTACGTTGGTTTAAACTGATTCAGATGTAATCTGTAGTTTAAAGTTGAAATATAGACTGTCTCTTATCTAGTTATTTGTTTAAATAAAGTTTCAATTGCTTTTTTAAACAGTGATACTGTTTATTTATTAAAACATACTATGTACAACAAATTGGCATGGATACTTTTTGGAGGTCAGAAATGTGCCTCCATCATCAGGCCTTTAAACATTTATGTAGCTAAAATCTAAAATAAAAAGATAAAATTAATGCAAATATAGATAGGATATACATAATTTTTTATAAGATTGAAACAAAACAAGTATTAACATTTCTATTATTGCATGAATATGTACATCAAAGTGTAAAAGAAAAATCTTTTGTTTGAAAATGTTTAATGACCGAAAGATGGAGGCACATTTCTGACCTCCGAAACGTAGCCATGCCAATTTATTGCACATAGTATGTTTTAATAAATAAACAGTATCACTGTCTAAAAAAGCAATTGGAACTTTTATTAAACAAGTGATCTGTAGTTCTTGGAACAGGTTGCAATAGCAAAATCCAAAGAGTTAAATGAAAATATTCAAAAATATTCCCTCGGTGTACAAGGTGGAAGTCCGTTCCATTTAACTGGTAAAGATTATGAAGGCTAGAAACAGAAGAATGCATGAAATTTAGTATTATTTTAAGTATGTTAAGTTTTCAACGTATGCAGGATAGATTTCTTTCTAAAGCGTGCGTGATCAATGGAAGAGAAAATGCTTTCGTTTCCAAGACAAAGTTAGAAAACAGGGCTCCAATCCGACTGGCAACTTTTGAGTTTACTCTAAAGAAGATAAACATCCAATCAGGAAGTTTCGGATTATCTTTAAAACACACATCTCTCCTGACAGGTAAAATATATGGTTACTTGGTTTTGCAGTAGCCTAAAAGCTTCAACTGTGGATGTGAACGCCTGGACATTCAGAACGTTCTCTCCGATATGACCATCAACAGAACATACATCGTCTTTACAATTTTGTGGACATCTGAGATTGGTTGCAATTTACGTAGACATTAATAAATATGTAAAATGTTAGCTTTCCAGCGTATCTCAGTTGATACTGGTGAAAATAAAAGTAATAAGAAAGTTTGTTTAATATAGCACTTATAACAAAACCCATTTTGTGGCGCTATTTAGCAATTTTTAGTCTGAAATTTAAAGAACTTTTTATATAATATTTTATAAAAAAATATCTTTGTCATTCGTATCATTTCTCGCAGAAAGAAACTACTGGTGCTACAACACAACATACTTTCTCACATTATTTATAACGGCTGCGCGGTATTATAATACTACATGAACCTGCAAAAGTGTTTCTCATACCAAACAGTTTTTCTTCGGGCTGGAATCCGAACTCAGGTCGTTAGGGATAATACGTCAGTCAAATTACTCCTTCACCACCAGACTCACAGCTAAATCTGACCTTCACGTCGCGACGTTTAAAAAGGTGAACATTTGCATTTACAATTTAAAAAATCAGAAATTTTCATTTATATTATCTCAAGATCTAGTTTCAAAAAACAGATTTCATTAATGAAAAATACCTCTATCATCATTATTTTGAGTTGTACAATATTAATTTTTTATCAGATGTTTCGAAAATACAGTTTGCCGAAAATGGAACGTGCGCTATTTTTGAGCATACTTTTCTCTATCCCAAGAAACAATTTAAAGGAATAAGTTGCACTTTTATTAGAAAAAAATTGCGTTAACTTCTAGAAAAACGGCAAAATTTACTTGTTTTTCTTCCCCGAAAATGTATGACCGTCTTTAAAGATCTATTTTTAGAACAGATTTTATTAAAGAAAAAATATTTAGTATTAATATTATTCTTTCTCTATGTTAATATTTGCAATTATTGAAAATTCAGAGGAAGTAGAACCTTAGCCAAAAACCAGACCTTCGTCATTTCTAGTACTCTATTCGAGGAGAACATTAAAAAATTGCAACCATTTCTTAGAAAATAATTATTTAAAAATTGCTAAAATATTGTGCAAAATTACACTAAAACACATTTTCGAAATATTGTAAATGACCTCATTTAAATATATTTCTTGGAAGAGTGTACTACATTGAGAAAAAATCTCTATCTTCAGTACTGTATATGCAAGAAGCAGAAAACAATTTTAAACTTTGACATTTTAGAAAATTTAGAGACTCCGAAGAAAATTAGACCTACGCAATTTTAAGCGTCTGTTACGGTATCAGAGAAAAAAATATTAAAAAAAGCCAATTTTGAGAAATTGAGAAAATTTTTTTAACGCTTTATGTAACGAACCCCCAGAAACCATAATATCCATTTCAAACTCACCGATACCTGGGTTTGTTCAGTTCCATCGAGGAATATGAATTTTGGAGAAACGTGTAATAACGGCTTAGGCGTTTGCGTTGATCAAACCCTGACAGATGTTTTGCCGTGAATTGATTTTTCGTTATCAGGAACCCCTAAAAAATGAATTTGGACTACAAAATATTTTGGAGAAAGTAAATTACTACAAGCTATGTTCCTTAACAAGATTTACCCAGGTTTTTTACACTAGGGCCCCAGAACATGAGTTTTTTTTCTGTCAAAGATTTGCCGATTTCCGCCGAACCTTTAAAATATTTTCTCTTTACATGTACGTGGTAAAGCGAAAAAGTAATAATAGAGCGGAATTACACAATGATATATAATGTGGAAGTGGTAAATATATATGGTAGTGAAATAGGAAGAATAAACTCGTGAGTTATTCATAAATTCATTGTAGTACATATACTTTTATTATATTACGACATATTATTTTGTGTGTCTCAGTAAGAATTACGTAGTTGTCACAACACTACGACCTCGGACAACTAAAATCAAAAATAAAACGCTTGGAAATATTCCTTTTCGCTGATAGAGATATAAAATTCGAAAAATCCCAAAAAATATATACGCTTTCTGTCAGAACACAAAGCTGTTGATAGATATGGAATTGGGAGTTGCCTTACTTGATTTATGTTTGAACAGTTGAAAGAGGCCTCTTCATTCGTGGGGTTGGTCACCCCTAATAGCTAGCCGTTTTTACCGTGATCAATTCCTCATTCCCGCCTAGACCCTCCTCGATTCTGCAGTCGTCTACCTGCCGAGCCCAATCCTTCATCTTCTCTAACCCTACCCATTAATTTATAACGGCCTACCTGACACTTCTCACACTTGCGAGCCACGCCTTCCAAAGTAAACGTTTTCAGAAGTGAGTGGAATCTTTCTCACGTCAACGTGTGAAGTCTGAAAGGAGCCACGGCAACATAAGCTTCCGAAGGTATCGAAAATATTTTGATCCAGCTCCATCAAGGCTGTCATGTAGGAGATTTGATTTAGGGAAGTAGTTCGTTTGAAAAGAGAACCACTAATAAAGTTTGTAGATACTGAATTACTAATGTTGACAAGAAAGCTGTAATACATTTTACTATAGTATATGTTGTATAAACATTCGTGCGTGGATTTGTAGTAGAAAAACTATTTAAATCATGAAGCCGCAATTAACCTCTTCAGTTGCAAGTGAAATGGAAGTTTACGCGTGGTTCGGAGCAGATTTCTTTTACATCTTGCGTTTGAAAGATCATATTTTTGTGTTTCTTAAGTACTTGTTGATAAATGTCTGCTGGGATAATTACTCTCTTTTGCATCTATTCTTTTGAGCAGTCGAGAAAAAACACAGGGGGTTCGTGATCCCGGAATGCTCAATTTGGTTTCACTGCCAACTTTTGTTACAGAAGGTTTTTGGCATTACTTGTACCTTAAGAAGCTAATAAAATGCAAGAGCCTACTCTGAAGCCTATCAGTTCGAGAGATCAGGAAGAAGGAAGTGGTCAAGAGACAATTACTGTCATTTGCTCTATTTGAATGAATTTGCTGTATCCGACACTAAATTGAATAACTAAAGTGACGAAAAGATAACTGATACTAATTTGAAAGTGAATAAGGTGAATATCTGAGCATATAAAATATTTATCAAAGAAAATAATAAATTAATATTTAACTTTCTTAACTAGGTTTTTTGTAATTAATGTGTTTTTTGTGTTTTCATAATTTTTCTATTTTTGAGTAATTGTATTGATTTGACCATTTCATTGATTAAGGATTTCATAACTGTATACTGGCGTATAATTAATTTTCCATAATAGAATGCTATTAAGTCATGGTTTTTGAAAACTCATTGTAACACATGACCTGTGAACATGTAATGTAAATACACTAAAAGTTTTGTTAGTTTTATGTTGTTTTTTTGTAATAATTTGTGTTTTTTTGTATTTTTTGTTTCTGTATTTTTTATGTTTTTGAGTAACTGTATTCATCTGACTGTTTCATTGATGAATGATGTACATAATTTTACAATGGCGTATAATTAAGGTTAAAGATAATAAAATAAATATTCATTCATTTCCCATTTACCTACATTTTCAAGCAAAAATACGGAGTTGCCTGAAGGTTTATTTATCACAATCATCTTTTAAACAGCCTTGCCTGACTCGCCCACTACACCTGCATAGTGCGCATTGATAAATACATGATATGATGTATGTATGTATTGATAAATACATAATATGATATATGTATGTACGTATTGCGGGTTGCATGATTTCGTTGTAAATGTCATTCCTTTCCCACTCACCTCTCTAGGGTTGTCTTACCCCCAGAATATCCTTTTTCGCATTGAATTTCTCCAGTAATAATGTAGACCAAGTTTTTTTGAAATTGCATTGATCCCGCGTTGAAGCGTTAAGCTGAAACACGAACACATACATAAAAATATACTTTAATATTTTTGGTATAATAATATTTTTGGCAATCGGTACATAATATATACCCATAAATCCACGTTAAATCGGCGATGAGATAAATGATAGTATTACATATAATAACTATTATATTTATTATAGGTTCATTATATTTTCACACACATCTGAATCTTTGAACACATTTTCGAGAATTGAAAAAGTAGCGTTTTTTCGAAAATCTGTAGTTTGCTTGGTAAATGAATTCAAAAAAATGCTTCATACAAAAGTTGTACAAAATTTTATCTTCTTTAAAATTCATTTGAAACATTTTTCTATACTGCTTAAGATTAAAGAGCTATATGGGGGAAAAAACGAAAACGGTGGGAAAAATACCAGTTTTTCGGGCCTCCCGGAGTTAGCACAGGGACTGGGAGGTTGAAAACTTGGGATTTCAACTAGTGTCTGGGTACATACAGTATACTCAAAGAAAAATATTTTATTACCTTTTTTCAGGTAGTCGACAACTGAATTGAAAAAATAAAGTAATACTTTTGAATGGATAGAATGTCAATTTAAGACTCGCAAGTGATATAATATTGTTTTTACAATCAGTTAAAGAATTAAAAATCATGCTAAAAGAATTAAAAGAAAGTAAATACTTGAAGTACAATGCAGTAAGGTAAATCTTCAAGTGAATTTAAGCAAAACAAAGGTTATGACAAACAGAGAAGGAGCTCAAAACTAGGCACAGAAAATATCAACTACACCCAAGAACACGTGTACCTGAGTCAACCGGTATCACTCCACAATACCTATTGGAAGGAAATAAACCGAAGAATATCGCAAGCTTGGAAAAAAATTGGGGATTGGGTTTTGTACTGTTGGAAAAATCACAAACGATAAAAATAAAAAGAGACATATTAAACAGCTGTATAACGTCAACAATGCTGTATGGAGCACAAACCTGGGCACATACGAAGCAGGAAAAGAAAACACTTCAAATAACGCAGAAGAAAATGGAAATAAAAATACTACAAGTAACACTCAAAGATCGCATACAATTCAGATATTAAAAGAAGGACGTAAGTGAGAGACGCTGCATCCACTGCTCAACAACTGAAGAGGAAAAAGGCAGGTTGTGTAGTACGACTGAGTCACAGCCGTTGGGTCAACATTACAACGTTATGGGCCCCGATAATTGGAAAAAGACAACGGCGTAGACAACGGCGTAAGACAACCAAGAAGAAGAAGGTCGATGAGAGAAATGAAGTTGCAGGCAATCTGTGGTCGCGGACAGCGAGAAACCGTGAAGAATGGAAGTGTCTTGAACGTGTGTATAGAAAGGCTAGTGCTTCAACACGGAACTGCTAGAGTAAATTCGATATGGAGCATATTAACAATTTGGTAGAAATCAGAATAATAGCACAATAGTAACGTTATATGACACAATGACAAAAGTGTGTGTGAAAAGAGACAGAAATAACTGCGGAAAGTGTTAGGCGGGGAAAATAAAGACAAAGATGAAGTAGTACAGTGTAATCAGTTAGATCTCTACGTTTTCCAGATTAATTCCATTATCGATACTATAGTTGCGTAACAGTGGGTACAGTTCAGTGTAACAGTGAACTAGAGACAGAAGTGTAACATTGAGAACGTTGCCTAGTGTAAATAATTGTAAGCCCCACAAACATTGGTCCGTTATGGGATTATATTGTAGTGATACCGAATAAATTCAAGTTTATTCTGCCGCAAAATAACTCCACGCAGGCGGCGACGCGAGAGCCATGCGAGGCGCCACGGAGGCGGCCCGAGGGCCAGGCGAGGCGCCACGGTGTCGGCACCCTCCGCGACCCTCCGCTCCCTAATTCGTCATGGACACGTGTGCCCCAACTCTGGGTGGCCGCTCTGCACACGACCCCTTCAGTATTTTTCCACGACGCCTGGAACTCTTCCGTCAGCCTCCCTAGAGATTCCTAGCCCCTCACCCCCCCCCCGGTCGTTAATAACTGCCCCTTTTCGACGCAAAATTAAAGCGAGAGGGAGCGATAACCAGCCCCTCTCTCACTCTTTTCTCGGCCTCGAAAACATCCTCTGATTGGGCAGAAAATATCTAATGCGCAGTACCCTTTCGCCAATAGCAGCCAGAATTCGGGTTTGTTCTAGAATATTCCAGAGTCACAGGGATAATTTTGGTGGGGGGAACGAGGTTTCCTAAAACTTGGAGCGACGAGGCACAAAAGGGAAGCTTGGGAGCCGTGTTCAGAATCGGACGCAAGTGGCGGCCGCAGGGGGGAACCTGTTATATTCTGTTGTGGCGTTCGGTTCGATGGACTTAGAAAAATTATTAAGTTTCTTGTAGAGTTTGGGTACAAGACTTCTGTGACGAACGCAGGCCGCAGAACAGTATTATGAACATTTGACAGCAATTCGTATTATATTACGTCCGATTTATGTGCGAACTCGAGACTCTCTTTTCCTTTGTGAATTTGTGCGATAATTCACGGGCTCATTAGTATCAAAGTATTGTGAGATCGACCGGGAATGAACCGACCGTGTCAGTGAATGAACTGTGCTGACCCATTCACCGCAGCGAGCAGACGGCGCTTTTGTGTTCCGGCCCGCCTTGGCCGCTATCCTCGCAAGTACCTGATTTGACCTACATTTTCCGAGCGGCGCTCCTCGCCCGCCACGAACCTCGCAGCCAGCTGAGTTGTCCCGAGGTCGTTCAACTTCAGTGGGTGGCGCAGGCCGCCGAACAGAGGTATTTTCTGTTTGAGTGTCTTATGTCGTACCCGCGATCGAGAGGTGTGAACAGTACATCAGACAATCAGTGTTGACTTCCTCTCGACCGGGCGACGAAGAGGAGTTCCCGGCCGCGCATGGCCGTCAAGCGGGAATTCGCGCGCGAGGAAGAATTTCATCTGATTGTAATCACTTTGTAATTTTATGTTCTCTTATGTGCATGACATTTCATTTTTTGTTTTATTTCGATTTTGGGGGCATGCTCGCCAGAGTTATCATCACCAGACCATTAGCGTTTTCTTTTTTCAATGAATAAATTCAACTTGTTCTAAATTCACATGTTTGACTTCTCATTCAACCTAGGCCATCGGCTTCCTCCATCTTCGCCGTTTCAGGTAATCTGTCGACTGAGCGGGCCGGCTACCCGTATGAGGCGCCCAACCGAAGACGCGAGGGTAGTTGCAATATTAAGAGCAATCCTCCATAAGGGAGGGCCGTTGCCCACCCAGGGATTCTTAGGCTTTATTAATAAATTTTCCAGGTAACCCCTCCCTTCTCAGTACCTACCGACTGAACTATATTCTGTTCGTCATGGTAATGTTAGTCACACTTCGTCATGGATGATATCACATTTTCACTATTCAAGATGAAGACATTCAGAATCCATTCTCATCTAGATGTATTCTATCAAGATCCAGAATCTATTCTATCAATATTCATCCTTTCCTGAATACTAGTTTCAGTATTTGTAATTAATGCACTACCAAGAAATCAAAATAATAAAGAGTGGGGATATATTTTCATTTATATATATGTTTTTACAAAAATTTAAAGTATTATTTGAAAAAAATAGGTCTTCCCAGAAGAAGGACATCATTCTCGAAACCTGCCCGATTGTCTAAATAAATATTTAAAGCTAAGAAGGTGCTACGCCTAAAGTTCCCTCCAACCTGTAACTGAGGGTGAGAAAACCACGAGAAAAATTAACATAATAATAATAATGAAAATAATACTTTTAATTGTTGTTATTATCAAAAGAATAACAATTGCAGTTATTACAGGAAAAAAATCATGTTTTCCAATTCTAACTCTACCGCTCAATTTAACTCATACTCAAATGCTAGAAGAATAATTTTTAATTACATTTTTATCGAATTTAACGATTGGACAAAATGTTTGAATAAAATTACAAAATGAGGGGCTAAATTAAATATGAGTATGTTTCAAAAGATCCATTTTGCCACATGATGTTACGAGGCAAGCTTGTGTACTTCCTTTAAAAGTGTCATTCGTCTTCTCTGATAATGGATACGAAAGAATTACGTTTATACAGATACGTAGAGGAGGCAAAATTGGAGCAGAAGGAGATTAAAACGTTCGCAGAGCCGCGGGGGCTATCGAAGGAAAAATAAATTAGAGGCAAAATCTGTCTTCATTATCCGCTCATAAAGCGATGAAACTAATTTGGGGCCCTGGAAATAGAAGCCACTGTGTGTTGGGAGCGGTGCCAGGGAAGCGGCGGCGGAGGCGGTGGCAATGGGGATGGGGGGATGGCGGTAGCGATAGCAATGCGAATGGGGGGGACGGAGGCGGTGGCGATGGCGATGGCGACGGCGATGGCAATGGAGAAAGAGATTGCGGTTGCGGTGGCGATGGCGGTGACGGTTGCAGCTGCGGTTGCGGCTGCAGTTGCGGTTACCCTTGTGGTTACGCTTGCGCTGGCGGTTGCGCTTGGGGTTGCCCTTCCGGATGCAGTTGGGGCTGCGGCTGCCGTTGCGGTTGCGGTTGCAGATGCGATTACGACTGCGGTTACTGCAGCGGTTGCGGTTGCGGTTGCGCTTTCGGTTGCAGTTGAGGTTGCGGCTGCGATTGCGGTTGCGGTCGCAGTCGCGGTTGCGGCTGCGGTAGTGATTGCGGTTGCGGCTGCGGTTATGGTGACGGTGACGATACCGATTGTGGTGTGGGTGGTGACAGTGGTAAGGGTGGGGGCCATGGCGATGGCGGGGAAGGCGCCCCAGCCAGGGCGAAAGTTGAGAAAGCCTGGGTGTTCGGCGTCGAGTGGGCGGGCAGACGAAAGCGGCGGAAGGGCGTTGCCCTACGATGGCAACGAAGGGATTGGCGGCGGATGCGTGGGCGGTGATTGTGAGGGGGATGAAGGTAAAGATAGCTGACGAGTCTGGTTAACGGAGTAGGTGATAGTTTCAACAAAGCAGAGGTGTGGTAGTGAATGTAGTAGTGGTGGCGGTGGTAGTTGTGGTCGGTGGCAACGGTGCGAAGGTTATCGTGGGGAGAGGCAGTGAAGGTGTGGGTGGTTGTATGCTAGTGACGTCGGTGGTCGAAGTAATTATATTAGTAGTAGTAATGGTGGCGGCAGTGGCAATTATAGTGGTAGCGATCAAGTTAGTAACGGTAATGGCAGTGGTGGTGGTGGTGGTTTAAAAAAATATTATTCTTGTTGGACAATATTATGTCTTTCAACGCATTTAGGTTGCATATACATACTAGGAGTTTTGAACATTTCATCATATATGTACAATGATTGAAGCAATTATAGTGGAAACTGACAACTAAGGATACCCAGGAAGGGTCCTTCAGAAAAAACACATCAAATATTTGGAGTACACAATACATTTTAAATTAAGGAATATTTGAACCTGTTTTACAGGATGTAGTAGGTCTTTGGAATATATTGATTTGATTCATGGACATGGATTCACTCATTTACCTTAAGTGTAGAAATGAGTGGCTGGACAAGATTAAAGGGAAGAATTGAAATGGGATGAAAGTTTAAGAAACCAGGGTTTTGGAGGTTCTATAGATAATTCGTTTACAATTTTGGAGATTTCTGATGTACCATGGAGCTTTTAAAATTTGTCTTAAGAATCTGTTTTGCAGTACTTCCAGTTTTCGAAGGTTTATTTTAGCGGTGCCTCTCCATATTATGTCCGAGAGCATATGTCAAAGAATGTCGTATAATATATTTAAATAATATTAATGCTGAGAGTATTTATAATTTAGATTTTCTATTTGGTGGTGGTATTTGCAGTAATGTTGGCGGTGGTAGTTCGGGACGGTGAGGAGTTAGTTAAGGGAGATGCTGAGTTGGTAGTGTAGGTGGTGTTGATGTTAGTGGTTGTGTTGCTAGCGATGGCTGTGATGGTATTATTAGTGTTAAAGGCAGTGATAGTAGTGGTAGTTGTGTTAGGTGGTAGTGGTGGAATGGTAGTTCTGTTAGTTTTGTTAGTTACGTTAGCGGTGCGGTATTGATGGCGGTGGCGCTGGCTGGGATGGCAGGAACGTATTAATTCTGGTTGCATATATATATATATATATATATATATATATATATATATGCAATTGTGAATTTAATTGAAAAATGTAATCTGATACGCTTTGTACTCACAATTAAACTCACAATGAAAACTATATAGGATATAAGTTAAGAACATGAATGAACAAGAAGGGGCAATTCCAACAGGTCAAAAAACAAATAAAGGTCATGTAGGACATTAGCAAAGAATAAAAGAAATTTATGAGAATCATTTTCAAACTGAATTCAAGACAGTCCTACGAAGATTTCTTTACTAAATTTGAATGACCACTCTACTCTTACAAAGTAATACTACTACTGAGAAATAATCAAAATCAATATCTTATGAATAATTAAGAGATACATAACTATCATACTAGAGGACACAGAGACTATCACATGATATACATTAGCAAGTCTTCAACTAATAGAGATCCTTTCTGCATTGGTGCACAGATTTTTAAAAATCTCCAAGTTACTACAAAATCAGCTGATAATAAACACTTCAAAACGTTGCTTAAACGTCATTTTGTTATTATGTGTCCATATAGGACATCTGAATTGCAATACCTTTCCTGTAATTAATAACCGTGTACCGCTACGAGACGCAACTCTTTATGCCAATGATTCTGTTCAATTATTTAGTAATGTAGTAAATAATGCAATTATATGTCAGGATATTGTAACAACTTACAATTTCTTTTTATACCTAACGTATTAAAGTTACTGTATGTTAATTAAACTACTACTGAAAGATAATGGAATTATCCACTCTAATTGTAAAATTAAAATTATACAAACAACTCTACTCTAATTATACTCTAGTGTGCCACTGTATCATTATCTACTGGATTATTACTGTAATTTATTGCAAATCATTATTTAATATTTGGAAATGTGACATTATGAAGTTTAAGATGTTAAATTATTTAAATGTTTATTGTTATCACTTGCATGCTCTGTTAATCATGTCATTTATCAAGTAAACTACTGGAATTATTACAGTAAGTTGTGTAATTGAATTTAATTTCTGTTATAGTATAAATTAATTGAATTGTTTATTAATCAGGTTTATATATTTTTAAAAGGAGACACCGCCTTAAAGTAGCACTGACCGTGCGGGCGAGGAGGTTTGTGTGCTCTTATGAAGCTGAGGGCATAAAGGGGTAGCATTGATGATGGGTTGGAGAATCGATCAACGATGCTACTGGCAGGGGCACCCATGCTGTACAGGTCTCAGCGGAGGAGCCAGACGAAGGGCTGTCTCACAACGACCCACCAGTACCACTTCATCACCTCTCTCCATAGCCCATCATGCCTGGTCCCAATGTTCCTCCCTCTCCCCCACCAATGGCAACTAGCCAAAATAGGTGATCCCTTCACTAGTGTGGCATGGCTATTCTTTCTTTGTGCCACACTCCTTTATTCTTTCCTATTAGACTGATCTTGGTCTCTTGTGTTCTTCGACCCCGATGCTATTAGGTTGCGAGGGCTAGGGAGTCATTATTTTTTCCTCTCTTCTTCTTTCCTTATTCTATTCTATACTTTCTTCCTCCTTTCTTTCTTTCTATCTCCATATGCCCTTCTTCTTTTCCGGTTTCAACCTGCTGCCTTGCAGGAGGGGACGGGAGCCCTAAAGGCTAAGGGAAGGAACCCTGAAATAAAACCATGGGCAGAGAGGGCTGAAAGGCGTGGAGCCAACCTCTCTAGGGGAGAACCCCCCCCCCAAAAAAAAGAATCCTGTCCTACCAGGTTGGAGGTGGGGTTGGAGGTTGGGAGTTTGAAAAAGAACTAGTGACAATATTAGAAGACATTCCTTCAAGCAAAGAAATTCTAATAATGGGCGACTGAAATGCTCAAACGGGAAATAAACAGAATAAAATATAGTGGGTAGATATGGAGAACAAATATGTAATAAAAATGAAGAGAGATTAATAAATGTATGTAGTCAAATGGATCTTAAAATCATGAATGGATTCTATAGACACAAAGATATCCACAAGTATACATGGACACAACCTACCAGGAATATTAAATCAATAATTGATTATTATATTTTAAGACATCTAAAATGCCAAGACGTTAGAGTTTTAAGAGGAGCAGAATGTGGTAGTGACCACTATTTAGTTAGAGCACTTCTTTATTTTTTCCACAAACCAAACTTCCAAAATATCTTAATAGGCGGAAAGTCATGCTCCTTGTGACCCTATCCGTTGGATAGCCCACAAAATGACTCGACCAGTTTCCTATATAAATGTAGATTGGCAAACAAACTGCAAATAAATGTAGATAGATCAGCAAGTGAATTATATGAGCAAATAAAAACAGTAATCCATGAAGCAGCTTTTGAAGCATTAGTTGAAAAGCCCAAGATAAAGGAAAAACTAGCATACTGGTAGAATGAAGATTTGAAGCAAATGATTGAAGGGAAGAAAGTGAAATATAAAAAATGGCTAAGCTCGGGAGACCCCAGAGATAGAACAGCGTGTAGTAATGTTAATAGAAAGGTTAAAAGAGCAGTAACGGAAGCTAAGGCACAGGATAGGGAAACAAAATGCTCTGAAGTAAATAAGTTAATTGGAAGCAATAGGTCTACAGAAGCATGGAAAACAATAAAAGAACTAAAAACAGATGTGTCATGTAAATCTAGAATGTCAACAATCAATATTAAACAGTGAGAGGTATATTTTCAAGACCTTCTGAGGGAAGACAGAGCAGAATACAAATACATCAGTTATAATGCAGATAATTTACTAACACATGAACCTGTACCAAAAATAACTCTAAAAGAATTAAAAACGCTCTGAGAGGAATAAAAAATAATAGATCTCCATGCCCAGGAGGGATACCGGTTGAATTGAAAAAACACTCTCCTGACCAAATGAAGGAGATTATTGTAAAATTATTTAATAAATGTCTCATAGATGAAGAAGAAATTTCTCAAGAATGGAAAAAAGCAGAAATTACACCAATTTACAAAAAAGGCAATAAAGGAAAATGTGAAAATTATAGAGGCATTAGTGTCACGAGTTCAATTAGTAGACTGTACGGGCGAGTAACTGAAGGAAGAATTGAGTCAGAGATAGAAAATCTGGAAGAACAAAGTGGTTTTACGGCTGGTCGTTCATGTGTAGATAACATTTTCTGCATCCAACAAATTTTAGAAAAAAAGAAATCCTGTGGAAGAGATTCTCATCTACTGTTCGTTGACCTCCAAAAAGCATATGACAACATTCCCATTAACAAAATTTTTAAAATTTTAGAACAAAAATGTAATTTTATATTAGTTAACACCATTAAGAAAATGTATAAAGAGAGTAAAGGTGTTGTGAAAGTAAACGGACAAGTATCAGATGATATAATAATTTCTAAAGGATTCAAACACGGTTGTTGTATGTCCCCAACTCTTTTTAACATGTTCATTGCCGAAGCTCTGAGAGAATGGAGGAGAATATATATGAAACGAATATTGAAACGAATTGACGAATATATGAAACTCCATATTGAAACGAATTGTTATCACTAATACGATAACAATGCGTTCCGATGAATATCGATCGTTTGAACAGCGCGGCGGCGGCCGGCACGCCGACGGAGTCGGGTGCCGGAATCGGTTCGGTGCGAGGAACCGGAGGCCACGAATCACGTGCGGAAGGAAGAGTGTGGACAGTGGCGGAGAGAGATTCATGGAGTGCAGACGTGCGGAGTAGTACGGACTATTTACCGGAGAAAACAATGAAAGTGCGGGTTATGCAATACAACTGGAAAGGCGTTGTGACAAAGAAAGTGTGTGACAAAAGTGGAAGCGTTAGTTGAGAAGTGAGACGAGACAAAACGGGTACAAGAGAGTGGTGAAGTATCACAAGCGGTGAATGGTCAACACGTGGAGTGGGCAGAACAGTGTAGAGGAAGGGAACAATGTATATAAGTATTCGACATCATTAAGTGCAATTAAGGTGAACAGTCGATGACAATTAAAATAAAAGCTAGAAACTGTGATGTAAGAGAACGAGAAAACAGTAGTTGGGAGGACGACGTACCGATGTAGTCGAAACGTTCTGGTAACGTTTCGAAGTAGACCACTGCGACCACGAGTGGGGTGGGAAGCGACCGACGGCGGCGAAGCGTCCCCCACCCTTCCGAGCACAGCCGAAGGAAGCGGACATACCCGAAGGGCGAGGTGGCGCGACAAGACACGTAAGAAGACAACGCATAGAACAAGTAACAGGAGCGGCACTGCGGGACTCCCCTCCCCGCGCTGGCTTCCTGCGGCACGAGGAGGCCCGAGCGCGGACGGTGCGGCGCGAAGCGTCGGCCCGACGGCGGATGGGCGATCATGAAACGGCGTGATTCAGACTGGAATATCGTGAGTAGAAGCGGCCGGAAGATTGGGAGGGAAAGTAATTAGCCAGTAGATAACAGTGATCTTGAGTTGAGGCCCCCCCAAATGTTGAAATCATAATAAAGGAGTGAAGCCCAAGGATAACGGAGAAATTGTAAATGGGATGTAATTAAACACAGGGAAAGAACAGAGTAAATGCTCCTGTGAGCACCAAGAGCAAGCAATTTTGTTTGGCGATTATTTATGTAAATAAAAAAAGTTATTGTTACCCACAAGTTTCCATTTTGCATGTGATTGGATCCAGAGCCGATTCCCGGGCAAGAATCCCTATCCCCTTTTTCTTTATCATAAATGTTGTGCAGAGTCAATCCACGACTCGTTTCAATATATATATATATATATATATATATATATATATATATATACATTTAACATAATTTATAAAGGCAATGCAATCGTATTAAATTATCACTGAAAGTTAATATAGTGAAAAAATGTAATTAACTTACTATAATTATAACTAATTTTTAGACGGACTTTGCTCGATAATTTCTGTATGTCTATAAGCAATAAAATATTGTTTTTAATATTATTATTATTATAGAATTTTTGTGAGCATAAAATAAAATATTTCTGATAGCTATGAAAGGGGTATTGACGAAGAAACTTATTACAAGTGAACCATCAGCAAATGAACGCGTAGAGAGCAGTTCCCTTTTTAGATCCATCTCTCTGAAGTAGACGTTTAGCCAAACAAAATTGGCAGAATTATTGCAACAAAACCATCAAAATATCTAATTAGTCGATGATTAGTTGACATACTGAAATTGTGGGTTAGTTTCTATTTCAATTTTCCTTTCGCCATCCACGCAACGTTTAATTCGTAGGATCGTGGATGTCCACTAAGGTTAGCACAATGAAGTCCTCGAAATTACAAGAAATTTAGGTAAGAACAAAGGAGTGCATCTGTGTCTCATCCTCCATGTACTTGAACGAGACCGCGCGGATTTCAACTTTTTAATTATTTTTAATTTATCTGCATATTTTGCTGTGCATGATCGGGGCGAGATCGAGAGCGCAGGCTGCGATAGGCCCGGAAGTGAGGAAGGGAAGGGGAAGGCATCGCAGGGTTATTGGGTGGGACAGGGTCGTAAGCGAGGATAGGCGTGCTGTGGCACGATTGAGGCGAGGTCGGCGAAGGTGGGGTCGGAAGTGAGGATGGGGAAGGGTAAGGTACCGCAGGGAGATTGGGTGGGACAGGGTCGTATGCGAGGATAGGCGCACTGTGGTGTACGATCGGGGCGAGGTCGAGAGCGGAGGCTGTGATAGGCCCGGAAGTGAGGATGGGAAGGGGAAGGCATCGCAGGTTTATTGGGTGGGACAGGGTCGTATGCAAGGATAGGCGCACTGTGGTGTACGATCGGGGTGAGGTCGAGAGCGGAGGCTGCGATAGGCCCGGAAGTGAGGAGGGGAAGGGGAAGGCATCCTAGGGTTATTGGGTGGGACAGGGTCGTAAGCGAGGATAGGCGTGCTGTGGCACGATTGGGGTGAGGTCGGTGAAGGTGGGGTCGGAAGTGAGGATGGGGAAGGGTAAGGTACCGCAGGGAGATTGGGTGGGACAGGGTCGTATGCGAGGAGAGGCGTACTGTGGTGTACGATCGGGGCGAGGTCGATAGCGGAGGCGGCGATGGGGTCGGAAGGGAGGAAGGGGAAGGTTTCGCTGGGAGATTGAGTGGGACAGTGTCGTATGCGAGGATAGGCGTGCTGTGGCAAGATCGGGGGAGGTCGGGAACGGAGGCGGCGGTGGGGTCGGAAGTGCGGATGAGGAAGGGTAAGGTGTCGCTGGGACAGTGTTGTAAGCCAGAGTAGGGGGCTGTGGCGTGGATCGGAGAGGGCTTGGTGTCGAGGTCGATGGCGAGGTTGGGGGCGAGGGTGGCGGCGGCTATGGCATAAGCAGGTAGGCGAGTAGGGATGGAAGTGAGGACGTGGGAGGGTGCGGAGTGGTGGAGCGATTGGGCGGGGCAGGATCGGAGGAATGAATCGGGAGGTGCACTGGCATGGTAGGGAGAGGCGAGGTTTCGGAGGTGGGAGGGCAGGGCCACGGGCCGGGTGGGATCGGAATGAGAACGGGGGGTGTCGAGGGGTGGGGCGGGGCAGAGACGGGGTTGGCGGCGAGGCAGTGGGTGGAGCACTGCGGCGGGGTCGGGGGCGGCGCGTCGGAGCAGACGCAGCCCGAGAAGCATTGGCACTTGGCCGCCGCCGCCCGCGGATGTCAGATGTCGTTAAGGGCTGCGGGAGCGGGGAGCGGGGGTCGGGGCCCGCGGGGCGGCCGAAGCCTGGCTGCGGGGCGTGGGCGCGGGCGCGGGCGGGGCCGCTGGCGATGGGCGCGGCGCACGCGACGCGCCACTTGGAACGTCTCGTAAATCGCTGCGGCGCCGTTTCCTTCCTGCGCCGCCGCGGAACCCTCCATCGGAGTCCCGCCCCCGCCCCCGTCCCCGCCCCCGTCCCCGCCTGCGCCCCTGCCAATGCGAGGCTCGGCGACCCGGCACGGCGTCACACGCCCCGCGCCGCCCGCCCTCGCGCCCACTGTGGCAGTGTGGCACCACTGTGGCAGCACCGTGCAGTAGTAGTGAACCTAAGGGCAAGCCATAGGATCTCAGCCTCACCCCCTCTCCATCCATTTTCTTTCGTAATTTTACTCAATGTGACCGATTACTTCGCATTTCTATCTATACATCCAAAACCGGCTGGGATGGGTCAGATTTATAACACTAATTTCACTAATACACTGCAGCATCGTTGACTGAAATTTCCTAGAGTTTTAGTTCTGACGGAGTTCTTTTTGTCACTAGGTATGTAGGTGGGTCTAATTCAACTGGAAGAATTTTATTGGCTGGATGCTCTGAACGGTGATTCTCCATAGGTTCACCAATCACTGTATGGTGAATGTGTCTAAATAACGAGCCGCAGACCGTGAGAATTCTTTATTTCCTTCTTCTTGTCCACTTCTCTCTCTGCCTCTTACATACTACACACGCGCACTACATTACTACACGTGTCTGGAGAACTGTCGGAAATTTAGATTTGTTCCCGTCTACTTGCTGTCCCGTAAGGGGACATAACTGGAGGCGAAAGTCGCAAACGGAAGTGTAGGTCCCCAATCAAAATACGAGAAGGAACATTTCAGCTTTTGAGAATATAACATGCACTACACTTACAGGGTAAATGATTACGTAGCTTATGCACCCGGAATCAATATTCACTCACTCACTACAACAGAAGCGGATTCAAGGGGATGCCCCGTTATCCATTGCCGCCCCTCCCCAAGACAACGTGTTGTAATACACAATGCTTATTATACAATGCGTAAGAAATAATTTCCACATTTTGATCGCGTTACATCCAAAGTAGAATTCCCTTTATAAATCTACATTTTTCTTTCAAGTGAAACATTAATTTTGACGTAAAATATTAAGTTAGGTTCAAACAGAAAATCCCCCTCCCCTGCTGAAACTCTATCTTGATTCGCTCTGCTACGGACCACAATTAAATGGCGAATTTTCAACAAATATTAAGGAGATATCTATATTACTATTTTGCAATACAAAAGTTAAAAACAAACAAACTGTGTAGCCTCCGGACATGCGAGGAGTATCTGCGTTTTCGTCAGACACCCATGAATGCGAACACTTGCGTTTTTGATTGAAAAATTCAAGTATTTGATTGTGATTGTCTGATTATTTCGTATTTCAGGGCGCGTCAACTGATATAGCCGTTAGCCCTGTTAATGTAGCGCAGTTTTTTATCACGAGAGGTAACGGTATTCTTTCTCCGCTGGATGGAGATATCCATCACCGACCTATACGTCGGTTAACAGGGTTTTGCCCGCTCAGGTATCTCCCTGAAGCGTGATAAACGACCCAGCCGGGGCAAGCTCTAAGATCCCGTAATGCACAGTAGTGAAGTGCTTGTAAGTGTATGTAAATTTACTCCTCGGGCTAGTTGTGTAGCTAGTGCAGAAAATCCTGCAAACGGCGGGGCTTGAAGCCTATGACTTCCCAGTCAGTGGTATTGCAGTGACATGAATTTATCTCCAAGCCACCTCAACCGATAGTATTTGATTGCTTTATTCCACCTATTTCATCCTTACCTCATGCGACAGCAAGACATAAATGCGTGAATATTTACTATTCACACATTGTGTCAAGGAACAGCAATGGTTTATGGAAATTCCCGATATGTAAAAAACGTCTGTATTGTATATCCGTATAATACTGTATTATTGCAGTGTCCCTGAAGACTTTTTGTTAAAATATTTAGTTCATTGTGGTGATATACTGGAAAACATATTTATTAATCGTGAGCAGTAAGAACGCTACTTTTAGATTACTATTTTGTGTGGTTTCGATTAGCAGGAATTTTCATACTTCAGATCACTTGTTACCTCTATTTTACATACGTAAAGTACACTTCTACGTGTAGTCACGTAAAGTACACTTCTACCTGAGTCAGTACCGGATGTGTTGGAGGTGCTCGACCTGAAATCGAAACTGAAGCTGCATGTCTACTGAAATGTCCTCTGGCGTATTGAATCCAAATGCTCAATTTCCTTTCCTTCAATACAGTTGTTAGACGTGTTTTTTATAATTCACAATTACAATGCCCATTAAGTTCTTGAAGATTGATTGATAACTGTTTTCGGATCTCTTTAAGTCTGCTGCTTCACGATCGTGTCTTGTTCTTGCAAAATTAAATGCGTATTCCCTCCTGCGAATAAAATTGATGCGTCCCGTAACGGCAAAATTTTTCGATACAATTGAGCAAAGACTGTCAACCAAGCGCAACTAAGGAGAAACCTTCCCACGACGAAAGATATGCTGTGAGAAATCTTTCCAGGACGAAAGCTATGCTGTGAGAATCCTTCTAATGGCGAAAGCTATGCTGTGAGAAACCTTCTAAGGACAAAAGCTATGCTGTGAGAAACCTTCTAAGGGCAAAAGCTATGCTGTGACTGTGGAACCGGTTAATGTGAGGGGTTTAGCATTGATCGCGCGACACACTGTTTCATTTTATCACCTTTATCATATTATTGACGTCTAAGGTGTTACACGTTCCTAACTCATATCACTAATGTGCGGAAACAACATTTCAACATGTTATAATGATCAATATATTTTGTTTAGAGGCTGTTTCATGAGTCTCTGACTCTTCGTATTACCAGTATTTCTTTGCCAATTTCAAAATAACGATGATTCCCAAATTAATGTTCATAGAAATGTCATATTGGATAATGAAAAGTCTCCCTCCGGGTAAAAAGAAAATCTCGAAACAGTAAATTCAGAGGTTCTATTAAACTAAATGTAAGATTGAATTAGAGTCTTAGTACAATGTTAATAGTGATTTGATTAATGAGTTTGGCATAAAAAGTTAAGTACGTCTGTGATTTGAAAATAACTGCCTTTTTATAATTCCATAGGCTTATTTAAATGTTACAAATATCAATTCAATTGTTTTTACGAATTTCGTCTGTGTGTATCTATTTCTCCGAGATAATCTCTGGAAAGGTAAAATACATATCGGTGTTCTTTTCACCGGAAGAGTGTTTTTCCCGCATAACTGATTCTATTCTTTTCAAATCATTTTATTACATGTTTTCCTTATCTTTCTCATATTTACAAGATTTAATTTATTTTTCATACAAATCCACAGATTTATTCCTATCTGAATGAAATGTTGAATAGCTGTCCTTCAAAACAAGAGAAAACATTGTTTGCATTAGATCTCGTAAAAATTATTCCCGTTCTCCATTTTAACCTCTTAGAGCAAACTTTAATTGTGCACTCTTTCCATTTTCTGCAAAAAATGGAAAACGGTGAGTTCTATCACATTTCTCTACTGTGAAATGTTTAATTAATATGCGAAAATTAATTTAACATTTCATATTTGCCTCGTGTTTTAAAAGATCTTTTGTTGCACTATTTGAAATACATAGAAATATCTTTCATGATTAAAATCATTTCAATTAAAAACAATTGTCATGTTAGAGACGCAGTCCAAAACGATATTTCAAAGAGAATACCAAGTTTTTAGTTAATATTACACGTATGGGAAGCATGTTTTGATAATTCCATTTCCTTGTCCAGAAAGTTACTTATGCATTTCAACTAACCACCACATTAAAGTTTTGCACTATTCAAGTCTCATGTAGTGAACGTTATTAATGCATTTGTGTGTGAAAGAGATTTCGTACTACTGAAAAGTTTTAATCATTTCCTTAAAGAAGAATCTAATAATAGCAGAATTGGGAAGACTATTAAAATTAAAGGCACAGTACTGAACAACAGATATAAAATAGCAGTATTCTATGATTACTCCTAGAGTGTGTAATAGAAAGTTTGGATGGAAGAGGAGAGGCGAGGTGAACAGACCTGGTCATCACCTTTAAACATAACACGCGAAGTTACTAGAAAAAATCTAAAATAAAGTATTAATTCATACGACATTATTAGATTCATAAAATTAGTTGCAATTGTTTCTTGTAAAGAAAAAAAATCTTTCGGAAGACTGGCTAAGTAAATGTGGGGTAGTACTACAGAGAATGTGTTTTATTTGTCGATAGTCCCGTCAAATTGATTTACTAAGACTACAATCTATTTTATTGGAATACAAATATTCCAAGCAATGTGAGTTCAATCTCGGTATTCAATTTACTAATTTCTAAGTGGAAGTACGGTAAAAATACGAAAATGTAAGCAAATATTTCTTTGCAAATACATCGCAAAACTTTAGAATGACACTTAAGTTTTCAGCATACAAATTACAATAGTTTCCAGAGTTCCATGTATCTTGGACCACGCCCAACTACAGAAAAAGTGAAATTCCTGCCCCACGTTTATTCACTACATTGGACTCGAAACAGAAATGACGAGAAGCAAATCTTATCAGAGCAGCTATTAAACAAAAAGCGCCCTGTTATGACACCATCGCTCGCTCGTCGGAAGCGAGATACAAATTGGTCGAGATAGACATCATGATTGGGGACATGGATGACCGCCCACAATCTAGGTTTGGTCAGTCGATTATACTGTATAATCAATTGGAATTAATTTACGGTCAATTTGAACAGTAGCGTCAACACGAGGGGCAGCGACGCGCTGTGGCGGCGAGCGTGGTGGGGGTGGGGGTGGGAGCGCATTGCGGCGTGGGAGGGGGCGGTGTAGGGGACAGGGTAAAGGAACGAACCGCCGTAGCGACCAGGGGCAGAGTAGCGAAGCTTGGATCTAGAAAATGGGTGGAAGGCGGAAAAAGAGCATGGATCGAGAAGAGGAGTGGGGACTAAGTCAATAAATGGACCGCAGACAAGAGCAGACTAGAGAGGCATGGATCCAGAAGGTGGGTGGAAGGTGGGAACAGAGAATGGAAGAAGGAGCGTGGAGAAAGAGTGCCGAGAAGACGCGTGTGGAGAGAGGGATCCTCAACCTTTTTCTTGCGTCGATTCCTTTAAACAAAATTGCTTCCTTCATCGACCCTCTTACATTCGTCTCTATAAGAAACAACACACATAATTACAACACAATGAATTGCATCTGATAAAAGACAACAATTCTGATTTAAAACTATTTTTGTAAATATCTTCATTTATATCCATTCAATGGGCTTCATTTTTGTACAAAAAGTTATTGTGTTTCTTAGATGTGGCCGTAAACATTCATACATACATACTGTGAGTTTTGAGGTAAATATTTTTGCATAACAGAGCAACATTGTGAATACATAGCAACAATTTCTTGAGTTTTCTAGTACACATCCTAATGATGAATACGACAGAAGAGGAGCGAATTTCTAATTTATTATTAGATGTTTTGTAGCTTTTGATTACAAAATCTGATCATCAATTTCATTAATATTTTTCGTAAACAATGGGAACATGGTGGCTCAGCAACTAAGCCCCCAATCGATCCCTTAATCTTCATAGACCCCCTTTAAAATTTCATCGACCTCAATGAGGCCGATAAGGATTGGTGTAGAGGGCACATTGGGATTGAACATGGAGACGGAGCGTGGAATGGGGAGGGAGAACGAGTCTATGAAGAGGGATTGTGGGGAGAGGGATCGTGGGGAGAGGGGTCGTGGATAGGGGGATTGTGGGGAGAGGGATCGTGGGGAGAGGGATCGTAGGGAGAAGGTCCTAGGGAAAGGGATTGTGGGGAGAGGGATCGTGGGGAAAGGGATTGTGCAGAGAGGAATAGTGTGGGGAGGGATCGTGGGAAGAGGGTCGTGGGGGGATCGTGGGGAGAGGAATCATGGGAAGAGGGATCGAGCGGAGAGGGGTCGTGGAGAGTTAGCGTGGAGGTGACACGTGGAATGGGAACGTGTCCATGAAGAGGGATCATGGGTAGAGGGAGCATGGAGAGGAAGGCGTGGAGCGGAGTCTCAGAGTGTGAATGGGATAGGGTTGAAATTAACAGTGGCGTAGGTTCAATGTATGCGAGTGATGTGCTGCATCCCTTTGTTTTTCATTACTTTAAACTCTTTTCAGTAAAGTAATTTACTTTCTTCCGTAAGCATCTCCCTCTGTTTCTCTATTCCCTCTCGCCATTTACGTGCGCTGTCCAATAGGCGGCATTCCCTTCGCTGGATGTGACGGGACAAGAAGCATCCCTTGAACGACATCGCTACGTTGGCGAGTTCATTGAACTCACGGCCATGCGCTGTGTGCAAGCTGTGTGGTTTCGACGGCCGATGATGTGACCAGACCTCTCACATCTCAGGCTTCTGAGTTCTCATTGGCGTTTCTGTATCCCCTCCCAAAAACCTTCCATACCCCTCCTCTGATGCAGTCATAATTCGGCAGTACGCCTGGGAATGAAAGACGTCACGTGCCGCGATTGAGGGCCCCGAACCCGGGAGCGGAGCGCGGGGGCAGACGGCACGACTGTCTTTCTTCACAACTCATGCACGTCTGCCAATTATGCTTAAGCACATTTCAACCTGATTCATTTTAGGTGGGTAAGACGATGTGGGAAAGCAGGCCTGACAAAACAAGATCATTGCCTTCGTGTAAGAAAATAGTAGGTAGGGACAGTCCGTAAAGTGAAACGTGTGTGCGACGTTATTTCGGTCTTGTGTGTCCTTCGTTTTAGCATAAATGTTGTTTCGTACTGAATATGCGTTAAATATACGACTTTGTTTAACTATTGATGCGTTAGAGAGAATCGTGAATTCGAAATTGTAACGAGATAGAATAAAACGTCTGTGTGTGAAAGGAGGCGACATGGCGAGCTCATCCAATACATTTATGGCAGTGGATGAGTTACTTGTGTCATAGAACAGTAGTGATACGTCTCATTGTTCTATAGACATGATTTTTCAAATTCCGTTTAGTTTACTCTCATATTCCAAAAGACTTAGGGTAATTGGTAATTGACAACCAAGACAACGCGAATCGATCTCGAGTTCAAAAATTAGGAATATACATTTTTATGGTTTATTTTTTAGTTTTATTGTTTTGTTTATGTAAGTTAGTGTATTCAGTGAGAAACTGGTGATTTTCAAGGAAGATTCAGTAGGTATCTACTTTGCAAAATAAACTTCCAAAATACTTCAGAGTAAAATAGAATGACGCAGATTTAATTATGTGCAACTATGCCATCAATCTGTTAAATCATGATCGCATCCCCACATCTACTAGTCAGGAGACGCCACTGGAAATTAAAATGGGAGCGTGTAGCGTGGATGTAGAGGGTAAGCCGAAAGGTTAGGAGCGGCGCATAGTGTGGGGTCGGCGCATAGTGAGGTGGCGTAGGAGCATGCACGGAGAGCGTGTGAAATGAGAGGGCGTCCGTAAAAGAACGCGAGCGGAAGCGTCGGGAATTATGAAGAAGAAAGGAGAACGGGAGCGGGGGCGTGAAGCGGGGGCGTGAAGCGGGGGCGGGAAGCTGGAAGTAGTGTCGGAGAGCAGAGGGGGAGGGGTGCGGGGTTTGGCGGCGGGGATAGGAGGTGGGGGCGGCAGCTGCGGTGCGAGCATGGGGGCGCTCTGTGGCAGGGTGGTGTGGCTTTCGCTCTGCGCTGCCAGAGCTTCGGTTGTGGCGGATCTGACACGAAATGCCCCCAAACCAGGTTATAATGAACAAATTGAAAATGCGTGTTTAGAATTGTTAAACACCAGGGCTTCAAGCTATTAGAAACAACATAGGCTCACCCAACCGAAGGTTCTTCAACCCAAGGTAATAACAATGTTTATTTTTTATGTTTTACACAGGCTTGTCCAGTTAGCCGGCAACTCAATGATATTCATAGGTGATATTTTTACATAAAATGGAGTTGAATATAGTTTTATGTTTGTTTGTAGTAGCTAAGAATAGAATAATATTTTGAAGATAATTTAAGCACATTTTGAATAATAACTAATTGTTAGCAAATTTAATAGAGTCAGTTCAAACTTTTCAGTGTCATCAGTCACCAACAATTGTAATTATAACTTTAAATTTGTTTTCTATTTAATAACAATATATTTCAAATTTTGCTTGGAACAGTCGTGAATATTAAGAATATTTTTTTTGTTCCACATAATATCGCTTCACTAGCACTTACTTTACATACAAAGTACATTGCCTTCATTGGAAATATCACACATTTAGATGCACTTGTCTGCACATTTCACTTCTTCGCCTACAACGTACGTTGTATGTATGTACGTATGTACTACCGCGACAGCCCATGCACGGGCTCAAGCCTACCGGCGACGTTCCTGCCTCGCAGCCATGGGTTAAAGGGGTACGCGTGATTAGCACGTACACATCCCCACTCCGCATTACGGTCTTCTCAGCCTGAGAAGTGATTTTCTCATCGTCAAACCACATTTACAGGGGCATTGCAAGGAAAACGCACGCTATAGTCTTGCCTTGACCGGGAATCAAATCCGGGGACGCTAAGTGTAAAGAGAGCACACTGACCAAGAGCTAGTCACGAGGCACATACGTTGTGTAGAGATCGTAATGTAGCAGCGAAAAACAGCGATTTTTCGGCAAGCTAATCAAACTCCGCCGCGCGCAGAGGGGGGGGGGGGCACTGACCAGGTCGCTACGGGGCGGCCCGGCGCGCCGGGGGCACAACGCAATGTCCTAACCTCCAGACGACCACGACCCGCGCCGGGGGCAGTCGCAGGAGCCGCAGAGCAGGGAGTAGGGGCGGTCCCGCGGTCTCGGGCGTGAAGCCAGCGGCCGCTGGGTGGCGGTGAGTCGCCCTAGCACCCCCTCGCCCCTCCCAACTTCCGGAGGCCCGCGCGGCCACTTCCGCCCAACGCAGCCGGCGACTGTTTGCATGCGGCGGCATTGCCATGACACGCCGCGACCTACCCGCCATGCCCGCGCCGCGCCACGCCACGCCTCACCCACAACAGCACGCCACACCGCGCCACGCCGCGCCACGCCACTCCACGCCCCGCCACGCCACGCCGCGCCACGCCACGCCGCGCCACGCCACGCCACGCCGCGCCACGCCACGCCGCGCTACGCCACGCCGCGCCACGCCGCGCCACGCAACGCCACGCCGCGCCGCGCCACGCCACGCCACGCCACGCCACGCCACACCACACCACGCCACGCCACGCCGCGCCACGCCACGCCGCGCCACGCCCCACCCGCTACACTACGCCACGCCACTCTGCGTCGTGCCACGCTGTGCCACCACTTACTTCCCCGCGCCTCTCAGCGCCACGCTCAATAGACCTCCAAGCCCCGCCCCGCCACGCCCGGCCATCATGCCGCGCCACGCTGCACCATGCTACGCCATGCTTCATCGAAACCCGCCACGCCTGCCCTGCTTCGCCCTACCCCTCATCGCCCCTTGCTCCGCCCATCACGCCACGCTGCGCCGCGCCACTCCAACGTTTGGAATATTGGGTACTTGTTATGACCCTACAAACCTCCCATTAAGAATGCATTCCTGTGATCACTTATGTTCTCTCTCGCAATCACTATTTAGAACTGTCACGTACAGGACGCATTAACGAAGTTACGTTGTTACCTGACATTAGAGAAAGGTATTATTATAAGCACACACTCTAAAGAAACGTATAAAATCTACACAAATACTCCAATGAAACATTAATGCAACGTTTATAAACATCTTTTAACCAGTCAGGTAATTTATTATTTACCAAGTGTCCATTGTTAAAACCCTTTCGTTTTCAATTTGCTTACCCATTAATTGTAATTTACAATTTTTTTTTGCGTTTTTGCAAGCAATGACTGTTCTTTGTAATGTCAATTAGTTGACTGAGTCCACTGAGATGTTTAATTTATATTTTATGATTTGAATGAACAGCAAACAACATTAAACTTGAAAAAGATCACAACTATAATGGCTTAAACGTCGTGTAGAATGTTTTTTTTGTTTTATAATATAAAAAAAAGACTTAATAAAATTAGCGTTCAAAATAACTCTTACCCATTACATAATTTTAATTTCCTTCTTTCAGTTTTCATACTCTTCACATTCACGTATTACACTTTTATATTTCAAAATTGTTTTCATTTTCTTTAACCTGTAGTTGGCCTTCCTCTTTACTTCATATCTACCGGAAACCACTCTAAAATATGATAGGGAATTTTATTTTCCTTCTTCCTTTACTCATGATCAAATCATTTCAATTACTTACGCTGAATATACTCTAAAATTGAATATATCTTATTAATTTTCTCTCCTATAGTTGCATTTCTTATTATATGAATCAGGCACGCTTTTCTTAATTAAATGATGATGTTTCTAATTAAATGGTGATGGGAGATACGGCACCTGAGTAGACGAAGGACAAAAGACGTGTGTAGGGCAACTCAAACTCTCCGCACCGTGGTACTAAGTTGGCTGGCGCTCTAATTGACTCACTCATCCGGACTGACAGAAGATAATTATACTTCCCCAAAAAATCATTACCTACCAGCTGTATTGTTCGCGTATGGGGTTACTGGCCTGCAATTGAAATTCCACAAAAATTCCGGGAGCTCGTGTTTCCAGGAAATGGTCACATATTTCCAAAAAGGCTTATTAGCAGCACCTCGTTTTGGAAGAAAATTCCAAAAGCAGACTGTTTTAATTGGTGATGTTCATGTCTTATCGGAGATTGATTTTCGTCAGAATACTAGCTTTCCAGCTGTCGGTATTTAAAGCTCATTTTACAAGTTTATCCGAAAACTTATTGTTGAGGAAAAAGTGCGGGGTTTATTTCATCACGTTTCCCCTGTTTCTGATTCTTTTTTTGTTCTATCAACATTCATGCCTTCAGCATTTTACCAGCTTATCGCTACATTTATTATCTCAGATATGAAGTACTGGCACAGATGAAAGGCGATGTCGTTTAATAACACTAAACGATGAAATTAGAGCGACGATCAATCGTTCGACGTCGACGTACATATTGAAAAAAATAGCACAATTTTCACTCAAGTTAAACACATTGTGCTTTAGAATATTTAATCGGAATACTTTTCCCTTGATGTCACGCTATATCATCTCATGTCAGGTTTTCAAAACTATCAATCAAAGAAAGACGCGATAAAATACTAACATCCAAATAGTAAAAAGGTCTACACGTCATATATGCAAACAAAATTTTTCATTTATTATTTTACAGCCTCTGTGAGATATTTATTATCAAGTGGGGGGGCATTAGAGTCACTCTCTTTTATAATTGTTAATAAGATTATCAACTGAGATGTGTCGAAAGATTAATCACATAAATCATACACAAGACCCGAAATCATCATCCAACATTTTTCATTTCAGAAACTAAAACACGAACTTTTTTCGGATAATTGAGTTAGGAAGCCGCTTGTGTACACCGACTGTTCGAAGCGCACCATGCGGCCTGTAACGAAATTAGAGTCTGACGCGCCTTTCCAATCTGCACAAGTTCCCCACAGCGCCGTGTTATTGGATCAATTAAATGTACCGATGGACGTCGACTACTTTTTGCTGGAGGAACAACTTTAGAAAACTCACAACGGCGAGTAAGAGGGATTTTTGCCGGATCTGTGCGCACATGAAAGAGGTGAAAGCTCTAAAAATACATACAGTATTTTGAGAACAAGGTAGTTTGTGAAGTTTAGCAGGATTTCTACTCCGCTACAAACCCGTGGAGGAAATTGAGTTGTCGATCGAAAATTACAGTACTGTACATGAAGAGAACGACTTTGTTAAAGGTCAGTAGTGGCTTATCAATTTCCGCAAAATCGTTCTCATTTTCTTGTATAACCGAGATAGAAGGTTGGGAAGCTAAAGGGCAGATATAAAGTGACGGCAAATTTCAAAGTGAAACTAACATTTTTGTGACTTTAAGAGATTTAAGAAGTGAAACTAATATATTTGTTACTTTGAATTGGATAATGAAAGTTATATGCAATACTTTAAAAAAATACAGAAATTCAAAAATTTCAGTCTTAAGAGAATGTTTAGAATGTTAAAGAATGCAACACGAACATTATCGTTGTTTGTTACGTTATTACGCAAGCAATAAAGTAATTTAGTTAATGAACCTAAAAGGACTCTAAATACAAAGAAGTTAGATTTATTATTTCGTTTGTCAAAAATGAATTACAATTATTAAATTTCAAATAAATTATTTTCAGAAAAATAAATTGCCCATTGCCATTTTGTTTCTTTTATCAATATAAAGAAAATAATAAACAACAATCTTGCTAACCAAGACAATTAATCACGAAATTTTATCAGGATTCAAACTGTTTCATAGTAAGAAACGAAAAGAGGTTTGACCTCGATTTCAAAACAGACAGACAATTGTTACGGTATCATTTAATCTTAGCGATCTATAATAGAACCCATAAAAACATACACGAACGTCGCGGAAGAACATATGTGTGTACTTTACGATCGTTCATGCACATACTCTTAACTTTTAGAACGCACCTTTCAACGACATTCAATTCATTTCGAATTGAAGCCGCGCCTCACGACATTGTTGAAAATTCAACGCGCGCGTCGGCCCGTAAAGCGGCTGGTGTGCAACAATAACCCTACCTGCTAACGAATTTCGCTGCAATAAGATGCAAATGGCGCAGATCCTCTCGTAAAAAGAAGCGCGACGCGGTGCGCGCGCTCGCTCGCGCTCGTACTGCGAAACCGCAACGGCGAAAGAGTCACGTTTGCCACCAATCTCTCGCCGCCAGTCCGCGCCACCGGCGCGCCCCTGCTGCTGCACCTCCCTCTCGCGCCCCGCTGACTCTGCCTTCACTCTCGCCGTCACCGCCAGGGCCTTGCAACTCTCCATCAAAACTGGGGACAAAGGTGGAGGGTGCTACAATAGGAGGCGCTAGTGTCGCCGGGTACAGCTGCAGGTTAGGTTCGCTAACTTTCACACGTAAAAGTTGGCTGATATCTGAGAAATACGAAAAGTGTCTTCTAAATGTTCAATTATTCATAATATATACATACGGAAAGAAACTGCTTTGGAAAGCGTGAATATCGACGCAATATTTTTTAACATTACTGCCTGCTCGCGTCTCGCAAACCCACGCAGCAGCCACGCAACGTTTGAATTATCGTTGGCAGCAGTTCGTATTTTAGTTCCTGTGAGAAGGTGATACAAGAGAGCGCGCCACTGTAATGGTCTCCACCACGTTATATGGGAGTTAAAAGGCCCTGACCGCCGCTCAAGCACCACGCTAAGCTGATTTAGTGACTGATCGAATTGGGAACGAGTGGGCGAGCGAATGTAGTCATTGAGTGATCCTGTGGGTGACTGAATGAGTGATCAAGTGGGTGATTGAGCGAGTGATAAAATGGGTGATTGAGTAAACGATCGAGTGGGTGAGTGTGATGAGGTGGTGAGTGATTTATAGAGGATGGAACGAGTGGATACCACTTGTAAAGGGTGAGGGAGTGAGGAGAGGAGGGAGAGTGTGAGTGGTTGAGTGGGTGAATGAGCAAGTGTGGTGAGTGAGTGACCGATTGGGTGATTATATGAGTGATTGATTAGGTGATCGAGTGTGTGAGTGTGGTGAGTGAGTGACCTAGTGGATTATAGAGGTTGAGTGGATTATTTAGTAAATGAATCAGTGCCTGAGGTAGGTGAGGGAGGGAGGAAGGAGAGTGAGGGAGTGTGTGGGTGGATGAGTGGGTGAGTGAACTAGTAATCGAGAGGGTGAATGAGTCAGTGCGTGCCTCCTTGCTTTCACGTCTGTCTTCTATGTAAGAAATCCTTCAGCCAAATTGCATGCGTATTTCTCATTGAATGATCTCCTTTTTATCATGCACTATTGTAATAAAAATTGTTGGGAGTGGTCAGTCGAAAGAGCAGGCTTAGTGGCCTGAGCCTTGTCGCCAATAAAGGCATTTATTTATTTATAAACGTCATATTGCTTTACTCTTCAGGTTTTTCAAAAATTGCAAAAATGTATTTTTTGTCTCTCATGTTAATATTCACACCAGCGGCAATTTGTTTACATTAATTTAGTTATGAATACATGTGCTTTAAATAATGTTCTATCAAATTTCTCGAAAGCTCAACAGTTTTCTTTTAAAATGAGCTCATAATTTCGCAATTTCAGAAACGACTCTACGCCATTTTCTTAAAAATAGTTTCGCATTTTTTCTTCCAACTTTTCCAAAGGATAGTGCTAGTTGCACTGTTTAAAATTATATAAAGTTCATTTTGGTGCATTCTTTTATTTCTTCAAAAATCCACAAATACAATTTATTAAAACATCTCTCACTCCTTTAATATGCACATTTTCAGCAATTTGCAAACACTATTGCATTTGTGAGTGAATGTGCTTCAAATAACTTCCAATGAAGTTTTTCAAAAACTCAAAAATTTTCTGTGAAAAAGAACTACAAATTTCGCATTTACAATAACGCTTAAACGCCATTTTCTGAAAAACGGATCCAAACTTTTCATTAATATTCTGAAAGTAATATTTTCGAATGTGGCAAATTTGAATAGCCAGATGAGACGAAATAAAATAGAAAGCAAAGTTCTACTTATTGCACTACTAGTTCTATTTAGTACATTCTCTGTGTCATCGAAGTAGATTTCGTTGAAAAGGTCCTAGTGAAGAATCCAAAAGGGAAAACAGAGAAGGAACATGGACGCGCCTGCTGAGGAGGATAAAATTTTCCGGAATTGTTTAATAACACACTACTTTTAAACCATGAAAGTAGTTAATTTTTATTCAGTTTTTGCACTAACATAGATTTGAATAATAAAGATTTAATTACACTTTGTTTAAAAACTAATTCATACCCAATGTGCGGCTTTTCAGTTTTCCATTTTTACAATTCCTGCTTCATCCAATTACATAACTCCATTCAGCCCATCTTGATTTTCGCTCTTCCCTCTTTACCAGTTCTAGACTGATACCATCCCACACTGTTTCACCGTCCTCCATTCTCTCTAACGCTGTCACGGATTCCACCAGCCCCATCACCGACATCCTTCTTACGGCAATTACCCCCATTCGTGACTGACATCTGTCATTGCCATCATTCGCGATAAACTCAAGGGTCAATCCTCCATGCTCACCCTCCTACATCACAGCAACAACAACCAATGTGACAATTCCGTACGCCATTCATCGCCACTATTCGTGTATACGTCACCGCCTGGACCAACCGTTCCAAGCGTCATCGTCTTCATCACCCTCTCACCAGCAATATCTTCTCTGCCGCCAAAGCCAGAGGTCAGGGATAGTGTCGTTGACTGCTCGTATGGAAGTCCTGGCGAGGAATTAGATAATCCGGGCCTGATGCCCCGTTTGTTAGCGATACTCAGCAGTTCGTTACAGTCTCAGAACCAAGCCACCATAATTATTACACTCGCGACAAGACCTGCGTTCCACGCACCACTGCATTCACCACATACCGTCAACTACCGAGACCATCCACAACGCTCTACGTATCACCACGTACACCGTCCCCATTGGGCCACAATCTACACCAGCGTTGGGCAACTGGAGAATAAATGATGTCAGAGCACTGCTTCCATTCCGCGAGCAGGCCCTCGAAGAAGCAGAGCGAGCAGAGAGGGGAGGGAGGAAGGGGCAGAGGGCGGTCGCCGGTAACTAAAACCTTGGCAGTGGCCTTCATCGAAGTTTCAGACAACATGAGTGGGAAAACACCTACACCCGTTTATTTTCCTTCTATTTGGAAAGAAAGATTTCCTTTTGTAGATACTGGAACAATGGCGAAGTGTTTAGTATGTTTGAAATAATTGTAATAATTCCAACCTACAGATGCATTACGTAGCTTTGCGACTCAAACAAACCTGCGAGATAAAAATAAATTCTACATTTTTCTAATTCTCTTAATGAAAATCACGAGGATTTACAGTATTCTCAAACAAAACTGTACATCAAAAATAATGCCATCAGGCCTGGGGTCGAAATTCTCTCATGTGCACCCTATACCCCGGGTACCTGGTTAATTATGTGTTTGCTAACATCAATTATTTTTTCAGAATTAGCTTATTCGTTATATTATATACCATTGTACAAACTTTTGTTGTTCTAAATTGTTAAAACTGTCTTTTCCAAAAATTTTATCTATTAGAAGAATGGAAGAGGAATTACAATATTGGTTATGATAGTCGGATATTGCATTGAATCATGAAATAATGAACGTTTTATTGCATAATTCCTTATATTGTTATTAATCATAAACACTCTGAATAATATTACCATTTAAAAATCGTAATTATCGATTTTCTTTGCGAACCTTCCCCCCCTCCCCGTTTTCATAGTATCGTCACTAGGAAACAGGCGCACATGCAGGAACACTGCGCCTGCCGCCACGTCGGGCTCCGCCTTTCCTCCACGGCTCCGTGCAGAGCAGGCGAGCAGATTGCTGTGACGTGTCAGAGCATTGAGTTGGCAAGCACTGATATACACGATCAGTGATCACCAGACCCGTCACCCCCAACATTCCTAACACCATCGTAGCATCAAATTTGCAGCAAACCTTTATCATTGCCTTCCATTATCCTAGCTCCCACGCAACATCCGGCCTTTTCCACCAACACCATCTCGTTCATTACATCCTACAATCATTACAAAAATCCACCAAAAAATATTGCGATACCACTTTACTCTCTATTTCCACTGACACCATCCCCGATGACCTCACTGACTCACTCTCATCACTACGTTCGTCACATACCCCAATCCCGCCACCAACAATGCGTTCTCGTATTCACCCTCCCCACCACTCTCACAGCAAATTCACCCTTACTTCCTTATGCAAGGGTGCCGCCCACCATCACACTACACCAACTCCCCTACCATCACAACCCACGCAACACCGTCCCCACCTCTCCAACCACCGACAGGGCCATCATCAAATCAACCACCAACATTCTTCCCACCACCACATGCATGCGCCGCGTATTCCAACCACCCCGATCACCCACATCATTCCATGTAGTTGGGTACCGCCCACCTCTACGCTACAGCGTCCCCTACCATCACCGCCCACGCATCACCGTTCCCAGCTCTCCCATCACCGATAAGACCGTCAACAAATCCACCACCAACATTCTTCCCACTCTACATCGCAAGCGCCGCGTATTCCAATCACCGCCACCACCCGCGCCGCTGCGTCACCGCGTCGCGTCGCATCGCGTCGCGTGGCGTCCCTTCCGCTCCGCGCGTGCGGAGGCGTGCGCGTGTTATTCCGCCCGCGGGCGCGCATTACGGCCACGTTTCGAGTTTTCATCGCGGCGAATGTGTGTGCCGCGGCCGTAATTCCAGGAATAAACGCGACGCGTTTCGCGGGTGCGCGCCCGCCCAGGTCACGTCGATCGTGGGGCGTCCTCAGGGTTGCCAGATTGGGGAATTCTGTCCCCAAACTGGGGATTTTTTTTCGTTGTGGCGAAAGGATGTGAAATAAATGGACGGGGAAACGTTTGGTGATTTTTTGGAGAAATTATTTTCATCCGGTGTTGAGATAGAAATATTATTCTTTCAGTTATTATGAATATAAACACCTTAGACGTTATTTCCTGTTATTTTTATGCATTAAAAGAGACAAATAAACGAGAGAGAGAGAGAGAGAAAGAAAAACATACAAACGAAGACAGTATACGGCTTCAAGCAGTGTAGAGGACTATAAATGGTTAATTTGAATTACTTAAATTCAAGGGGACAACCAACGGAATCGACTGGGACAGTTCATGTTGTTGGTCCACAGTTTGGAAAATACTTTTCGTTGTAAAATTGCGGAATTTTGTTTCATTGGAGAGGCTATTTGGGGAAAGAACTCGCAACACTTCTGGCGTCCTCTCCCGTGTTGGTTCCAGCAATTGAAGAGACCGGGGTTACGGGGGAGGATCTCAAATAGTTTATTTAGTCACTGTTGTTTTCTAATGGTGGTCAACGAAATACATTTTCTAGTGGACCTTTATGAAATTGAGAGCAGTTTTGCAATCTATATTACTAATTTGGTTACGGTTAATTGGGCGCAAAATAAAGTGGCTTCTGGACATTTGAGAGGTGTCAATGGTTTTGTTAGACACCCAGGAACTCGATAAAAAATAATAATGAAGTAGTTACGATTTTAACTTAAGAATGCAAATATTTGATTGGTTTGTCTATATTTCGAATATATGTATAAACTTAGTGCTCCTTTCGCAGACGTCAAAGTTATGGTTATGTACCCCGAAACACGAGAGGAATCCAAAAACAATGAAAAAGTTTCGATTTTGACTAAAAATATGCAAATATTTGATTGTATTATTCTACGTATTCTTATACTGCTCGTAGCTACTGAATTCCCATAATGAGCGCTTGATTGTTTAAAACACAGCTTACTTGATTCGATCGAAAATCTCCAAGAAACCAAGGACCACCTAATATTACACATTTATTAATCATGATTTGCCCATAGAACAGCAACTTTTTTATATTCTTGAAGTGTAATGATCTGATGTATTGTACGTATGCTACACTAGAATATTTAGTTTTAGTGATGACAGCTTTTGTTAAAATATTTAATTTATTTAAATGTTACATGAGAGAATTTTATTTGTAAATCTTGAACTGTGTACGTATTTCGTTGTGGAAAACAATTTTGTATGATTTTGATCATTAGCATTTCAAGCAGCTAAATCTTGACATCTCCTCGCACTTCAACAAAACCCACCCTAAAATTAACGAAGTTCACTACGAAGGTGGAAAACGAAGATAAATTGTCTCACCTGTTGGTGAGTCGGGAAGCTAACGGCAGGGTACAGTGTTTACAGGGAACCGACTCGGCGAGCTAAACGGGGAGTAGAAACTAGATTTGAGCAACTAGAGTGTATGATGAGGAAACTTTAGTCAGTGAAATGGAGCTCATCAAGGGACAGTGGGGACACAAGGGACATTTCTCGATAACGGGTTCAATGACAGCGCTTCCACCTAATATGTACCGTATACAACGACAACCTCTAGTTCTTCGGATGACATCACTCAACTAGTGCCGATGGAAAGTGCAAGATGGCCATTTGCCAATTATTCAAGGGATCACAGACAAAATTGCAAATCATTCGAGCCACTATGACATAAAGACGGCTTCTAAAGCGCCCCCATAAAACTCTGGTAAATTTGGTACGATTAAAAAAAGCACCTCACCTTTCCTGACGTCAGGAGTGCATGAGATACCATGCAACTACGGCCACAGTTGTAATCGTCGAGATAGAGCGAACTGTTGAACACATTCGCCATTACAAGTATAGTGCGCCGGGAAAGTCTCTGCGCTGGGCCAAGTCAGGGCCTCCTAATAAAAGCATCGATGATGTTGGTAGCAAACAGATCGCTACAAAACAAGTGAAAGGGGCAACACTTCCAGCATCTGTTGTGATTGTTGCGAGTGCTGTATTACGTTTTCTTTTGTTACAAGCTGCGACCAATACAATTTTTGTTTGAAGCACAAGGTGGCACTGCGGAGAGGCTTTCCTACAAGTCTAAATAAATTGGCCGTCTCCCTTCACACATGGAAAACTGGTATGCCATTCTTCTTCATAACACCCGCGTCCCAACCAGGGACGACTGCTGACGATCGAACAGGGTAAAAGATAATGGAAATCGTGAAGCATCCCAAAAACTCGAATGTTACCCAAGGACAGCGTCTCCACGATGCCTGAAAACATTTTACCGCGGAGCCTGGTCGGGTCAGATGGTGCAATTCTCGCACCACCTCGCACCATTCTCGCTCCAAGATGTTCGACTACGGACAGACCCCCCTCTCCCCCCTCCCCAATGGAACTGTTGCTTTATTGGCCAATGTTTTCTCTGTAACGTCCAATCGTCCTTACAACAAGCAACTAGATGGAAGGAAACCTCAATCTTTATAGAAACATGCAGTGTCCACCTCCTCTCATTTCGCCCTGAGAAAGGTCGCAGTATGTCACTCGAAACATTGGTAACTGCACATAGGACACGGCGTCTCCCGGACAAGCAAGTATCTGTTGAATACTGCCGCAGAAGCCTATACTTTCAGCATAATTTTTATTGCTGGATGTAAGTTTTATGTGCAAAATAAATTGATATAAATATGAACAATATCACTTTCGTCAACACTGTCTGTCACTTTTTACAACATGAAAAGATAAATGTAATGTATTTAAACAAAAAAGTATACTCGTAGATAGAGACGGATTTATATTTTAAGGGGTTCTAAATATTAGCAAATAATGAGGGTCCGCGGTAATATTTAAAAATTGAACGGAGGTACTCTATATTAATGCAAGAATAAAGAAATACATGCGATTTGAATAATGAATATTAAAATATTTATAATACTTATGAACTATTATACAATTCTGTTGAAAAAACTATGGAGGTCCCCTATCCTGTCGACGGAATCACATGCTGTTTTTGTCTGTCACATATTGTTTATGTAAAAACAGACCTACATTTTAGTTTTGTCCAAAAGTAATAAAACGCGTTACAATACTGGCTTTGTAATCAAACTCAAACTGACGGTCTCATTTAACAATTTCAATGTCTTTCTGTCATTTGTTTTACAATACTCATTTGAAAATAACCGTTCTAAAAACTAGTATAGAAACAGAAAACAAATGAAATGTTAAAGACGTGCGGGTTGTGTATGTTAAAATTAGAACGAATTCTTACAAGAATTCGTTACCACGTTATAAGCATGTAGTCGTAGGTTAATCCAGAATTTGCGAGAAGGCGGCCATGTTGATTCAAGTCTCTCCAGTGTGTTTTTCCTTTGTGATAGCCAGAGGTTTATTTACATTACTTTGATAATACGTGGTCTCGCAAAATTCTATTTTACGGAACGCGTGCCACGAACAATTTTATATCATTAAACTGAAGAACTGGTTTCCATGCGTACTTGTTAAAAAGTAATTTAAAAATCGCATGCGGTTTAATAATAATAATAATAATAATAATAATAATAATAATAATAATAATAATAATAATAAAGCCAGGTAAAACTTACAAATATCTGGGCATTGAAGAATGTGAGACAATCTCGAATGACACAATGAAAGAGAGAATTCGCAAGAAGTATAACAGAAGAGTGAGACTTGTCCTGCAGTCTGCTCTGAAATCCAGGAATAAAATATCTGCAATTGGTAGTCTGACGGTGCCTGCAGTAGAGTACAGTTCCGGACTAGTGGACTGGACTGAGCAAGAAATCCGCATCATGAATCGAAAAATCAGAAAACTGCTAACAATGCATCATGTCGCCCACCCTCGAGCTGATGTGCATAGACTTCATGTGTCACGTAAGGAAGGAGGAAGAGTCCTCAGACAAATTGAGGCCTCCTAGCACAATGCAATAGTTGGAATGGGAAAGTATGTAGTCAGTCATCAAGATGACCCTCTAATGAGGCAGGTCATGAAATCTGACCGAAGAATGGGAAACAGAGGCATTGTTAGTGTAGGAAAAAGCATTGCAAAGAAAACTATGCAAGACACGTCAAATAACACAGACACTGAACTTCTGGTACTATTAAACATGAAATGTGAGACACAAAAGATGTCGTGGAGGGACAAAACCCTCCATGGACAGTATCTAAAAAGAATGGACAAGGTGCAGATCAATAAAGATCAATCATTTATGTGGCTTAAAAGGGGAAGAATGAAGCCAGAATCGGAAGCAGTTCTAGTAGCTGCTCAAGATCACACGACAGTATGATAAAGGGGTTCTCAAAATTTCCCAAGATAACAAATGCCGAATTTGCCAGGAGCAAGTAGAAACCATTGATCATATTGTCTCAGCTTGTCCAATTCTAGCAAAGACCGAATACTTAAAAAGACACGACAGGGTGTGTAGTTACCTCCGCTGGCAGATATGTACCGCCCTCGAAGTTCCAAACACTTGCCTCAAGTGGTACGAACACTCACCAAAACCGGTGACATCGGTTGGATTGTGTACAATATTGTACGACCAACAAATTTAAACGGATCGCACGATAGCAGCAAACAAACCGGATATTGTTATCCGGGATTTTGAGAAAAAATCGTGTCTACTTGTGGATGTTGCTGTGCCTTGCGATCAAAATGTTGTAACCAAGGAGGCAGAGAAACGTCTTAAATACAAGAGTTTGGAAATTGAGATCAGCCGAATGTGGGGCGTAAAGTTAGTTATCAGAGTTATCAGAGCTCTGAGATTTGTTCCGCAAAATTTATGTAAGAACTTGGCTAAACTTTCAGGTCATTCTAATGATTGGGAAGTGCAAGAAATTGCTTTATTTGGCACAGCTCACATTTTGCGCAAAGTATTGTAGAGGCACCGACAGTCCCTAGATCTGCTCCTTAGGTAGCTGGTTGCAACCTGGAGTAGATTTTATACTCAGCCGACTCATAACATCTGTAGTCGTGATATGGAGCAATAATAATAATAATAATAATAATAATAATAATAATAATAATAATAATAATAATAATAATAATAATAGTACCAGAAGTTCAGTGTCTGTGTTATTTGACGTGTCTTGCATAGTTTTCTTTGCAATGCTTTTTCCTGCCTTGGTTCGAAGGGTCCCAGGTTCAAGTCCCACCCCGAGAATAGATGTTTGTGTGTGCGTGTGTTGTCCTTTAGAGTTCTTCCTTCAGTTCCTCCTACATTTTAATAATCACAGTGATCGCTATATGACCAAGATGTTGAAAAAATGCAAGAGTAACCTAAAAAACCGCTAGAGTACTTTTTTTTTAATGTTTCTTAAAGTTAAAAGATTTTTAAGGAAACTTCGCACCGTAATAAAATGATATCCTTGAAATTCACTAATACTAAAATCCAGAACAGCAAAAGACTCATTTTCGAAAACATGTAGCTAACATTTTGGGAGCTAGCGGCTTTTCGCCGTAGAAAAGACTGAAACGTGAAAGAAAAAAGGCGTTTTTTTTTCATTTTCAAGAACTTCTAAACGTACATGCAGCATTTTTTCTTCTTTTTGGAAACTTTAGAAATACTCTACGCAACAGAAGTAAAACAAATTCCAAATATCTCACTTCCCAGAATCATTTTTATGAAAGACATTTATATGTACTCCACGAGGAAATATGGTATTATAAGAACGCAATGATACTAAGTTATTGCGTACATTTCTCTCGCAATTCTTCCCGGCATTTTATGTTTCGTATTTACAATACGTATGGCATTCCCTTTGTACTCATATTTTTTTGTTTCGGCAGTAATGAGTTGGCATTCACAATGAACGCCTTTCCCGGAATTGGAAAATATTCCGCAGACAAACACACGACAATACAGGAAGCACACGTAGCGATGGCGCAAAATCAACATCTGCGTTACAAACGAATAATAATTCAAGTTTACCTTGCATTCCAATGTTATTATGACGATACGGTCATATTTAACTTGCTGGCATATTCCGTGTGTTATGATAGTAGCAGCGCACTAATGTCAGAGTAGAGGAATTGTATGTAGCTTTCTTAGATTTGTACCACATACCACTAATCAAATAGTTTGTGGAGGATTTACAAAATAGTATGAGTTATTTACAAAATGTTCTGAACATTTGCATTTCTTTTAATTATATTATCTATATTACTACTAATTTTCTACGCTTTCAAAAATTGGAAGAAAACTATGCAGACAGCGGCCATGTGGGAGGAGTCAATGATTTTGTTAGATCCCATAAGAACTTGAAAAATTACCAACCCAATAAAACACTTTTAAGAAAAATGTGAGTATTTGAGTATGTTATTCCCCCTGTCCTATCTCATACTATGAATTCTTATACACAGTGCGACTTTGCTTTTGACTCAGCTGACGTCGAGCGCCATCAAGACTCCAAGGAAGAGGTCGCCGTCATTAAATATTTGCTATAAAGTATTACTTCATTTAAACAATATTTTTTGATATCCTTGGTACAACATTTTCAATGTCCCTGGTAAGAACTGGGCTGCTCGGCACATTTTATACTATGTTACTGCAGTATTTGTGAAGACTGGTTTCGTTTGAAATATTTTATTTATTTATTACATTTATACACGACAATTCTTATGGGTTGCACTTGAGCAGTATGGCTACTCCTTGGAAAACCACTTTGTATTGGTTTGTTCAGGAGCATTTTTGCTTCTGCCGGCAAGTAGTACAGGGTGGTTATAATTAAACGTTTCCTACAGAACACATTATGACAAGGAAACGAATTATGGTGTCAGTATCAAACTTGCTTGTATTACTGCCTAGAGAATGGGGTGCATGATTTCTATGTGCCACCGGCCAGTTCCAAATATGGGCCACCAGGTGCCATGATGAGGCATAGTGCTAAGATGTCTGATACGACATCGGATATGACATGTTGGCGAAGCATATCGGAATAACACTGGCCAGTCACACTGCTCATCTTTGGTCCTTGAGCGCCAGTTTCTTTAAAAAAGTATGGGACAAAGATGAAAGTCGTCGTGAAGCTACACCATACGATGACACGTTCACCATGCACAGGAACTTCTTGCACATCGGTGAAGATCCCCACACTCTGCAATTCTGTGTGTTCACCTCACCCGTCAGAGAAAAATGTGGCTCTTCTGTCCATAGGATGGCCCATGGCTAGGCCTCGTCAACTTCAATCCTTGAGAGAAAGTGGAGAGCGAAGACAACACGTTGTTGTGCGTCCGGTGGTGCAAGGGTCTGTTCGATATGGATCTTGTACGGGTACCATTTGAGAACGGTTTGAAGCACCTTTCGTACAGTGTTGATAAAAGAGTTTAACCAATAATGCCTTGCTCCGTTTGACCAAACCCATGTTGATTCGTCAACAAGTGCACGGCGACTGGTCCGGTGTGTGTGACTATTCAGCACTATGTCTGATCATGTCACCTGGTGACCATATTTGGAAGTGGTAGATGGCGCTGTAATGCATAGAAATCATGCATCCCCTACTCTGGACTGTAATACTAGCAAGTTTGGTACTCGTACTATAATTCGTTTCCTTGTTATAACGTGTTTTATAGGGAAAGTGTAATTATAACCACCCTGTACATCTAATATAAGAAAAAAAATTTCTTTAACAGTTCTTGTCATGTACTAGGATGACAATTACCCAAAAACAATAGCAAAACAAAGTATAACGATATAAAAATTAATAACCAAGTTAAAGAATGTAATGCATGTGCGCAGTGATCAACTGAAATAGCGAAGGTTCTTAAAATTATTTGAAAAAACGATTTGGCTTCACAAAAAAGGCTTTCAGTACAGTGGTGTAGGGTTCAATAGGGACCGACAGGACCATGTACGGGGGCCCCGAGGGTCCCATGCTATTTAAGTTTTCAAATTCAAAACGAAATATGAAGCTTTTCTGAAAACCCGTGATCCTTCCGACCGAGGCGCTGATTCAACACAGCCGACTCGGCAGTCCAGATCGTCCCTTAATAAGAGAAGGATATTTTCATATTGTGTAAGCTTTAACAAAAAAATATTTTTTTAGCAAAAATCAGAAACGAATGAAGCCTTTAACTTGAAAAAGAAACGGAAAATTTTGAATTTGTTTTCCGTGTAGCACCCAACATTTTGGCATTGAAATGTAGTTACAATTTGTCATGTTTTTCCGCTTTAGTACCGGGAGATGGCTCAGTGCATCAACTTGATGTCACTGCAGTCCCTCTGACCGGGAGGTCCTAGGTTCGAGTCCCGAGGGCGGCAGGATTTTCGAAACTAGCTTTTCAGCTGGGTCGAATTCAGTCTCTGTCTGGAGGAGAATTCTAGCGGCCGGCTGCTCTGATCGGTAGTTTTCCGTGGTTTCTCCGATCAACACCAGGCGAATGCCAGAACATCCTAACAAATGGGCCACGGATCGCGCGCGATCTTTCCTTCCTTATCCTTGTTCTATCCTCTCCCTCTTACACACGCACACACTAACATGCACTACACTACCACATATGCCGGGAGACCGGTCGGGAGCTTACAACTTGTCCCGGCTGGAGCGGTGCCCCGCTGGTGGGAGATACTTCGTTGGGGGAAAACCCCGCTAGTCGACGGTAGGTCGGCGCCAGATCTCGCCATCCAGCGGGGAAGAGATCATCGCCACCTCCCAGGGGGAAACATACACTACACTTACGGGACTAATGACCTGAGCAGTTGACGCGCCCGAAAACATCAATCAATCAATTCCGCTTTAGTTACAAACGAGTGAAGAAAATGAAACGACATTTTCACGAACTTTGCGACGCGAACAAAGATAAAAACTTAATGCATACTACGGATGGCTAGACATTGCCATTAACCACTTGGAGTGACGATTTGTTGAATTGAAAAATACAATGATAGTTTTCTCAGTGATTCAGCCACACGTTTTAATAGCGACGTTTTAATAGCGACGACGACGAAAGCACAAAAACTTCAATCAAAATACCCTGCAGATTGTGTGGAAAAGTTGTCTCTTTGTTGTTGTCTTTGGTAATTTGTTTAGAGACTTCAACACTAAGATATGTTAAAGATTTTGCAAACATTAATAATTGAATATTGTTCATTATTAGGGAGAGGAATTATATGCCCTAAAAATCATGAAATATGCTTTTCAAAATATGACCCCAAAATTCTCAAACATTCACTTTAATATGCCATTAAAATTTAAAATTACTAGCGGGTTAGCGCCAGACAGAACAAGCTCGAAGCTTCCTACACGTGGCTTAATGTAATTGCAAATGTGTATAAGTACGGATTGGTGATAGAACAATGAAGAAGAAGGAAAGATCGCATGCGGTCCGTGGACCGTTTGTTAGGGTACTGCTCCGGAATTCGCTTGGTGTTAATTGTAAAAAAAAGCACGGAAAACTACCGATCAGAGCAGCCGGCCGCTAGAATTCTCCTCCAAACTTTCGAAACTAACTGAATTCGATCTAGCTATAGGCGTAGAGTGCCAATACGGATTCGTAGGTTAGTGATATGTTGGAAGTGAAATACTGCGAAAATGTGGAAATGCAATCTGGGGAGGTACTTCAGCCAGAGCGATGCACCTGCTACTGCAGCAACCTTTAGCGTGTTCATTTTTCTTTCTACTCAATTTTGTTTTGTTTTTGTATTACAAGTTGCTATTTTTTTCTTTCCGTTACGCGACTCGAGCGATGCGTCCGACGTACGCGGCGAGAGAAGAAGTGAGTCGCGCGGCGAGGGCTGGCTTGGCGCGGAACGAATCGTGGGAGGCCCGTTGAAAGCGAGCGATACGGCGGATTAAACTGCGCCGCTAAATAAATGAATGGCGTCGCCCGGCAGGCGGGCGGGCGCGCGGCCGACTCGCTGATCCATCACCCGCGCTCACCACACCGCACCGTACCACCCCGCCTCGCCCCGCCCCTCCCACTGTCCTGCTTTTACTCTCCCCGCCCAGCCTCTCCACACCGCCCCCTTCCCGCCACTTACTACTACATTTGTCGGCCCAGCTCCACCCCCTTCCCGCTCTGCTTTCTCAGCTCTGCCCCCTCCTTGTCCTGCTCTTGCTCCCACCCGCCCCGCCTACTCTGCTCTGCTTTTCCCCGCTCCGCCCAGCCTCTCCACACCGCCCTCCAACCGCACCACCCCACTTCCCACTCCGTCCCTCTCCGCCCCACCTCCGACCAGTCTGCCTCTACCCCGCCCCGCCCATCACTGCCCTGGCCCTTTCCGTACCTCATTGCTCGGCCCAGCTCCACCCTTCCTCTCCCCGCCCCGCCCCACCCGCTCACCTGCTATGCTCCGTTCTTCTCATGCTCCACCTCCCGCCCTCCCTGCTCCACCCCCCCTGCTCCAATCTGCGCCGCCCAGCCTCGCCTCGCTCATTCCTGCTCACTTCCGGGGATCGTGTTCCCTAGTGCCCCACAGCCTCTGGAGCCTTAGCCAGAACTAGGTTCTTGAATTCGTATTACAAGGGAAAGGGCAACGTTTTGGGCGCTTCCCGCAGTAGATTCAATAAACACACAAGCCTCACAAGCAGGAGAGAAGAACAATTCGCAATTCCTAGTAATGTAAACCAATACTAACTCACAGCTTGGAAGGGGATGTGAAGAACATTGCGCGATTCTTAGTAGTGAAGTCAATAAACACTAAAGTTTCACAATCAGAAAGATAAAACAATTCACAATTTATAGCGAAGCAAACAATAAATACTCGGAGACAAGCACGTCGAAGAGCATGCCTGTGTGGAAGTCAGGGGTCCAGACACGAAAGAAAATGGGGACGGTGACGGGAGAGTGGGCGAAATCGACAATATTCGCGTGAAAAACATCATGAAAACTTACAAGACGTCGGAGGAGCCACAGTTGGCTTAAAAGTATCACGATATGCTAAGGAAATCATGACCAAGAGTTAGGAACGGGCAAATGAAGATCGAAAAGAAGAAAATGAAGGTCGGGGATCATTTGTCAGTGGTGATTAACAGTCGAATAACGCCATTCCATTTCTAACCGCGGAACATCAATGGTCGGGGGAAATCAACAGCCAAAATCATAATAAACTGCACTATAACTGAAGGAAAATTTTATACACGAGTATTTAAGAACTAATTGAACATGTATTTAGGAACACATTTACTTTCTGTAAGTTAGCGTACAAATATTTGTGGTTTTTCATTAATTAGTAATTTCGACTGCGTCAACTGATAAGGCCATTAGTCCCGTAAGTGTAATGCGTGTATTTCTCTTGGGAAGTGGCGGTGATCTTACCCCGCCACATGGTGAGGTCCGGCGTCGACCTACCGTCGGCTAGCGAGGTTTTCTCCAACCAGGTCTCTCCTACCAGCGGGGTACCGCCCTAGCGGGCAAACACGATGCTCTCGACTACTATCCCGGCATGTGTGGTGGTAGTGTAGTGCATGGTAGTTTAAGTTTGTGTAAGTAAGGGGTGAGGATAGGACAAGGAAGTGGAAAGAAAGATCGCACGCGGTCCGTTGCCCCATAGTGTATTGCTCTGGCATTCGCCAGATATTGATCAGAAAAACAACACAGAAAACTACCGGACAGAGCGGCCGCCAGCTAGAATTCTCCTCGAGACTGAACTCGACCTATAGCGCGTCCAAGCATTTGATTGCAGTACAGAGCTTATGAAGAACAGCGTTGTCACTTCTCAGCAGCGCTTATACGCAACACTCGCCATGCTGGATACTCAGTTTGACATGAAATTTTGCCAGCTTGTTCAGCACCTTTCAAAAATCCATAGATATTGATTTTTGAAGAATGAAGTATCGCAAGTAGTGGTTTTGCGACAATTAGTATTGAGACCTTTCATGACCTGCTGCCTGTCGAAGCGCGGAAATCGCCGCGCCCCGCCGCTGTCGTCAGGGTCTGAGTGGCCTGGCAGGGCATGCAGTGTGTTAAAAACGGATGTTTACATGACAGGTTCGGAAAGACGAAAAGGTCGAACTCATGGGTGGAATCATACAAATACAATCATTGCAAAGATATGAGCCTCTGAAAATTTTATCTCGTTATGGGAAAAATAAATACATTTCACTTTTGCTTAGAAACAAAATTTTCACAATGACGGGTTTTAATAAAACACTTTCAAAACAATGACATCAAATGCACCATGTGTAAGTTTTTTTTTCACGGTTCTTAAAAATAGCGTTGGTTTACGATATACTTACGACTTCGGGAAAATTATTAAGAATGCGTGTTACTGTGCCGTTGAAACTAAAAAGAGACCAATAGATATTTGCCATCAGTCGTGAAAGAACGAACGCGCTATAAAATCTGACATCGATTGATAAAGGTTTTTGGCACTGCCGATACAACTTTTTGGAACGTTGCAGGAAGCGCGGGGGTCATGAAAGGTCATGATGCAAAACGTCTCTAATACACCATTTCTAATACTCCCTAACACTTCAAAAGTTGAATAGTATGTGGATTTGCTTGGTATTCTTCCAGCTGGCGAAATGTTGAGAATGTTTGCTGCACTCGCTTCCAATATCGGATGTCCCACGAAAGGAGAGCTGTCTTCCCACGGACGACAGACGTTGACAACTTAAGGTTTCGCCAGTCTGTGCGTGTGAAGGTCACAGAAGACAAAGTTATATTTCCTACTGTTTTATTCAAAAGCAAGATGAAATTTCGGCAGGGGGTCTCACCCTTTCTTCAGTTACGTACCATTTCCAAGCCTGGAGAAAATTAGAATACCACTTGAACGAAAATAATTTCAAAACATTTTAAATAGATGGCTTAATATTACAAATTAAAGATTTTTGATAAAAAAATATGTATTATTACTATTATTCCACTACATCACGACTAAAGATCTTATGAGTCGGCTGAATATAAAATCTACTCCAGGTTGCAACCAGCTACCTAAGGAGCAAATTCGGTGACTATCAGTGCCTCTACAATACTTTACGCAAAATGTGGGCTGTTCCAAATAAAGCAATTTCTTGCACTTCCCAGTCTTTTGAATTACCTGGGAGTTTAGACAAGTTCTTACTCAAATTTTGCGGAACAAATCCCAGAGCTCCGATAACTATCGGGACGACCTGTGCTTTTACGCCCCACATTCGGCTGATCTCGATTTCCAAACTCTTGTATTTAAGACGTTTCTCTGCCTCCTTGGTAACGACGTTTTGATCGCAAGGTACAGCAACATCGATAAGTAAACACGATTTTTTCGCCAAATCCCGGATAACTATATCCGGTTTGTTTGCCGCTATCGTGCGATCAGTTTGAATTTGTTGGTCGTACAATATCGTACACAATCCAACAGACGTCACCGGTTTCGGTGAGTGTTCGTACCACTTGGGGCATGTGTTCGGAACGTCGAGGGCGGTACAGATCTGCCAGTGGAGGTAGCTACACACCCTATCATGTCTTTTAAGGTATTCGGTCTTTGCTAGGATTGGACAAGCTGAGACAATATGATCAATGGTTTCTACTTGCTCCAGGCAAATGCGGCATTTGTCATCTTGGGAAATTTTGAGAACCGCTTTATCATAATGTCGTGTTCTCAAGGCCTGATCTTGGGCAGCTATTACAAGTGCTTCCGATTCTGGCTTCATCCTTCCCCTTTTAAGCCACATAAATGATTGATCTTTATTGATCTGCACTTTGTCCATTCTTTTTAGGTATTGTCCGTGGAGTGGTTTGTCTCTCCACGATTTCTTTAACATTTTTTGTGTCTCACACTTCATGTTTAGCAGCATCAGAAGTTCAGTGTCTGTGTTATTCGACGTGTCTTGCCTAGTTTTCTTCGCAATGTTTCTTGCTACACTAACAATGCCTCTGTTTCCCATTCTTCGGTCAGATTTCATGACCTGCCTCATTAGAGGGTCGTCTTGATGGCTGACTACATACTTCCCCAACCCGACTATTGCGTTGTGCCAGGAGGCCTCAATTTGTCTCAGGCCTCTTCCTCCTTCCTTACGTGCCACATAAAGTCTATGTACATCAGCTCGAGGGTGGGAAACATGATGCATCGTTAGCAGTTTTCTGGTTTTTCGATCCATGGTGCGAATTTCTTGCTCAGTCCAGTTCACTAGTCCAAAACTGTATTCGGCTACAGGTACCGCCAAACTACCTATTGCAGATATTTTATTCCTGGAATTCAGAGCGGACTGCAGGACCTGTCTCACTCTCCTATAATACTCCCTACGAATTCTCTCTTTCATTCTGTCATTCGAGATGGTTTCACATTCTTCAATGCCCAGATATTTGTAAGTTTTACCTGGCTCAAGATCTTGAATCACAGTATGCGTATCAATTTCAATGTTCTCAGACGTTGTGAGTTTCCCTCTTTTTAAAGTGATTTTTGCACACTTGTCAAGACCAAACTTCATGCAGATGTCATTGCTAAAGTCATTCACGACAGACAGCATTTGGGAGAGAATCGCTTCATTCTTGGCAAACACTTTCAGATCATCCATGTAAAACAAATGTGATACTGGCCTTTCATCACCATGGAGCTTAAAACCAAAGTCAGCTTGCGACAACTGTCTCGATAGTGGGATCAAACTAATGCAAAACAGCAGAGGGGATAGTGAATCTCCTTGAAAAATACCCCTGTTAATCTGAATACTTCTGGTTTCTACTGCTTCCTTTCCACTGTGGATTAGTAACCTGGTACTCCACGACTTCATACTAGCCTTGCAAAATTCAATAAGTCTAGGATGAAATCGATAGATCTCCAGGGTCTTCAAAATCCAATCGTGTGGTACACTATCAAAGGCCTTTTGGTAGTCAATCCAAGCCATGCTCAAATTACGTTTGCGTTTCTTTACATCATTCAAGATGACTTTATTCAGTAGCAAGATTTCCTTACAGCCATAAGAGCCTTTACGACATCCTTTTTGTTCAGCTGGCATTAGATGATTCTTATCTAGATGTCTATACATTTTGTCAGCTATGGCTGAAGTTATAACTTTGTACAGTACTGGCAGACAAGTAATTGGCCTGTAGTTCTTCGCCAAAGAGCTGTCTCCCGCTTTGGGTAGCAAATACGTGATGCCGCGTGTGAGCCATTCCGGGATTTCCTTTGGGTTTTCAAAAATTTTATTAACAGCCTTTGCTAGATGAGAATGTATTGCTGTTAATTTCTTAATCCAATAAATCTGGATCTTATCAATCCCGGGGGACTTCCAGTTTCCCATGTTCTTAATTGCTTGGAAGAGGTCCTCTTCCGAGAATTGGTGAACATCTTCCACTGTTTCTACAAGTTCATCGGCAGCATCAACTTCAGATTGAAGCCAAGATGCGTCTTTGTTGTAGGATCTGCTCTCTTCCCAGATTCCTGCCCAAAATGCTTCGACGTCATCTTTTGAAGGAGTAACAGCTTTGCCATTCGGTTTTTGAGTCAGATTGCGATAGAATCTCTTCGCATCTGTTTCAAACAACCGGTTCTGTACACGGAAATCTATTCTACGTTTGTACCTTCTTATTCGTTGAGCCCATGCTTGAATTTTCTCTTTTAGATTCTCAACTACCATTAGCCTGCTGGTGTCATTTTCAATTTGGTATTTTTGTTCAACATTGAATATTTTTCGTTGAACTTTGGAGGTGTGCGTTGATTTAGAAGATGCCTCAGCTAAGAGTGATATTTCAGGCCGGGTGTCGGCTATCCGTTTCATAATTCTGTTCATCCATGGGGGTACAGAGCTGTTTACTCTGTTTTGCTGTCGGCCGTCGGTGTTCTTGGCTGGCCCCAAAATTATCTGAGATACTAAATATCCAGTTGCGTATATGATGTGATTGATTTCAGTAATATCTAGATCTCTGCCTGGGGTCTCCACCACCTCATTTAAGACAGAATTCACTGTTTCTATCACTCTTTTAGCTTTGGCATTTTCGTATATTCTCCTCAACGGTTCGCGAGATTCAAACGGAAGTTGACTAACTCTTTCTATCTCGCGCCGAAGGAGATTTCGCATCATGTCCTTATCGTGTAAATCATTGCCAGATGAGTTTTCACCACTGACGTGTGTTTCACTGGAAAGCGATGAACCTTCCACGGGATCATCATTTTCAAGTTCTACGTGTTCGTCATGTGGATTGTTCGAGCAAAGTACATACTCCGCATTTCTCTCAATGTCAGCAAGTTGTTCTGCTGTGAATTTTCCACTGCTGAGTATGTATCGTCGTTGACTGGCATGCTTCTTTGAGTCTAGGGTAGGTCTCATATCTGGGTTCCGCTCTCTCCATACCTTGAAAACTTCTATTTCTGAGCCCCCATTTTTCGCTTTTGCATAGTAAAAGCACCACATTCCTCCTTTAATTCATCCCGGGTCCATCTCTGACGATGGCTTCGAGCTACTGCCGGCTCTGGGTCCCTGGGACTAACACCCGTGGGATGGCCAGACGTCGACAAGGTGACATTAGCTCGGTTTCTGAGCAGGTATAGGACATTGGTAGAACAAGGCACGTTAAGATTCATTACATTGCTTGTTCTATCCATTTTGCTCATTGGTTTGAATTGAGGATTCGCAGGACGCAAGTTCGAGTTCACAGATCACACTTAACCCTCGGGTTGTTTCCTGCCATCCGTTACTGCGACCCACAGTGGCCTCGGGGCATCCCCCCGCAGGGCCCAGCAAGGGGTCCCTCCGATCGCCAGTCGGCATTACTAAACCCTACGGGATTTTCACTGACTGCTGAAGGCAGCCTCCTTCGCTGGCTAATGCAAGGTTCGGGCCTCCACTCTAATCAGTGGCCTGGTGTGCCAACCCAGTTTCTCTCCTGTACCCTCTATGAGCCGACAACAGGAAGTCCAAAGGTTCATGACCCTTCCCTCTCTACTTACTTCCCACTCTCCTCAAAATGGAGTACTTCTTCGTCTGACCCCTCACCTTCAACCTATTCAGCAAGGGAGGCCCTACCGGTAGCTAGGCTACCACTGACATAGCTTTAAGGCTCATGGGGGTACTCAAGCTTCACCACCAACTCCAAGGTCGTGTACTCCCTAGGTGGAGTTATTATTATTATTATTATTATTATTATTATTATTATTATTAGAATTATTATTTAAAAAAACAGATCTTTAAATGAAAGTTAAAACTGAAATATCAATAGCAAAACAAGTTCAAATCCAGTTGGAGCAGATTGCTTATTCATCACATACTAACCAAGCTTGAATTATTTTGCGCGAATGACATCGACATCAAAGTTAATATTGCTAATTTTCAGCCTCAAGTCATTTTAAACGTCCAATTTATCCACTTTTTTATGTAAAATAAAGGGAAAATGTCCATTCACAAAGGTGAGATGACATGGATGGTATCAGATACTGCAAGGTTTTGTGCGGACAATACATAATCTTCTTTTCGAACACCCAGCTAATAATTCGTCTCATATTTGCATTTGAAAGCACATTTTACGACAGCTACTAGTTGAAAGTCTTTGGAATTAATATTGTTAGCTGTAAAATTTCTAATTCATTTTTAGATATGTTTAAAAGTATTTCAATGTTTTTAATAAGTGAAATTCAAAAATAAATACTCTATTTTTCCTTTCACATCGCCTGTTGAGCTGTGAAGTATTTAAAATCACTTCGACATGAGATATTCTTTCGCAGCGCACAAAAAAATATTGTTTTTATTACCGTCCAACTCATGAACTATGAATCATACAGAAATGTGGTTGGTCTCATATCAAAATTTGGACTTCCCTTGTCATTTCATCCGCTGGGTGTTTGTGCTTTTCTGCAATAATGAAAAAGTTTCTCGCACAGTGAAAATTTAAAGACGTCAAGATGTAGAAGTAAGCACTTGACTATTATTTATAATTAATTTCATGGAAATTAAACCATCAAACTAAATTACAAAATAACCACCACATCATAAGAACTCTGGGAATAGCTGGTAAAAAACTCAATTGACTAAGATCAAAAACAACTGAAGCTATCGTTGAATTAACTTGTTAAGTATTTGCGCGTGAATCAGGATGGACGAGCCGAATAACCCCGAGCCTCCTGAATCGGCAACACAGCTTGCGGTAGAAAGAGAGAGTCTTATGTAAAATTGTATTGGATAGAAAGAGAGGGCAATACTCCGTAAGGCTCCGTACTGCAATCAAATGTTTGGATGCACAATATTTAACTGCCTAGAGTAGAAAATCCTGCCGCCGTCGAGACTCGAACCTAGGACCTCCTGGTCAGATGCATTGTAGTGACATCAGTTGATGCCTTGAGACACCTCTTCCGGTTTTGCGGTTTTTGAGTTATGGCATGGGCTTATATGTTTTTAACATAATCTGTGCTTACGGCTCGTTTGGTTACGCCCTTTCTTTGAGAACAATTTCGTCCTATACTATGTTAATCCGATTGTATAACTGTTTTGTACATCGACTGATACAAAAAATAGATTGCAACGTGTTTATGAGCAGATCTAACAGTAAGAGAACTCTGGAATTTCCATTAAACTATTGCGCATGACGAGAGATTCAAGTTTTTTGCAAGCATTCGACGAGCATTAAGAGACGAAGCTGTCACAAGAGTACTACAGAAAGATTGTAATAATAAAATTCCGGAATGATAAAACAGCAACTACTTCTCTAAACAAAGAAAGAGGAGAAAACGAGTTTGCCCGCCCTTCCGCCGCCCCTATTGGTATGCTACAATTATTAAAGGGGAACAAAGCCGGGGAAACTACGTCGGTGATGGGGCAAACGCCAAGGCGAAGATGAGAAAAATAAGTGAAGATAAGAAGAAATGGTTCTTCTTAAAAGAATGTTTGGGCAACTCATGATAATTGTGGTCAGACCCTTTAACTTTCACCTCTGGATATCGGAGTTCAAATCCCCGTCACCCACGTGAAATTTGTGCGACAGAAAGTAGGTGAAATATCGTTGTTCGGGGTTTCCCGTTTTAAACCACATTCTTTCTTGATTCACATCAGACGAATAAAATCATTAATCCTTCGAAATCATTCGCTCCTTCCAGGTCTGGTTTAGAAAGTGTCATTATAATACAATATATGAAGAACACAATGTTCACGGAACGACGACAAAGAGGAAACAAAGCAATGAGGTCAATAAAAAAGGAAGGCGAGTATTAGAACAAGCCATTGCAAATAGCAGGGAGCCAAAAGAAAACGATGGCAGAGCGCAAAGCATCGGCAAACTCAAATACAAACACAAACATCATATGAAGGACAAAGTGTGCGGAAAAATAAAAAAGCGATTCTAACTAAAGAAGGAGCAAAGTGTTCACGAAACAGCGTCAAGAAGCCGAATCTAATAGGAAACGGCGAAAAGAGAAAAACGATGAGTGGTAGAACAGGCCAGTGCAGAATGAGTGGTAGAACAGGTCAGTGAAGAGTCAGATATCCAGAGAAAGGGGACAAACAAGAAAAGGAGGCACAAACAAAATCACTGATGAATATGTGACACATTACATGACAAACAACACGCGCGGAAAAAGAAGCGGTTCAAACCAAGAAAAGAACGAGATGATCACGAAACAGCGCCCAACAGCGGTCACGAGCAAGCGAAAGCCGAACAGCGCCAAAGAAAGGCGAGCGGCCGCGCGAGAGAGCAGGTCAGTGCAGATGGCGGGGGCGGGCGCCACGGGGGTGGGGGTGGGGGGCGGCGGCTGAGCGATGCGGCCGTCGGGGGCGGCCTCCTCCTTCATTTAGCGAGCGGCGCTGATTAATTCGCAGAATTTGTCAGAGGTGCCCCGCCCCCCCCTGCTCCCCCCCTCCCCGCGCTCGCAGCACCGTCCGCGCGGAGCCGCACCGCGCCGGACGCCAGCCGCCCGCCCCGCCCGCGGCCGGCTGCCCGCTCTCCGGCCGCCGCGCCGTGCCGCGCCGCACCGCGCTCTCGTGCCGCACGATAGTGCCAAATGCAAAAAACCTGGCAAAATGTCTAAAACATGATTAATTTTTAAAAAAGACGTTTACACAGTAGGGTTTTGGGGGTAGCTGAATTCAAATTTGATATTTGTAAAAAAAAACAAAATTGCGGATGGAATATGGCGGACATGAAATAGAAAAAAATATACCATAAATGAATTTTTTGCGGTTGTTTTTCGAAAATTTATACAATATGGTTTGTGAGTTCGCTGTATTCGAATCTATTTTTTTTTTAAATAAAACAAAATGCCTGTTCCAATAGGGAATGAAACGTGTATTTTCAATTCCAATGTGGAATGTAAAACATATAGTTACATGAAAGGAAATCGGCAACTATAGTTTTTTTGAGGTCACAAATTCTTTATTTAATGTTATTTTTGGATAACTATGGGACAGATGTAAAACTGACAGATTTAACAAAAAATATGTATAATAACAGAAAAAAGATATATAAAGGTTATTGGGATTTCTGATTTCTAAATATTAACAAGTTGGCAAGGACAGGCAATTTAGTTTGTAGTAATGTATTCAATAATGATTTAATGTATAAAACTAGTGGTGCTTCCAACGCTCATACTTTCTCGCTCTGCTTCTATACGGTCCTTATTGCTATTCCACTACTTCATAAATCAGCAAAAGTGTATTATACCAACAAACGTTTTCCGTACCGAGACCCGACACCCAAACTCAAAGTCAACGAACCGGCACTTATACCACTACGCAACACCAACACCGCCTGTGTCGAACAGAGCCATGAAAGAATAGAATCGACCAATAAAATGGTAAATGCATGATTAAGAAACAATAGATACGATGGTATATGCGCTTTACAAATACAAGAAGAGAAGTAAAAAATTATTAAAAGTTTAAAATTTGAACAAATATATACAGACATTTCCAGTACATTTATCGCAATTACTTATATTTTAGTCAAAACGTAGTTGTATCGATTTTATCATCAGGAGCCGGTAATTTACAACATGCGAAAAACACGTCTTTCAAACATGACCTAGAGAGGCAGCGGTGAACGGCTTACTCCAAATATTTTATCCGCTGATCGGCATTTGAAAAATAACTACTGCGAGAAAGTATGTGCCATTCTATAGCACCACTAGTTTATTTATATATTTACCGTCCCTTATTACACACGTATTACAAAAACTCGTTTTCCAAAAAAGGGTTCATGACCTTATTTGAAGTGCTAATTTTGTACAACCGACTTTGTCTGAGGCAAAAATCTCTATCTTCAATTATGCAGTTTTTAAACAGTTTTTTGCAATTTTCGAAAAATTGGGCCTACCAACGACAATGATACCTACGTCATTCCATTCAACGTTCTTCGCAATATTCAACAACAAAATATAATCAAAAAATTTGGAGCCATTTTCTTTTCACTTAGAAAATCTCAAAATGGGCTTCATGTAAAGTACCCTCAAATACTAAAATATCGGTTTCAAATTCCAGGAATACGTGGAACTTTCGACTTGTGAATAATGAACATTTGAAAACAATTTACAAGCTATTTTCATTATATGTTGTCAACAATACTTTCATTCAATAGTTTCTTCCAAGCAAATGTAAATTAATCTACTATAAACTAATAAATATCCTGCGCCGTCGAATAAACGATAAGTGCAGCCTTTTAACGTACGGTAAGCGACTCGACATTTACATTAGACCAGACAGCTGCTTATACAACTTATCGTTGTAAACGCTCATTTTTAAGACGGCAAGTAATAACATAATTATAGACTTAAAAACTCCCTGCTGAAAACTTTTTTAGGGACTTTTCTTCACATTTTCGGCATTTGGCACCATTAGAGGAGTGCACAGCAGTGTACTTATGACAGCGATCTCGGCTGAATCGACATCTAGCAATCAGGAATTAAAAAACTTACCTCTATGTTTCATTGAGGATGTCTCTGTCTATTGAAGAAATACAATTTTCAATTTAATGCAAAATGAAAAATATGAGCTTTCAAATTAGTGCAAAAGCTGCAAATATGAGTTGACCAGAAATGTTACAAGTAACAAGAAGCACTACAGGGTTAAAGTTTTTTTCAAATTCATTGAAAAAATAATGTCAAAGTTGAATTCAGAGGCCTCTGAAACCCTATTGTATAGACGTTTTTGAAAAATAAATCATGATTCGGACTTTTGTCCACTTTTTCGGCATTTCACACCATCGTGTGCCGGTCCCTCACCACTGGGCCGCCCCGTAGTAATACGATTCCCTCTGGGGCAGCGGTTCACAACCGGAGGTTCTCGAACCTCTGCAGGGTTTGTGAGCTTTATAAAGGCGGTTCGAAAATAATATTGTAATGGTGAAATTTTAAATCCCTCATGTACCGTAGAGGGAAGTACCCAAACCCGGGCCCGGCTCCTAATGAAAGTCCCTTGTTTTACAGCTCTATAGAATGCTGCTACCTATTGGAAACTCACTAAAATAGTAGTTCTTTGCAAATCCGAGGCCCAGTCAAGAGGTTGTATCTTCATTTTCACTTGTTACCGGACAGTCGACCATTATCGCGAACAGTGAAAAGCGAAGTTTTTTCAAGTGGTCATTATCAGCTACCTGATTTCGTTATTTAATCGGCGAAGTCTCCTAACAATTGCATTATTTTAATGGTGGCATTACAAGCTACTAATATCTAACTTTAATCTATGTTTAGCAAATTACCAAGGCTTACCTAATTATAAATCGATATTAAAGTTAAGTTTGTAGTATTCAGCATACTTAAATGACTGTTCATCAGTTTCATTGTATAATTTTGAATTCAGTTTTTGTAAGTTAAGCTATCATTTAGCTGTTATTAATATTTGTGAGAATATCTTTTGCGATTGTTGTAATTTTTAGTAATGAAGTATTTTGTAATATGTAATGTAAATTCTAAAAACAATTCAATTTTAAAGTTTTCATAGAAAGTACTGAAATTTGAAATAAGCATGTTTAAAGATTACCATTATGCCTAGAGAATACAAATACGAATGCGTGGAATGTCGATCGATCGAGTGTTCACTAATTAGAATGCTAGAGAAGCGAAAACTCCGGCCGGAAAACTCAAAAGTCACTAAATTTTTTAGATCTACACTTGACATTCACGTAGAAAATTTCTGTAACCGTGTTTTATTTTGTTACTAACAATGAGTCTCAACTTCTTAGATTGAAATGTATTTTTTCCCGCATGACCTTCAATAGATTTTGATTTGGCATCCGAGTATCCGCAGAACTATCAGAATCTTTTCTTCTCAGAAAATGAGCCAGTTGAGGCTGAGGTAATGGTGAATCCAGGGGGAGGGGCATGGGGGCCACGCCCCCCCCCCCCAATGTCTAGGATTTTCGTTTTTTACCTTCCTTTTTGTGGTACAATTGATTTAAATATTTATTTATATAAAAATTATGTAATTATTTAAACAATAATATTGTATATTATCATATAAATACTACAAAAATAATATACAATTATAATAAATATGTTTATGATGTAACAAAAATCTATGATGGTCTGACTCCAAAATGATCGGCTGGATCCACCCCTGGGTTGAGGTGATCAGTGTAACCCCCTGATCAGAGTATTGGAGTAAAAACCAGAAGGAGAATGTTCATTGTTTCAGTGTTTACGTATTCACCAGGAGTTGAACTTAGGAAATTATAGAAACTACAAAGGAGACAAATGCAGGTCAAATGCTATGATTTCTTTTGAGTAGTGAATGCTTTTTTAAGAGAGGTGGCAGTGTTTCTCCCTCCCTACATGGTTATAGTCGGTGCTGACCTGCACGTCAGCTTGTGGGGAATTTCCCTTCAGTTATCTCCCCCAGCGGGACTCCCGACTCGTATCCCAACATGAGTAGAAGTGCAGTGCCTGTGTGTAAATAAGACGGTGAAAACATTACAAGGAAGAGGAAGGAAAGATCGCCCGCGGTGTGTGGTCCGTTTGTTAGGATTCTGTCCTGGCATTTGCCTGGTATTGATTGGAGAAACCACGGAAAACTATCTTTGAGAGCTGCCTGGCGCTATATTTCTCCTCCAGACAGTGGATGAATTTGACCCAGCTGTCTTAACTGGTGTCGAAAAGCTGCATCCGTTGGGATTCGAACTTAGAGCCTTTGCGTCATCCCGAGCAGTTGAAGCGACAGGGGATAAACTCAGCCGTTGAGTTAAACTCAGCCGGTCGTCATGTACGCCAGAAACACTCGCAACCGTTCACAGTCACGACTTACATTAAAACAGCCTTGCACAACGCCTGATCCTGCGGGCAGTCTGCTCTCAAGAGCCTGTCCGCGAGCGCGGTCTGTCCGCGAGCGCGGTGCAATTATAAGAAGTGAGGGGGTAAGCAGCAGCTTGCTATTGCACACTGAGAACTGCGCGGCACGTAGATTGAATGCCTGGACTTCTCAGGCAATGATCCATTCTGTGAAATGAATTGCCCGCTTATTTAAACATGTCTCGTAATTGTAGCTACAAGGGTCATTATTCACTGTTTATTTTCTTATTTGCATTGCTATGTATCGATATATTTAATTTTTTTTATTTTTTAGAGTGCGCTTATTGTGACTCTTGAGCAATATTTTAAAGCAGTGGCCTTTTTTAAAATATATTATTTAATTCTAATTACTATTCATTGACAATTTAATAATTGATTTCGTCACTCAAGAGCGGATGATCATCGCCACCTCCCGAGCAAAAAACATACACTACCACTGCGGGACAAATGACCATAGCATTTGACGCGCTTGAAATCACTAGTAATCAATTAACCACTAATAAATAAATTCATACGTTAACCCATCTACTCTTCTGGAAGTTCCTCCTGGGTTCTGCAACGCATAGGGAAACCCTTCGCGCGGTCAGCTATGGGCAGTCTGTGTCTCGTGTTGTAACAGCCGAGCGCTGTTCCCTCCTCCTCCTCCTTCTCGTCGTCCTCGTTCTCTCGTCAACCCCCACCCCATCCTCTTCCCCCTCCTTGCTTCCGCCGGAGCCCGCGCACCGCGCTGTGCGAACCGACCCCCGGGTTGCAGCCCCATGTCCGCAGGAAAGCGGCGCTTTCGTATAAAAAAGTGCCGGGGTTAAGAGTGACGTTTAATTTTGTGAAACAGAAGGAGCTAGCACGATTTTTTTAAGCCTTTGCAACTGGTACCGTAATAAACACCTCATGAAAGATAATGTTGAACGCGGGTGAGATAACCCAAAGATACTGTTTTATTCAAGCTGCTATTTCGCTTCGTGTTTGGAGAACTGGAGTTTGATATTTGAAATGCACTGACCTGCATTAGGATGTCGTTGCCTTAGTGCAGCAACATTGTATGTCCACTCATGTTTGTGTTTGAGTAAATATCATTTTTGGAGACTTTCCGTTCATGTTTACCTAGTATACAAAGAATGTCAATATGAAAGAGATCATGCGTTTTCTCTAGAAGCAAACAACGCCGCTCCATAAGTAACTGAACATTAAAAAAGTTTTAAGCTTTATTTTCTTGAAAATGGAAATTCTGGACATACAAGACGTGTGAATTAAGCCGCTGTTTTTTCTGGAATGTGTGTTTTCTTAGGAATGAAATTCATAGGAAAATAAGATGTTGTTGAAAACATTTAAGCACATTTGTCACCCTTTTTTTGCCGCTTATTTAGATAACGATTGATTTCTATTTTTGCATTTCCTTTTAATACATTGTTTGGATTGTCTCATTGATTGATTGGTGTTTCCGAGTGCGTCATCTACTACAATATTTAGTGCCGTACATGCACTACATGTTACAACTCGGCAGATAGGGGTGTTTCTCCCCCGTTAAACGTGCAAACCTTCGTCGACCAGCAATCTAACCAGTGTCAAAAATTTGTCACTGGACTCGAATCCTGTGACTCCTAGGCCAAAAGCTCTACTGTGGCGACAGCTGATCCATCTTAGTCTGTCATTTCGATTGATTGATTGTTCGTGATTCCGGGCGCATCAACTACAGAGGTCATTAGTCCTGTAAGTGTAGTGCGAGATATTTCATCTGGAGATGACTGTGATATTTTCCTCGCTGGAGAGCGAGATCCGGCGCCGACCTCCCGTCAACTAGCGGGCTTTTCCCTTCAACCAGGTATCTCCCACCAGCGGGGCTCCGCCCTAGCCGGGACAAGCTGTAAGCTTACGACCGGTCTCCCGGCATATGTGGTGCATGTTAGTGTAAGTGTGTGTGTAAAGGGTGAGGATAGAACAAAGAAGAGGAAGGAAAGATATCGCGGTCCGAGGCTCGTTTGTTAAGGAACTGCTCCAGCATTCGCCTGATGTTGATCGGAGAAACCACGTATAACTATCGATCGGAGCAGCCGGTCGCTAGAGTTCTCCTCCAGACAGCGAGTGAATTCGACCTAGCTGACAAGCTAGTGTCGAAAATCCTGCCGCCGTCGGGACTCGAACCTAGGACCTCCCGGTCAGAGGGACTGCAGTGACATCAGTTGATGCTCTCAGCCATCTCTCTCGGTTTGTCGTTTCGAAATGAATCGTATGATATTTCTATATAAAGGTGCATTTGTGTAAAATATCGCGGTGAGCTGAATTAGCACCACACCTATTCTGTTGATTCGTATTTTTCGGGTTGTTTGGATAAGGCTTTAGCCTATCTACTTCAAGCACTGCTTCAAATTGAGGGACGAAACGACCATATAATCTTAGGTTTTGAAAATATGATTGCGTTATTTTGCCGTTTTCCCTGCAAAACATGACAACACAATTCTACACAAAGCGAGATAATCTCTTTAAAAAATTTCAGCCATTGTTCTGGAGGTCACTGTAAAATTGTCTCTTTTCGTGCCATTATAATATTTCACGATGAACATCTTCACAAGCAGGGAATATCTTACTATTCTTCTACATTAGAGACTCACAGAAATGGAATCTTATTCACAATTATGTCTTAATGCTGATGACAGGCACGAAGTTTTAATGGGGTCTCTGCCCTAACCACAAAGAACGTCTCGTCAAATTCCCCATCGTCATCACTTTGATGGAGATCATAATTCATCGTGACGTCGCAGACGTTTACGGAAACGCAGCAAAAGACGTCGCAGGCTCATTTTTCACGGGACCACCCACTCTCAGAGGCGGCCATTAGCAAAGGTTTGAAGAAGAGGTACAATGGACACTTTCAGTTCCCTTCTTACTAAGGAACCCATACAGAATTTGTAACCAATCGACCCTAAAGGTTGGGACAATTTTATAAGTTGAGATATCATTATTTGCAAGATGAAAAAAGCATTTAGGAAGTTACAAATATTGCACACGTCCGGAGATCTAAGAAAAGAATTAAGTAATTAAAGAGCACTTCCATTAATCAAAGTTTTTCAAAGTTAAATATAAAACATATTAGTATTGTAAATAATAAATCTTACATTTTGGCAAAAATTCCAATATTTAGGAAGTATATCATTGTCAGATATTAATATTTCACAGTTACTGCCACTAAGCAACATTTCAATTCAATATACAAAAAAACGGAATGTAAAGACCTTACATTATTGTTTGAATAACAGCATATCTCCGCTGTGATCACCAGGAATAATGTAAACGCATTAGCCGCCTTCCTCTCTGACTCAAAAATGTGAGTAACTCTCACAAACAAACACGTTGGGCATTACACTTCATCAACGAGAGTAATAGCCAAAGATACAAATAATATTGATTGATATAATCTGTAGGAGAATTAATACATTTTCATCAATATATATTGCTGCCAAATATTGACACACATAGAATAGAACTTTCTCATTATGTCAGTTTCTCTTGTAATTGTCACAATGCTCTTAACTTTTGTGACGTTTTTCAATTCAAATTGAAAATTTTTCTAAAACTAATTGAAATGAATAAAGACAATCTTGCAGAATGTAGCATAATCATGCTTTACGATTTATCACAAAATCACCAATTCAAAATATACATTCCTATCCCACAACTAGTACGGAAGAATGAATTATATGCGAGATCAACTCACTTACTCCCATAACAAAAAGCTCCGCGTCTAATGGAGGGTTAAAGGAGCCCAAAACGAAACAGCCAACGATACAAACAATTAATCTATATTATCTTTATGAGAGTTAATAAATTTTCATAAATGTACATTGCAGTCAAATATTGACTCTTCTATAGAATCGAATGATCCTTTAACGTTTGTGAAATAAACACAAATGCTCTTAACTTTGTGAAGTTTTTCAAAAAAAATTGCAAATATTTTTAAAAATACTCGAAATTAATAACGAAAACCTTGGAGAACATGGCATAATCATCACCAAAAAATCACCACGTCAACATGTACATCCCTATCGATCGATCGGTCCCACAACTCGTACGGAAGATTGAATTACATACGTGATCAGCGCACCTACTCGCGTAACAAAAAGCTCTGCGTCTAATGGAGGGTTAAAAAGAGCCCGGGCGGAACGTGGGTTCGTTAGTTGAGTTATCCGCCGCGGGGCGCTCTGCCGCGCGGATATTACGCGCCGCAGTACACAGCCCCATAAATCTCCATTATCTCGCCGCTGCCGACTCGGTAGAGGGGAAGATACTATTTCTAATTGCAAATCGCTGCTTTTGCAATCAACGGAAGTACAATCGGAGCTCGCAAACGAGGAACATTGGCGATCGTCGAACGTGTGAATATACGTGCCTCGCGAAGATACACCTGGAAGCGCTGATGGCGCAACAGAACCCTTCGAAGAGTGGCCATCAAAGAGTTTTCTTTGAGTTACTGCGAGTGTAATTCCATAAATTAAATGTTTTATGTGGTGTCAATGAGAACGGTTTGTGCAGAATTCGCAGGTATGAAGTCTCCGATTTTTTTTAATCCAGCGAATGTAGTATTTCGTAGCGGAATACAACAATCCCTCTTTTGAAGAGATAAGGGATATGTGAGCAGAAATTTCCTACGTTGTCATATCGCATTAGAACATATGTTTGTCAACTATATTTTAGGTGTCATGGGCACCAAAAAATACTGTTGACAATACTTTTTCGTTAGGTTTTCGAAATAAAACATTGCTGAAATTAGCAATTTCCAGTCTCTTCGATTTCTCTCAAAGGAAATTCCAGATTCGAGAAATTTGTTATTTCTCTTTGTACCTTCCCTTAAGAATATCTTCTTTAGCCCTGTAACAGTATATAAAATATACAAACAGATATTTATCTCAAAAGATCTTCAAAAACACTCCTTCACCAAATAACTTGCCTATGTTTGGCTTGCCTGTCTTGAAAATAGAATATCTCACGGCATTTCGCATCTTTCTCAGCTGTGCCGCTAGATCTCGCATGATCGCGACCGTATCGAGCAGTGCTGGCGATCATGCGAGATCTAGCGGCACGGCCGAGAAAGACACGAAATGCCGTCATATATTCCATTGCGATGACACGCCCCCACGCGCCAAGAAATGAAAACCCAAATGTAGCCGCATGTGAATACACGTCTGACTGCAGGTTATACTACACTGCAGGTCACGCATGACAAACTGTGCCTGCACGAGTTACTTGCATGCCTGGGAAGTCTGACGCTCCTAGTGACACAGACCACTTCCCTTGAATTCGTTCTTAATTTCGCCCCAAATCCAGAAAGGGGTGTACACGCGCAAGCTCTAGCGGGGATGTTAAGCACGAATCGCGTTCGAAATATCCCGACGATTGGCAGCTTCCAACGAAAGCATGTATGCCAGGTGTTTTCAATCACCCGAGATTTTTTATGTTTATATACTTTATTACTTATTACTTTTTTTACTCATATTACGCTTATTTATATCGAGAATTTCATTATGTTTGTACACTTTATTATTTATTACTTTTTTCTCAGAATACTCTTATTTACTTCATGTTTATTTTCTTTTCAATTTCTGATTTGTATAATCATTTTGCCAACGGCAGGAACACACTATGTTCGAATAGCAAATTCTTTGCCGTGATTCGTTTTGTGTTATTTTATTAAATGATTTTATTATTTGTTCTCTGTAGCAATATTGTGAAACAAATGTACGAGTTTCTGTGCAGCGTACCTCCTCTAACGGACCTTAGAAAAACTTCCACTTACAATTTTATCTATTTCACGGGCGGACGGCTCTCTTAACAAAAGAATCTTTGTTCCTAACCTGAGTTTAGGAAGTTAATGCCATTTTTGCATTCTTAAGATAACTTGATTAAGAAGTGAAGATTTATTCGATCCAAAGTTTTTAATTTTACTCGCAAGTACAAATATTAGAGAAATATTACATTTATAAAATAAGAAATGAAAATTAATGTCGCTAAATTTGAAGCAGTAATTGTCAACTGGCTTCTACAAAAGATTGTCATGGGCTAAGAATACAATGATGTATCCCGGAGAAATTTGTATAAACCATAGGGGAAGGTCGGGTGGTATCGGGCACCTTAGCTTTAAATATTATTTATTAATTAAGGTTAATTAAAATTATTCGTAAAATACAGAATATGAAGCTTCAATCTCTTACTCACACAGTATATCAAAGCTGTTCGGTTTGAAAGTAAAATAATATCATTATTGGGGCTAGTAAACCTCCTTGACAATTTACATGTCCGAACTGTGGAGGGTGGTATCGGACAACTAAATAAATAATGGTAAAATAAATTTAATGGAGTTTTTACAGCAAGTCACCAAAGATACGCTCACTATTGAGACAAATATTTTATTGCATAATACAAAGAAAAAATTAGTATTTGGTTACATGGGAAAAGAACAGTTCTTGAATTAAAAACAAAAAATTAAACTATTACAATGTTCAATTTATACCTTCACAACTATCATTTTTGAAGGGATTTTCTTTTTAAATGACCTTCATAATGGCTTTCTTCATATTATTTCCTTCCATTTTCCGCGAATTATATCTATAGTTTCCTAAAACATGGATAAAATCCACATTAGTATTCGAATTTTACGTGCTAACAACCTACACACAAAAAATACGGAAAAGTGAAAGAAAGGCGAAGAAGTAGTAAGTAAAAGTAGTAGTATTCCGGAACCATCCGATTCTCCTTTGTCCGATACCACCCGAACGACCTTTATCCTTCAGAAGGAACACAGACACAAATTGTACAAACAACCTATTAACGTAACAAATAAACCTAAGTAAACATACTAGTCACGGTAGAATGTATTTAAACGTATCCTAACAGAAGTTTCAAAGCAGCAAAGTTATCTTCGTACACTGGTCAATATACAAAAACGTAATGCGTGTCGCAATTACCAAACTGATTGACATACTCACCTAATTAGCTCAGCGTTTGCAAAGCTAATTCGTTTCTAGAAACACATTGACAGTGTGGCACGTGTTACCAGCAGTGCCCAGTCTCCTAAACTACTTTTGTCCGATACCACCCGCTGTCCGATAGGACCCGCCCTTCCCCCTACTTTTAAACCGTCCGAAAGTTTTCTTGACGCGGTGCCCGCGAACCTCAGTAAGCTGATTTTCAGTTTAATGTCGCTAACTTACATCGACAAATAAAGTTATTTCGGCAATAATGTATTTTCTCTGTCTATTTTTGGTTTGTACACATATTAAACTTGGGTCTCGGTACTCATATTAAACTTGGGTCTTTATATCAAAATTCATTCCGTGTTATCATACCATATATGAAACGAGAATAACAATTCCCAATACTGTCTTAAATGGTAAAAAATTTGACAACAGGGATCTAAAAAACGTAGTCAAGCTTTTATTATTCTGCTGTCACTGGCGACTAACAGAGCATTTGGAGCCAACATACGCATAGAGGGAGATACTCAACCTCATCGTGTTTTTGGTAGAATTGAAATTAAAAGTGCATTTAAATTAAATTTTGATGCTGTAGATTCTATTGGATCAGTATTAGGATTTCAAAATCAAATTAGTTAAAAAAAACGGACCTACTATTGGTAATAATATTCCTAAATTCATTCCATTTGATACAATTGATATACATTTTAATTGTGCTGAAGGTATGATTCTAAAAGAAAATGAGGAATTTCATAAGGAGACAAATATTTTAACATCATTTAAACCTCAGCTTAATTATCAAATGCCTATTATTTATGAACCATCATACCCATTATTTGTGCCGGTTTGTATTAAAATACAACGTCTTTATGTTCGAATTACAGATGAAAACGATAATGAAATAGATTTTAATGGTGCTATGGTTACTATTATTTTAGAATTAAAAAAATAATATATTTTATCTTATATAAATGGATAAAATTGAGAGTTATCAATGGCAATCATTTCCTGCTACTGATCGTAGTAAGAATAATATTGGTGTAGCAAATAAAACGACAGATATTTATATGAATGTCGGTGAAAAAGAGGACAAAATATATTTAGATTAGGTTATCCTGGTATTACGTCAACTGTTTTACAAAAAGTACTTTTTTAACAAGTGAACTCATTCCACAAGATATTGCTGGTATTAGTGCTAATCCAAAACTTAAATATAAAAAATGATGAAATATTATATCCATTGAGACTATTAGGTGGGTTTTTCAAAGATTTTAAAGAAATTATATGGGAAGGAGATTTTACGATATCATTTACATGGTCATCTAATATAAATGATGTATTGTATCGCTGGGCAATAAAAAAACAGATGGTGCTTTAGATGCTAGAACATTACCAGGAGAAGGAAATATAGTTATACAAAGTTTTGAAATAAATGTACCAATTGTATATTATGAATCTTCTTATGCTACAGAATTTAAGACAAATATGATAAAAAATCCTATATCTACAATTTCATTCTTTGATTTACAAACATTTGAATTATCTGGAATTATTGGAAAAAAGAATTTTGAAATCGATATTACTAATCATTACCATTCTTTACAGTTTGATATGCCATATTTTGTTTTCGTAGTATTTCAAACAAATAGACTTGATAATCAAGAAAAAAACTCTAGTCATTTTGATCATTGCTCTCTACAAAATATTTCATTAAAAAATGGCCGAAATGAACAATTTCCATCAGAATTTTGGAATATTAACCCACCAACTTTTTATAAAAAGGCATATCGTTCATTTACAGAATTCAAAAGAAATAATAATAAAAATGTAGAAATAGCATTATCACCACTTGATTATGTAACTCAAAATCCAATTTATTTAATAAATACATACATTAGAAAAAATGTAATGCCGTGCAAAAGGCTTCTATAAAATTATGTGCTACATTTCATATGCTATTCCTAATAATACGATTGGGTATGTTATAATGTATGGTAAAGAGAGTTTAACATATGACTTTCAACATAGTATAATTCAAGAAAATTTTTAATATAAATGGAGAAAAAAGGATGTCGGTATCAATGTATTTATAGTTTTATGAAATGGGTAATTAGAATATTTCGAGCAATGAAAATGGTTCAAGTCACTAAATTGTGACTTGTAATTAAATTTTCACTTGTAATTACATTATATGTTATATTATATATATTATATTATTGTATTGTATTATATTATAAAAATTATATTATTGTATTTTCATTAAATATTATTGAATTTACTTGATGAATAAGTCGTTGAAATTTGTTGAGGAAAAATGTGAGCTAGATGTTCTTGGATTCAACAAAAATCAACGCCTCAATTGTAGGTATAATTTGGTATAATTTAATATAATTTAATCAAAATGTAGATATTTTAATACGAAAATACGAATAGGGGCCCCCCTTTATATACTACTTCCATATGAAAGGACAAGTTTTAAACTAAGTGCTTAGACATTTATCAACACACAAAATTTGAATTTATCATATTTATTAATGTATTTGAAATGACCGTGCTCGTATTATGTTTTAAGGCTTTTTAGAAAATACGACTTCACAAATTCGAAAAGCATTATATACCCGTTCTAAACGCCTGATTAGGTAGATGATCGATTATCGCTCATCACATTGATCTGCACACTCACAACTCGCTGCGCATCTCGCGGCTGTCCGGTACGGAAGGGCATTATTCCATGAGCTTCCACCAATTCCCTGTGACATTCTCGGACATTTTTCTCATGGTGAACGGCTCTCTTGGAGCAAGAGCGCTGCTGGAAACATATTACATTGCACGGCGGTAGACGGACAGCTGATTTCAATTTGCTCTCTATGCTAATATAGACACTTGCAGAGCTTTCTGTTGATGTAAACACAACCTGCTGCAGCATTTCTTTCAAGATATAAATGAAATTTTGCGATCCGATAACATTTCTTTTAGAAAAAATAGTTACCATGACTTCTGCCCCCAACCCTCGTATATGCACATCAGTAAAGTTAATGTCGATGAAATTAATTTTAGACGAAATTGAAGAAGTCATAATGACTTTTACACTGCTAAAGAACAAAGTTTTAAAAATAATTTCATTTGTTCTTGAAACATAAATTCGTATGTACCTGTTTTAGGAGACAGGAAAAATGCCAGCTGTGAGTTTCTCTCTCAAAAATGCGGGAGTGAATTCATTTTCAGTAATTCGAAATGAAGCGTGCAGTTAAAATATCATAGAACGATGTGTTGTTCCGTTCGATCTCATTTAATCATAATGGCGCCGCAGGATATGTGCAGGAGCAAGACGAGCAGTAAGAGAATATATGTTAATATTCTCTCTCGGTCGCTGCGTTTGCATGTTTAGTAATAATATCGTTCAAAAACATCACAACTGGTTCACGCTGGTTCATTGAGCGTCAATTTGCACACGCAATACTAGTTATCTTACTTGTGAAGCTCGAACTCTTTTAGTAAGAAGAATATATTTCAACTCTAATTCAGTTCTTTTCCTTTTTTGGTAGGATTTCTAAAGTAGAAAAGAAATATTAATTACATTTAATGCTTGATTGATGATTTCAACGATTCCTACTTACATCTTACATAGAGTATTCAGGAGTTAGGTAGCAGGTAAAGGCATTCGAGAAAGCACACATTCGTCACTATATTGAGTTATCACTTTTAGCAGTAGCGGGCACAGCACGTGAAAAATAGTAAAATTTGCATAACACAAAATGAAGCAAAAATTGATCCCATATCTAATTTTTCGATATATTTGTTGAAGTGCAAATATTTAATAAGATTAACGACGTTACATTCGTTCATGATGATCTGTATTTCTTACTTAATCGTGTTAAAGAAGGAAAGCTACATAGTTCGATGTTGTAATGTTGATAAAGTAATAGCTATTAACATACCTAGAAATGTTATGAGTGTTATTACTACCGAGGCCAAAAGTTAAAAATCGACCACATAGTCAAGAAATATTATTGGAGAAGATTTTCATTTCATTGAATGACATGAAAATGATGCTAATTAATCTAATTTTCTAATTGCACAATTAATAATATTTCAAATTACAATGAGCATCTCCCAAAATAATGAGTTACTTTTATTCCTATTTGTCTTGTAAATTGCCATGTTGTATTTTCGTAATAAAGTTGGCTTGCAATGAATCAGTGGTTGTTTATTTACGTTGCTAAGGATGTTAAAACGCGTTGCCAAGGATTTTAAATTTCTTAACATACAGATAGGTACAAGTGCACGTAACAAACGTGGAGGGTTGCACGTTCACAGGGGTAAAAGACGCATGAGACCGATAAATAGTATTAACCATGCCGGTGTCATGAGTGTAAATAATAGTTATTTAAAATATAAGTGTCGTAAAGCATCTGATTACAATACAAGTTTGGTAATCAATTAAGAATTGTAATTAGCTGTTACGGCACGAATATCGTACAACATTTTATCCATTCTTTTAGATTTAATGTGAAATGTCGTCCTACAACTTCATTTAGTATTCACATTTTTCTCCTGTAAGTGGCGACACTGTTCTCATCAAGGAGAACAATTGCAACACACTTGATGTATACTTTACACACGAGTGAATACAGTTCTGATTCGGAAACAGATATAACAGCAAATGCTACTATAGAAACATCGTTTCCCAACAAATAAAGAAAGAAATATGAGGGTGAGAATTTAATTTTTAAAGATAGGTGCAAAAAAAATGTTCATTCCATATCGGAAAAAGTTTTGATTGCTTACTGTCCTGGCACGTCGGAAAAGGAGAAACCAAGTAGTGTTTGGACCCTTGTTATGTTACATTAAAGAGTACAATATCACTTAATGGCAATACTTATATCAGTAAGTTTTTAAAGTAACTTGCGTTTTAAAGAGAAAAAGTGAAGTATACAAGACAAAGAAGTCCAAAATGTTTTCACAAGAAAAGTGGCAAAGTACGCCATTACTTTACCACTGTAGTCGTATTGACGTATCGTATTGTCTAGTCGTATTACTACACTAGGGCGGTAAAATACTTGATTACGAAACTCATTATAATGACGACTGTTTAACTTTACCTAACCAAAGTGAATAAATAAATAAAGAAAGCTATATGTCAACATGGACATGATGCGTTTGCTACGACCATCGCACCTTTTGAACCAGTCAACAGATATTGATGAAATAAGCTGTATTCCAATAAACGTACAGCAGTGAAAAATTACCTTAAAACAATGTGGACAATAGTAGTAGAGTAAATAATTCTTCCTAATATCGGTTAGTTCATCTACAATCGCAGACAAACGCCCTTTTGAGTAGAAGAGATTGTTTTTTTATTTAAATAATAAGCTTGTATTAACATTTTCCCTGAAAACGATCGTAGCTTTTGAAAAATTCTGGATTTTACAGTTACAGACAATTAAAAGTTTTCATACACAAAGTGTATTTCTGTTGTCTTCAAAATCATTAACATCGTTTCCACACGTAATAAATTTGAGAACATGCGAAGAACAGCCCGAACAAGTTCTGGAGTGTTCCCTTTCATCTCACGAGTCAGAAAAATTCTCATAAATGAGAGAAACATCTCTCGTTGGAGTAACTTGTGTTCCCGGCCTTGTCTCCCCCTCTCCCTCCCCTCTCCCCGATGAAAGTAAAACGACGCCCCGCGAGGAGCTCCTCCCAAAGAAACGGCGCAAATGATCCTTCCGTGCGTAACTTACTAAACTTCTGTTCATTTGACATCAGCTCCGGGTGCGGAATAAGAGGTGGCAGCTTCCCCGGCGAGGGCCCGCCCTGCCCGACAGGGAGGCGCGGCGAGAAGGGTACTTTCCGACTAATTTAACTCAATTAGCGCGGTTTCCACACTTGCTGGAACCGGAGCCGCCGCGAGTCGGGCCGACGGAGTCTGGAGGCTGCCGCGGAAACGGCGGTGACGGCAGTGGAAGAGCTGGTGGAGGCGGTGGCGGACACGATGCACTGTGCTGGTGAACAAAGAGGACGTGGTGATTGTGGACCCAGCAGATGGGTAGCTGCTGATGGTGGGTGATAATGTTTGAAGTGATGGTTATGGTGGGTTTATTTGTGGTGATGAGGAGGAGGAGGTGGTGATTGTGGATCTAGCACGGGAATAGCTGTTGATTGAGGTGATAATGTTGGCCGTGGTGTTTATGGTGGTTATCATGGTGGTGAGGAGGAGGTGGTGATTGTGAATCCAGTGGAGGGGTAGCTGTTGATGGTGGTATAATGTTGGAAGTGGTGGTTTCTGGTGGGATTGGTCGTGGTAGTGAGGAAGTGACGATTGTGAATCCAGTAAAGGGGTAGCTGCTGGTGGTAGTGATTATGCTGGAAGAGGTGGTTTTGGTGAAATTAGTCGTGGTGGTGCATGTGAGGTGGTGGTTTTAAACGATGGTGGTAGGAATGGTGACAGTGTGAGGGACGAAATGGAGATTGGGAAAATGGAGGAGATGGTTAATTCAGCAGATGTAGCTGATTATTTGGGTGATAAAGAATCAAGTTATGGTAACAATGCAAATGGTTGTCTAAATGTGATGGTGGCAGTAGAGGTAGAAATAGTTGCGATGAAAGCATACAAGAACGCGTAAGAGGCAGTAATTTTCAAGAAATTAGTGGCAACGGCGATAGATAAATAATAGTGTAGCAGATGCAGCTTTCTTTTACGATTGTTGTGGCGATGACGTAGGTAGATTGTGGATTGCAAAAGCGAGGGGCGATGTCGGTCAAGGAGGCTCAGAAAGACAACACCCGTGGCGGCGAGATGGTGAATCATCTAGAGTTAATGGAGGAAACGCTGGATACGTTAACCAAGACATTGATAAAGGTGATAACGGTATGTTGCGCAAACGATATGTTGTGGATGTAGCGTTACGATTGTAACAGCGATGACAATGGTCAATGTGGATTGCAACATCGATGACGATGACAATGGCAGTGTTGATAGGCAACAACGATGGCTATGACAATGGCGATAGCAATAGCATTAACTATGACAATGGTGTTAACAATAGCGATAGCTACAACAACGGCGTCACGAAGTGTTGGCTTTGGCGAGAGCAATGGCAATGGTGACGGCGAGTGCAGACGCAAGTTCTGTGTAAGTTCCCGCCGCGGCGACGTGCGTGCCCCAGTGCCGGGAGCAGGGGTGGGGGTAATGAGAAGAGAGAGGTGGGGATGAAGCGGTCGACTGTTGACGTCACCATGCGGGTGCCTGTTGTCCGCACACGTGGACGCCTGGCGATGGAGTGCGTTAAAAGGCGCGGAACGTGAGTACGACCAAATGCATAGGGGGCTCAACCACTAGCGATTACCACCAACGCGAAATTGTCGGCCTACCATCAAGATTCATCCATGTGATTCTAATTATGGCGTGGATTTTGAACCTATTACACATTTCTATGTATCTTGAGATTTGAAACCGATACTGGCCTCTATTTTTCGATCGAGGAATATTTAGCTAATTCTGCCTACAGAAAGATTTAAAAAAATCGATAAAACTTTGCAGAAGTAAGAGCGGGAAACCGCTAGGTTTACACTATTGTTTGCGCACAAAGCTTAGAACTCGAGTGAATTGAAAGAAGAGATATAATACATACTTAACGTAGGTAAAATCTAGCCAAAAATTTCTTCAAGAATTTACCGAACTCTCTTTGCTGTACAAAGTTTAACTTAAGAAGAAACAACAACACACTCAGCATTACATCAAGACTCCCAAAATACACATTCAAACCTCCATAACTTGAAGATATCTCTATCCCTCTCCCCCTCACACCCTTTATCTCTCCCTCCCTCTCCGTCTCCTCTCTCCCCCTTCCCTCCTTCTCTCTCTCTTCTCTTCCTCTCTCCCTCCTGTCTCTCTCTGTCTCTCTTTCTGCCTCTCTCTCTCTCTCTCTCTCTCTCACACACACACCTTTTCACCCTCACTACCTAGTTACCTAGCACTAAACTAGTAAATACTTCATATTTAGGGATCCGCAGATACCTAAAAAGGGTTTTTTTCAAAACGTCCGTCCGCCCGTCTGTCTAAGTATGTCTGCCTGCCTGTCTGTCCGTCTGTCTGTGAGCACCACTAGTGCGTAAATCATACGTAAGATTTTTCCAAAATGGATATTCCCCGGTCTATCTGGCTGCACACGAGACGTCGCGACTTTGAAAAACTTTCTTCCAATTTGGGAGTACTTTATATGAAGCCCCCCCCCCCAAATATTTTAAAAATATTCTCAAAAACCGATCCAACATTTTTGTTACAAGAAATGGACAGACGGACGGACGTTTAAAAAACACTTTTTAGGTATTAGGGGACCCCAAAACAAGTATTTACGTTGAAATCTCGAAATCGATTTTCCGCAGCATTACATAACTTTCTCTATACGACTCTTTTTCTATATTACTCTGTAAACGAGAAAATAAAAAGGACATCTTGAGATGTTGCATGTAATATCTCGAGAGATCATTTCACGAGCCTAGTGGAGAGTGAATATATCTGGAAAATTGAGAACGTCGAGTGGTATTTATGAAGACTATTTACTAACAAAATGAATTTTTCTACTTCATCCGATTCAACATTAGACTCAGCTGAACCTCTTAAGTATGTCACAAGTAATTCTTGATAACAAGTAATTCTTGCCTGTGTCAATACAACGAAGTGTTAAGACAAAACCCTGAAATCTAATGCGATATATTGGAAGTGAATTACATCAATTTTGCGCTCTAATAATACGAATTCTTGAATGATGGTGGAGAGCAGGATTGAAATGGTCACATATGGATAATGTGTTAAAAATTACAAGGTAACGAGCAGGTGATTGTGGGGTAACAAAATGAAGGTGCCCTTCTGCATGGAGTTATAAATTCCTTCGTCGTTGATACAAGCCGATGAAATTGATGAGACTGTGCAAATTTCATACAATTAAGAAAGTATTCTAACCTAGTATCACTCAGTAAAGTATTCTAAACTAAAATCACACATATTGATCCGTGTGTAAAGTCTAACTGCTAGAGATAAGTAAAATTCGGTTGGTACTGCTGTCTAATAGTGTGAACTTTTATGCAGCAGAGAATAATATGGACTGGGTCTAAAGTGCATTACTGAAGTGAAGAAACATAGAAAATTCTGGAAGAATATCATATGTCCAAAGCGTTTGCAGTAAAAACAGCTTTAGTAATGGACAAATGACAGTTACAGCAGTGAGTATGATGAATGAGAGGCGTGCAACCATTCTTTCCAGTATTTTAATTGCGTTCATTGCAGGTTACAGTTAATCTAAAATACATTAAAAACGCTTTGGTAAATTGTTTGTTGGAGGTTCAATTGTTTTAATTGTCTGCAATAATAACAATGCAGCATGTAAAATAAAAGTTATTTTATTGTTCCAAGTTTCTGGTACCTTGTTATGCTGATTTATGCATAATAGCAAATATTATATTTATGTAATCTGCAATTTCATTCAAAAATAACATATGTCTATTCTTTTTTGTAACTTGTGAAATATATTCTTTTATTTACTCACAACTTTATTTTATGCTTCATGCTGTGCAAATGTACTCCTGAACAATACAAAATTTGATGTATCTTGCTGAGTAAGAAAGGTGGATAGTTTTTTCTCATTTCCCACAAATTTGATTTTGAAACTAGTGGTTTTCCGAAAAGCCCATCAATTGTATCAAGAGTTTCATTTTTTGAGAAACAAACACTTTTTAACACTACTTCGTTGTTTTGATAATTCGAACAAGATGGCAGAACGGTTTTCAAACATGAGTCCATAAATAGAGGGGATCTGACAAATAACAGAAACAAACGCGCCAGATGTTGAATCTTTCGGCTAAAAGTGAAATCGGCACCGTTGAAAGACGCGTCGAAGTCTATCTATCGGCGAGAGGTCGGTTATCACTCTTGGTATTAACTTTTGACTTCTTTCCCGAGCCAGAAAAAAGTCTTGCGTCTTCGTTCGCGCCTGAATGATGCCCTCTATAGAAACTTCGCTATCACCGATCAATCGGATGTGCCAACAGATCCGTCGTCCAAAACTTTCATCTCAGCGGCTTTCCGGAGAAAAATATCACGGGATTTTGAAGGGTGTGTCTGAAGATTCCAAAAAGTTCATTAAGCGCTCTAAATCTTTTGTGAAAAGAAATTCTGGTCCAACAAAACATAGGAGTCCGGATTCCAGTAACAGATGTTTCTGTATACAGACATCAAATAAAAATTAAAGGAATACAATGCTTCGCATAAAGCTGTTTTTATGAAACGTTTGCTTATGATTAGGATAGCACAAATTACTTCGCATGAATCTTGTTCAAACGATATAGCTTTTTTTTTCTTGAAGGACAATATTTAATGAATATTTATTGATAGTTAATTCCTAGAAGAACAAGGAGGTAATTTTTTGGGCAAGTTCTTATCAATCTTTTTCCATCAATTTCTAAAAAATATTTCGCGGCGATACTCGTAAATTATGATAAAAATATTCGTGAGACGTAAGTTATAAGATTAATATTCGCTAAGCTTAGAATTAAAAATACGTGTGAAAAACATTGAATATGATAACAACAACAACAAAGCTAAATAACGATTAAAAACACCTCTTAGGGATTAAGATTGTAAAATGATCAAAAAGTGGATGAAGTTTAAGGCAATCACTCAAATGGCGCAAAGTGCCACAGCATAAACACGACAGCGTCCTCTGCGGCGAGTTGCGCCAGGGCGTAGATTTATGGTACCATACATTGTATGGCCTCTCAGAGCCAACGCTCGTAAAAATAACAGCTACAATTGTAGGAAACAGAATCGGACGTGAAAATTAACGTCCTCTCATAGTTGAGATAAGGAGCCATAAACAATGGCTCGTATTTCGTTTGATTAAAATGTTACTGAGAGTATAAAGGACAAAAGGTAACAAATAAAACAGACCGAGCTCTCTAGAGATGAATTTCATCGTGAAGCAGTTGGTAACGGGACGATTAGATGTTAATTATCAAATTAATAAAAAAGAATTTAAGAGTCTCTGACTCGTCTTGAAAAGATATATACTTATAAAGAAAAAATCTCAGACCAAGAAACAAGTTCATTTAGTTAGAATTACTGGCTGATAAAAAGCGATAATCTTCAAGAAACAGCGATAGCACCGTAAAATTGTTGAAAATACTATATACGAGAAATATGAAGCCCTTATAAGTACGAGATATTTTAATACAGAAAAACGGTTAGAATAACTAATGAATTATTTTTTGAAGAGATATAATTACTAAATAATCTATAACTCCCTTATACTCCTTGATCAGTCCCATGGTGATAATCAGATCACAAGATGACAAATATCGATGAGACATGCAAAGCAGAACGTACAATGTTGCAAAAAAACAACAATAAATAAAAGAAACCATTGAATTTGTTTCATTAAGGTACCCCCCTGAAAAATTAAAGCAGTTTATACCATAAACACGCTTCCCATATAATTTTAATTACAGAATATCTTTAATATTATTTAAAAAGTTCTGTAATTTAAAAAATGGCAAGGCAAAATATGGGATCAAAAGAAAATCACAAATCGGTGCGGTTTGAAAGCCGCACAAATGACTATTATTTGCAATATATGAAAATAGGATTGATTGATTAGGTTTTCAAGTGCGTCAATGGCTAAGGTCATTAGTACCGTAAGTATAGTCCATGTCTTCATCGCAGGAGTTACAGGTGATCTTCTCCAGCCTGAAGGCACGATTTGACGTCGCAATCTGGTTTCTGGATCTGGTGTCATAATCAGGTGTGTTATCCCCTACGGCACCGCCCCAGCCGAGACAAGCTCTAAGCTCCCGACAGGCCTCATGGCATTTGTGGTAGTACATGTGTGTGTGTGTCGAGGATAGGATAAGGAAAGAAAGATTGCGCGCGGCCCATGGTCCGTGAGCTAGGGATCTGCTCCGGCATTCGCCTGGTGTTGATTGGAGAAACCACGGAAAACTGCTGATCAGAGGAGTCGGCCGCTAGAAATCTCCTCTAGACATCGGCTGAATTCGACATTGCTCTGTAGCTAGAGTGACAACTCCTGCCACCGTCGCACTGACTCGAACCCCAGGGACCTCCCGGTCAGAGGCACTGCAGTGACTTCGGTGGATGTCCTGAGAAATGGCATTGAGAAAATGGCGCCATCACGTCTCAGTCACCCTTTCATCGAATACGCAGCGTCCCCAAAATAAAATGTATTGCGTATCATTCGGTGGCACTGAGTCAGCATATTTGAGGAAGGGGGAGATGGGAAGTCATATGTCTACATTGTAAAATGGATACAAACGTAAGAGACACTCTGAGAAAAGGGTATAAGACAGTTTAAGAATGAGAAATTTTGACATATTTTCTTTTATCGAATGAAGAATGTTTATATATTTTATATTAAATTAAAATATTATTAATAATATTAGCATTGCAAATCGATGTCCTCTGTCAATTGTTCTATTAAGTAACCTGATTGACATTTACGCGTTCTAAGCTTTCGTGATGCATCTACCTGCTGCAGCATTTGCCGTGCGATATCAATATTAGCGATGGTGCCGAGGAGAAAAATGAAACAAGAAGAAGAAATAGAAGGAGAAAAATACGAAAGACTCGACTTGACGTAGCAAACAATATAAAATACAATTATTCTTTCTGACTTAAGATGCAGAAATGATGAAGTACACTATGATTGGAGAAGTAGGAGGGAACTATGTGGAAAGAGGCAAGGAAATACAAAGAGATGTCAGTATGTGCAAATTCTTCCTAATCGTCAGTAGGTTGACCGTACAGGTTTGTTCTCTTCCCAGCCATAGGATGATACCGTTCACTTTGGTTGTGTTACGTTTCAGGGATATCATCTAACGTTTGAATAGTTGCGACGTTAACAGAACTACGCCACTCTCCGTTTGCACAAAAAAAAAGACATTTGTAACATTTTTTGTGATCTGAATGTGTACCAAAAATTGGAAGACCTTAGAAGACTTTCAGCACAGTGAGGGTATAATATTTTCTTTCTTGGCCAAGCGTTTACCAGTGTGTTTAATAATCCAAAAGTAGTCAAACAAACATGTGGGATGGAAGAACAAGATGTTCAGTGTCATCCACTACTGATTTTAATATTGAGCAAGTAAGTGTCCTGACTCCAAATAACCGACGAGTGACGACTGATGAAGTGGCTAACCACACATATGTTAGTCAGATCCTGCATATGAGATGGACGGATTCTGCCCATGCTCAGATGGATTGTCGGAAGACATTCTTTTCGGAAGACTCGCATCCACATTCTTCAAAATCTGTATTTCGAGGTGTCACAGCTTTCTGGACACAGTTACAAGCTTGTCATGTTTAATTACCATCTGTTTGGTCCACTTAAAGATGCTTTAAGAGACCGATGATTTGCCTCCGATATACAGGAGAAGACGCCGCATACATACATACATACATCAGAGGAAGCAGTGCGTACATGTTGCACAATCAGGAACATTTTTCTCGGGTATCGGAAAGCAAATGCTATGAAAGACCAAGTTCATTAAAAAGCATGGTGCCTATGTTTAAAAATGGTCTCATTTTAAAAAGTTTTTGAGAGTTACTGAGTTTTTTTAGAGTTACTGAAAATTCCTGAGTGCTATTATGAAATGAGTGATGGTGAAGAGGAAAATTAATAAACGAAATAACATGAGGTAAAGGATTTCTGTAACTTATTTGGATCTAAACGGAAGTATTGAAGAAATAAAGTTGAAGGTGATTGGAGGATCAGCAGTGGCTCCATCACGACTCCCAAATCACATGCTGTAAAGAATTTATTTTGCCACATATCACATGGAAATTACAAAGATTTGCGCATCAGCTTCATATTTCTAATGGAAAGATTATAAATTTATACAGCTTTTGTGTATTTACTTAATATTTTTTGAAATTTCGAAGTACTGTCAATATTGCGAATCGCTAAGGCAAAAAGGTGGCTGTTATTTATTTTAAAATATACACCGATTTATTTCAGTAAAATTGTAAATGTTATTTTAAGCGAAGTACAAATTAAAATAATTAAGTATTACGAAAAAACAACTCCCATTGGCATGTTTTATTTATCATAGAGTTTAATAATTCGGAAACCTACGGTATCACATATTTGTTAGTTTTATACGTTAAGCAATTATTATTTTAAATTTTCTTTCACGATCAAAGAGCACACGTTGGTTGCGTTCGCTCGGCGTCGAAATAAAGTAATATCCCCAGGTAGGACGTCGGGTCCCTGTAAGAGAGCTCAGCGGCGCCGGAGGCAGCGAAGACGGCGGCGACGGCAGCGGAGAGATAAAAGACAAAAACGGAAGTGCCGAAGCAACGGACAGCGGCGCGGAGGCGTATGAAAGCCGCTTCGCTCACCGCCCCCACTCCCTGCCCGCTATCGCCTTCCCGGTCCACCGCCCTTCTCACCACCACCGCTACCTCTCCCATAGCCACCGTCGCCGCCACCTCCCACCACCACCTCTGCCATCACCACCGCCCCCGCTTCTACTGTTACAACTTTCCCATCTCCGACGTCTTCACCACTACCACCACCGCCACAACCGCCGTCCCCGCCCCCGCCTCAACTCTCACTCCCATGGTCACCACCACCACCATTCCCACCGCCGCCTTCGCCGCCGTGGTCGCCACTACCACCACCGCCGCCGACACACCGCTGCAGATTGAGAGCCGAGTGCGATGGCTTGTCGGATAAGGCCTTGCCTTAGCATAATATTGTGAAACAGCCCGGCCCTGGAAACCCAGGCTCTTCCCCAGGGGATTGGGTCCAATCCCCTCGATCTGCGCTTACACGCGTCCTCCTTGTCTCGCGCCCTCCGTCGGATCCTCGCCGGTCCTCGCCGTCCTCCTCCTCGTCGCCCGGGGCGAGACGCCGGGCGACGCCGCCCCGCCCCGCGGCGCGCCGCGCCGCGCCGTGCCGTGCCGCGCCGGCTGGCTCCGGACGATGTATGAAGATAAGACCCTGGATTCCGCGAATATCTCACGGCTTTGAAGTGGACGCGGCCCGCGCCCCGAACGACACGGGTTATCTCCGCGCCACGGAACGACGTCGCCAAATTACAACTTCTCCGCTCCGCGCTCCGCGCCCCGAAGCCCGGCGCCAAGCACACATCATCCGCGCGCTTCCAGAAGAATAATCGCTTCTATTAAAGTTCGTTACCCGCACGGCGTGCGAGCGTCTATTAAGAAACTTAACGCAGATTGATTCACCGACCGCGACCTCGAGATAATTTCATTATCGCCTACCCACAATATTAATGAAGCTTAAAGTGCATTTTACGAATTTGAAGTTACTTAATGTCTCCGAGAAAGGTCGGACCCGCCATTCCCACCCACCCCCACGCCCCCGTTTCCCGCCAAATAATTTACGTCACGGTCACAGAGGCCAACCTTGCCACGACTAATCCAATGTAATTCTCGTCTGAGGAGTGACAAGGGAGTAGCTCTAGCGAAATAATTTATTCTGGCCTGTATTAGGGAAAGAGGATTGAGCGGGCGGGGTGCCTCGCCGCTCACTGATGTCAGTCGCCGCAGACAAAGGCTCTGATTAATCAGACGAGGCAGACGGCGGAGGCGGCGGAGGGGGCGGCGGAGGCGGCGTGGGCGTCAAGGGTCTCCGGGGAGGTGGATGCCGTGAGGGCGGCAGGGGCGGCGGGGTTGGGAGGACGCGAAAGGGGTTTGGAGGGCAACGAAGGGGGCAGCGGGGATGGTGGCGGCGCGGCGGCAGGAACGCTACGGGTTACGAGGCGGCGGGGCAGAGTGACGGCGGGGACGGAAAGACGGCGGGACCGGAGGGGAAACGGGGGAGGAGGGACAGCGGAGGAGGAGGGGCAGCGGGGGCGGAGGGGCAGCAGGGGCGGAGTGGCAGCGGGGGCGGAGTGGCAGCGGGGGCGGAAGAATGCGGAAGACGGCAGCGGGAGCGGAGGGACGGCGGGGGTGGAGGGACGAGGGGGGCGGAGGGATGGCGGGGGCGGAGGGATGGCGGGGGCGGAGGGATGGCGGGGGCGGAGGGATGGCGGGGGCGGAGTGACGGCGGGGCCGGAGGGACGGCGGGGGCGAAGGGACGATGGAGCAGAGAGACGGCTGGGGCGGAGGGACGGCGGAGGTGGGGGGAAGGCGGGGGCGGCGGGGGAGGTGGGAGAGGCGATGAGGCGGGGCTTCGGGGTCGGCAGGGGCGGCGGGGCAGGAGTGGCAGATATCGTGGGCTGCCGAGGCGGTGGAGGCTGCGGGGAGGATGACGATGATGAGAGAGCGATGACGTGGGGGACAACGGTTGTCGGGGTGAGCGGGAATGGTGGGTGGGCGTTAAGTTTGTCGGCGACTCACATATCGTAAGGTAGAAAAGGATTGTGTGATAGCAGGGCCGCGGGGAATACGGGAGTCACGGGGAAGGCGAAGGTAGCGGAGGCGAGGAATGCGGCAGCGAGGCGGAGGCCGCGAGAGGGAGCACGAAAGGTGGAGATAGCGAGAGCTGCGCGGGGGAGGAGTGGACGGGGCGAAGTGGTGGTAGGTGGGGTCGGCGGCTGGAAAAGGACCGAGGGGAATGGCGGGGACAACTGGGCGGCTCAGGGACGAGAACGCGGCCGGGAGGGAGGGGGTGCGGCGAAATGAACTGGAGGTGGGGGAGGTTGGTGGGAGGGGCAGGGAAATTGAGGATTCGGGAACCAATGTGACGACAGGGCCGAGCGGCAGGCGCTGAGGAGGGACAGGGAATCAGGAGGTGGATTACTGTGCGGACAGCGGAGGATGTCGTGTAAAGAGGAAATTAGAAGGGAGACAAAGAAACGCCTTTGGTGGACTAGGATATCGAAATGTTCGCGAAATTTCTACTGGTTCAGGAGGGAATTTTTAAGCTTCGAAAAACGCAGGAAACCATGTTTTCTATCAGATAATTTTTTTCTATGAAGTATATTGAAACTGCACAGAACATGAAACACCGTTTTGCCATTACATTACGCGTGTTCTGTTGTCGACAAAATTTTTATCACATTCCATTTGAGTTTTTAAATGCAGTTAACACATGGAGTAAATTTTATCACATGAGTATCGATTTCAGAATTATTCTTTAAAAATGAAAACATATTTGACACCGAGGATAATATATTTTAGCAAAGAGCGAAGAAACTTGGAAAATATAGTGAATATTCAGATTGTACATGTACAAGCATAATGTTCAAATAATAATTTTTTAAAACATCTCTTCAACGCCTTTTACCAACACCACACAAAAAAAGAAAAGAAATATATAAGCAAATTCTATCACGAGAGGTAAAATGAGCTTCATCGAATGAGCCGCACGGAAATTTTAAAATATTAGATGGAACTGATAGAACAGGAGAAATGTTAACAATGGAAACAAGTGAGATTTCATAAAAGTACAATGGAGAAGTTTCAGTTCTGGATCTAAGACACGAAATCGAAATCAATGAATTAATAAAAATAGGTTAATAAATACATAAATAAAAATGAAAGTTGTATTGTAACTAACGTTTTCGTCTAAAAAGAAATTTAAGCTTTCTTTTCAACTATATTTCGTGGCGTAATAATAATAATAATAATAATAATAATAATAATAATAATAATAATAATGGTAATAAAGATCAACAAATTATCACTTAATTGTGTGGCTTAAAAGTGGAAGAATGAAGGCAAAATCGGGAGCAGTTGTAATAGCTGCCCAAGATTAGGCGTTGAGAACGCGACATTATGATAAAGTGGTTCTCAAAATTTCCCAAACCCGTCTTGGGAAATGCCGCATTTGCCAGGAACAAGCATAAATCATTGATCATATCGTCTCAGATTCTTTATTTCTATAAAAATAACAACAATAATCTTATATTCGAAAAGACACGACGGGTACGTAGTTACTTCCACATGCTTCAAGTGGTACGAACAGTCATCAAAACCGTTGACATCTGTTTGACTGTGTACAGTACTGTATGACCAACAAATTTAAGCTGATCCCACGATAGCGGCAAAGAAATTGGATATTGTTATCCAGAATTTGGAGAAAAATCCTGTCTACTTCTTAATGTGGCTGTACCGTGCGATAAAAACGTCGTAACCAAGAAGGCAGGGAAACGCTTTAAATACAAGAGTTTGGAAATCGAAATCAATCGAAAATGGGCTGCAACAAAGCTGCAACAGGTCGGCCCGATAGTCATCGGAGCTCTGGGATTTGTTCTGCAAAATTTGTGTAAGAACTTAGTTAAACTTCCAGGTCATTCAAACGACTGGGAAGTGCAAGACATTGTTTTATTTGTAACAGCGCATATTTTGTGCAAAGCACTGTAGTGACACCAACAGTTCCTATATCTGCTCCTTAAGGAGCTGGTTGCAACCTGGAGTAGACTTTATAATCAACCGACTCATCACATCTTTGGTCTGAATGACAACGCACGAGGGGTAACCAGAGAAAGTTATTTTCATAATACATCGGATGTGTTGATCAGAAATTCCGGTCCATTTTATGAGCCTGTCACGTTATGAAAAAGTTACCATCTGGTTGAGGGAAATACATAAGATAGGAAAATCTGAGATATTTGAATTTCTCGGTCGAGAACCAATCAGAAGTCGTACAGAGGCTCCAACTGAAAAAGCGGGGCAGAATCGGAGAGAAACTTATCACTCAGTTGGCAGCATTAATTCACGCTAGTAGTGTATTCCAAGTTATTCTTTCCACTTTTCGTTACAAATGTGCTATAAACAAAAAGCGTTTATAACACAACCTAAAAATATGTGCATTGCTGCAATGTTGGCTAACATAGGAAAGAAGGTGGATGTAAAAAAATGCCGAAAAGAAACTGGACAAAAAATAGGTCATGCCAAACAAGCAATGTTATTAGTGCAACTGAAAACTATTTGCTGTCAAAAATTTACACTGACCATTAATTTAGATTCTTAAAGTTAATAATACCGTCATTAGTTTCCACAAATTGAAAGATTCTGTGACAGAATGGGTTCACCACCCATTGATATTTTTACTTTCTCCTTTTCTCTTCCGGTTCACACCACATTCCGTTGCATGCGGGCCGCCACCCCTATAGCATTCGGCGAGCCCCAATAGTTTAAGAGCCGTCGTCTTGAAGAGCCATAGGCGAAATAAAAGCCATTTCGCCCCCGTCACCTCGCGTATGTCTCATGGAAAGAGAGAGAGAGAGAGACCATCTGTTCACCATAATGTTCTGATCAATATTCTGTACAGAGGACATTACCACGAAAAAAATCATCCAAGAGGATAACAAACTTTTTTTAAATGATTGATGTTTCTGGAAAAATATATCGATCTGTAATAAACGTCGAAAACAAAACATCAATGTCAAAATGTCCAGGTTTATGATGGTAAATATCAATTTTAGAAACATCCATGTTTCTAACATTGATATTTTCCATCCCTAGCCCCGCCCGCGACGGCTTTCCCAGGGCTGCCCCCTCTTGCGTTGCGGTGCCCCGCCCCGCGCCACCCGCGACATCAAAAGACCGCGTCCCGGATCTATCAGAATTCTGCCACACTAAATCAGTCAAAGGAATTCAAATTAAAACAACTGGCAAAAGGGACTGCGGCGAAGCCACGGACGGAGAGAACGGGGCGCGGACTTCGTCAGGGCGGTGCATATGTGGAGCAATGTCACGTTCATTTAGAGTAAGGTTGACCTGGCTGTTCTCGAGTTCATCGCCCGATGTTAGGTAATGTTAAGGCATTACCACACAAAACCGAAGATTAAAGCTTGTGACGTCTTCGGCGGGGGAGGGAAATACCTGGACTCGTCAAGGGAAGGAGCAGGAAAACTCTGCAACAGGCGTACAGGCTTAGATCACAGGGAGGCGTACGGACAAGGACGGAGAAAGCTGGCGTAGGATTAAATCATTTGTTTTATGAATGTTGTAGGGTTGTAGGAATGTAGATTGCAGGAGAGGGTGGGATGCATACTTCCAAAACAGCAAATACTGACAATTATATAGTACAAAAATTGTGAGAAATTAGATAACAATTAAAAGAACAAATAATATCTTCGAGACACTGAAAGCAAGTATGTAAAATTGGCATCAAAATGATAAAAATACGACAAAAATTAGAAAATTCATGAAACAATATTACCATTATATGAAAAATTAACGAAAAATTACCAAAGAGTAAAGAAAAGCCAAAATATGAATTATATGACACATAAAAATTGCATAATATTAGTCATTGTAGATAAAATCATGCTGATCTTACATTTTCCGTTCAAATAACGCAAAGAAAAAATATATGACATGTCATAAACATCCGTGCCCTTCTTGTCATATACAAAAGGAAAGAAATATGGAGAGTGTTGCACCATGTACAGTAGACATGATATTGTGTAAAATGGGTTACGAAGGGGTTGATGAAAGACGAACAGTGGAAAATGCAATGAGAGAAATGTATGCCCATTGAACATGAATAAACAAGTTATCGTATTGTGAATATTAAATAATTATTTAATGATTGAACACTGATACCGAGCAGCGATCAACGCATCACACAAAGATGAGTATAAGATCTTTTTTATAACTTAAAAGAGTTCGTCGACTTGTGTCCTTCCGACTGTGTGCACTTGCTTGTGTTAATGTTCAACAGGGATTGTGGTTCCTATGGAAGCAGCTTCCGATATTTTCTTCTCACAACTGTATGAACACTTCGATTGGTTATACATGCGCAATTTAGAGGTTTTAGAGGTGTCTGTCTTCTTTGAAATTTTTCTCGCTTTCCTCATCAAATATGTCACGTCCTGCATTGAAAAATATATTGCAACAAAACAAATTCAATGCAGCATTACTTTAGTCCTTTGTTTGTTGGTAAAACTTATTTCGGAATTCATACTGATTATTCATACCGACAGTTATTTTACATGTGAAAGGGTACAAAACATGTGTTAAAAGTAATATTGCTTAACGTTAATGGACACAATAGTGTTCTAATGCTCAAACATTCAATTTCTATATCACATCATAATTACTATATATTCTAAAATGCAGGTAAGGATGTTCTACGCAATTTTCCTTCCTTAGAAATTATGCAAATTAACGTCGTACTATCTTATTCCCCAGCTTTTTAAAATAATGTTCTTGTAACATTGAAATTCTTGTATAATTGCAAGAAGATAAAAACTAACGTATACTTTTATTTCACATAGCAATATTCACGCACAAATTACATGAACGCTGCTGAGCTCTGGGGATATTTTCCGCTACAAATAATGAGAATTGAGACCCAGTGACACAAGCACAGGGAGATACCTGTAGTACTGTTAGCCTGAACATTCCCTCTAGCCGGTGGGACACACACTGGGTCAAAATCATTCAAACGGGGAGCAAATCTGAATAAAAACCTGTGACATTGTTGAGAAGCTAATCAGTGAACGGACCCTTCAGTGCATAAATTAATTTATTTATACGAAACACATAATTTACATGACTGCTCGCCCTGTGTCCAACGGCGCTACGCAAGAGTGCAGTACTCAGTTTAATTTGATGGCACGTGGGTTTGAGTCTCACATAGACATGGTTTTCAATGTGTTGGAATTTTCTTTTTCCTTTTTAAATTATCAACGTTTATGCTACGGTTACAATTATTTACGCATTTAATAATGTTAAAATATTTACAACATTGTTACAATATTTTTTACAGACTTAAAACATTTCTTATAATCTTTCCTAAAACTTTTGTTTCCATCTTCAAGTAAAAAGGAAAATAGTTAAAATTACACACCTTAAATTTATATAAGGCGTAATTTATTTACGCCTTACAGTATTTTCACCATGTAACAAATATTTTAAGAAATTGAACTTAATAACTAAAAATTGTAACAATAGTGTACACAATGATTGCCTACAATTTAAAATGAAAAAAAAAACTAATAAAAAAAGACAATCAGTTAAGAGAGTCTGTGTGTTGTGGCAAAGTGGCTGCGCCGGTAGTCGCACTTCTTAACCAATCTCTGTGAAGACACGGAAGTTACGGAGCTGGAGACACCGCACCGGGAGAGGTGGTTCAGGGCATCAACTGACGTCACTGCAGTCCCTCCGGCCGGGAGGTCCTAGGGCTCGAGCCCCGACGGTGGCGGGATTTTCCACACTATCGACGTAGCTGGGTCGAAGTCAGTCACTGTCTCGATGAGAATTCTAGCGGCCGGCTGGTCTGATCGATACTCTTCCGTGGTTTCTCCGATCAACACCAGGCAAATACCGGAGCAGGAACCCAACAAAAGGGTCATTGGCTACGCTTGGTCTTCCTTGACTTATTATCACTCCCCCTTACGCATACACTGACATGCACACAAGCCAGGAGATTGTCCAGGAACTTTAGTGTGTGTCCCAGCTGGTGGGTGCCCAGCTGGTTGGGGAAAATCCCGCCCCCATGCCTGGAACTAATTTAAATTCCATTTTTGCACGATAAGAGAGACATGTGGCGAACATGAAGTATTCCCTTCAACGTGACGAGTAAACTCTCCCTGCCTCAGCTTTTCTTCGCCACAAAGCTACAGAAACAGATACCTTTTTAAAGGACAGCTACAATTATACTTGCCCCGACCGGGAATCGAACGCGGTATCGCACCACGAGAAGCTAGTGAGTATCACACGAGCCGATCTGGAACGGTTTAAAAATTTGAAATTATAAATTAGACGCCATACCCCTCGTGAGCCCAAATTGTCCTTTGCAATGATCTCGCGTAGTGGACCAATATCTTCGCATTCTTTACAACGACGGAGGAGAGCCCTGCATTGCCTTACCAATGTTACCAGCAAAGGTGGCTCAGGGTATCAACAAATGACACTGCAGCGCCTCTGACCGGGTGGTCCGACGGTGTCAGAATTTTCGACACAAGCTAGATAACAAGATCGAATACAGCCTCTGTGTGGAGGAGAATTCTAGAGCCCAGCTACTCTGATCGGTAGTTTTCCGTGGTTTCTCCACGGAACATCAAGCCCGGAGCTGTGCACCAAACGCGCCACGCACGAAGCAGAATCTTTCCTTCCACTACCTTGTCCTATCCTCACTCGTTTCTCCCACTCAGGGATGCCAACATGCACTAAATCACCACACAGGTCGGCAGATTGGTCGGGAGCTTAGAACGTGTCCCATCTGCGGTCGTGCTCCTCCGGTGGAGGATACCTGGTGGGAGAAAACTCCAATGCCGCCATGAAGGTCGATGCCAGATCTCGCCATCCAGGGAGGATGCCAGATCAGCGCCATCTCCCGCGAGAAAAACATGCTCTATACCGCGATTTTCTTCAAAGTTAAGAAAATCGCAGTCTCTCCCCTGACAGGAATCAGCTTTTTCGCTACTATCTAATCGGGAGCTTATATGCCGCTACAGTGACGTCACTATGATGACGTTTAAGCTTCCGATTGGATAAAGGCGTCAACAGCTGATTCCTTCAGGGGCAAAGTTACGAAAATCGTAGTATACTCTCATGGGACTAATGAGCGTAGTAGTTGACGCGCCCAGAATCATCAGCCAACCAATCAATTACCAATGTTTGGTGCCCTGGGACCCACTGTGCGAGGCGGCACGGAGGGCGAGCGTCAACGGGCGCATTTACAGCTTGCTTTCGCTGGGCGCCGTTGGGCGGGCGCGCGCGCGCGTGGCTAAAATTCCGTCGCGCGCGGCGGCATCCGCCCCGGCCGGCCTGCCGGCAGCGCTCCAAGCGACGCGCGGCCGAAGCGCGGGCAGCGTGCGTTGCGGTCGACGCGGATCGCCAGCCACGCGCGCCGCGTGCCTGAGCCCACGCGCCACGCACGCACACTGGCCGGCTGCGTCGCTCCGCCTAGCAGCGCCCCCCGGTCACCCAACGGTTCCTGGTCCGCCCTAGCACACCCAGGTCGCCTTCACCCCGTCTCACTCACTCTGCACTACCTTGCCTTCGCTGTCCACCACCTGCCTCATCCTTGACTGGCTCCCCATCCTTTGGGCATCATCTTTTATCATATCCTCCTCCCAACCATCCCCACATTCCACCTCATCCTCACCCTTCATCCCCTTCTCTCCCACCATCTCACATTACACCTCACCCTCCTTCTTATACCCGTTTAAACCCACCATCTCTACTTCAACCACTCTCTCTTTCACACACCCTCACTCTCTCACCAACTCACCCTCCACCTCACTCTCGTCCTCACTGTCCATCTCCACCTTTCACTTAACTGTCCATCTCTTCTTGCACCTTCAAGGTACTATCACTAATAATATAGATGATATAGAAGATGGGTTAATATCAGAACCTAAATTAAAATCAAGAGAAGCTTAAGGGAAACCAAGAAATTTCCCGAAATTTTACTTACAATTCTGAGCAGTGTCGACTTTACATCTGGGCCAGAATATAGCCAAATGGCAATCCTGAGGACACAAAAGAAGACGGCGAAAAAGAGCAGACAAACAGATCGGCGAAATAGAGCGAAAAAACAGGGAGGTAGAAAGGGAGACAAAAGCAGGTGGCGAAAGACGATGGAAAAAGAAGCAGGCGAAAGAAGGAGGAAAAAGTGTGTGGCAAAAGTAGGAGGCAAAAGAGCGTCTCGAAACAGGGCAGCAGGGAGCGGTGAAAGTGAGAGTTGAAAGTGAGCGGCTAAATAGAGTAGCAAAAGAGGGCATGAATAGTGAGCCGCGAAATAGGGCGGCGAAGGGGAGGACTGAAGAGGGTGGCAAAAGATGACGAAAGAGGGCGGTGATAGTGAAAGTCGAAAGAGTGCAACGAAAGAGGGGGCAAGGAGAGCGGCGCAAGAGGACTGCGATAGAAGAGCAACGAAAGAGGGCGATGAAAGGAAGCGGCGAAAGTTGAAGGCAAAAGAGGGGAGCAAGGAGAGCGGCGAAAGAAGACTGCGATAGAAGAGCAGTAAAAGAGGGCGGTGAAAGAGGACGGTGAAAGTGGAAAGCGAAAGAGTGCAACGAAAGAGGGAAGCACGGAGGGCAGCGAAAGAGGACCGCGATAGAAAAGACACGAAAGAGGGCGATGAAAGAGGACGACGAAAAAGGGCGGCGCGGGTGGCGTGGAAGCGTGGGCGGGCAGGGACTGGGGCTGGGGCATGTGGAGCGGGAGGAGGCCCAGTCACGCCAGTTCCGCCGAGACCCGCTGCCTGGCTCTCCGAATTAATTTTCTTGCCAGTCTCCGACCTTCTTATCTGCACAAGAACGAAAAACATTTTATGGCCAATAACTCTCTTCTCTTTGCCTCTAATCGGCAGTACGATAGAAAGGGCTTTTAGGACCGGCAGTTCGTGGTTAATAAAATACTGCTCGTATCTGCAGATTTAAGGCACTGCTTCAGTGGAGATACCACAAACCAGTTCGTAACAGGAACAATAGCTTTGTATTACGGGTTTTTTATGTCTACAATGGTGGCAATATAGTGTGTATTATAACTAAACTGATGATTGTACTGACAGTCATGCAGCAGGTATATCAAATTTTAAAAATACTTGAAAGAAAACACTTTTTTACCAATTATCTGCCACAAAGTACATTATCCGTACTGTACAGTACTTCTATAACTGATTGAGTATATACGCGCTTCATATAACTGATAACGTATAACTGACGTGTATATACAAATGCCATTCTTATTTTATAAAGTTAAAATTATTGTAATATCAGTACTTTGAAGGAATTCTAGTTATCTCTTTTTCAAGCTTCTAGTTACCGTTTCTCGAATGATCATGCTGAACCCCTTTTCGCTTCTGATAGAACTTCCTTCATAGATCTCCAGAAGCAAAATGGTTGAATCTTTAATATTTTACGGTAAATTCACTTGAGGAACTCGTAACTTCTGTGATTAGCTGCGTTGCTCAAGCGTTAAATTTATGTCGACTGCAATCTGTGCAGTGTCCCATATTCGTCTATTGCAGAATTCAGTTGGTGGGCCGAGGCACGATTTCGAAGCTTCTGGCGATTTTATGGAATCGCTAGAGCGGTAGTATGGCGAGAGTATGGAATCGATAGCGGTACATTATAGAAGAAAATCATGGCTCAAATAGTAACTAGTGGTGCTACAGAATGGCACAGACTTTCCCGCATTAGTTTTCTATTTTCTTGGGTCTTCGCTAGCTATTCGGAATTGCCACATACTCTTTCTTGCCAGCTACCATCTATCACCGCCCAAGTATATTTTTTTGTCATTTTCTTAATTTTTCGGTTTTCTATTGGTAGAACGAAAATATTAATTTTAGAATATTAAAGAACACAAAAACCTAGCCGTAAATGGTAATTTTCGTTTAAAAATTATATGCCGTTTAAGAGAAAATGGCGTTTTAGCACTTCTAAAAATGCAAAATTTTGAAGCTCATTTTCACAGAAAATTTTTGAGTTTTCAAAATACTTTATTTGAAGTTATTTGAAGCACTTACACTCACAAATATAATAATGTTTATAAATTGCTCGTAATGTGCATATTAAAGATGTGAGAGATCTTTCAAAAAAATTACAATTATGTAATTTTTGAAAAAACAAAAAAATAACTCAAAATAAACTTTACGCTATACTAAAGAGTGTAATTAGCACTATCCGTTACCAAAGTTTCAAGAACAAAATTGCAGCCATATACGAGAAAATGGCGTTTGAGCATTTCTGAAAATGCCGAAATTTGAGCTACTTTTTACAGAAAACGGTAGTTTTCGAGGAACTTTACTTGACATTATTTAAAGCATATATTCACGTAAATATAATAATGTGAAAAAAATCGCCGATTATGTAAATATTAACGACGTGAGAGACAAGTAAACAAATTTACATTTTTGTAGTTTTGAAAAAACCAACCGTTAGACCAAAATGGCTTTTATGTCATTGATAGAGTACAGTCACCACTATCCCTACCAAAAGTGTAAAGAAAAAATTTGGAGCCGTTTTTGAGAAAATTTTGATTTTGTAATTTTTTAAAATTGCACATATTGCACGCATTATTGCACGAAAACTACCAAAATTTTGAAAAACATTTACCTGACCTTTATTAAAGAACTCAATATGCAGAACAAATTTTATTTGAAGAAAAAATCTCTATTTTCAATTTCGTAGTTGGAGAAAGACGCCGAAAAAATTAAAACTTTCACAATTTTCGAAAATTCAGTTATCCGTGAAAATCAGACCTATTCCATGTTAATAAGTGTATTTTCCTCTATTCATACAAGAAATTTAAAGAAAAAATTTGGAGCCGTTTTTGAGAAAATTTTGAAAATCCCCGGGGTGCTTCATATAAAGTACCCCCAAATTTTGAAGAATCTTTTTCAAAATCTCAAAGCTTCGACTAGAATCAGATCGACCAGGGAATATCCATTTTGGAAGAATGGTTTAGGCGCCAGCAGTGTTCACAGGCGGACAGACAGACGGGCACACGGACAGATGGACGTTTTCCTTTCAATAGGGTTTTCGGTATCAAGGGCCTAGAAAACTGGGTTTCTGGCTACACCACGTGTTAGGGGATTTTTTTTTTCTAAATTTAGCAACTGTTGTTTTCCACTTCTTCGTTTTCACGGCCCGGCAATTAATTTTTTTCCGCCGAAAATTGGCCATTTTTTCGCGCAGCATTACATAACTTTCCCTATACTACGTATATCACTCCGTGTATACGTACGTATACGGGAAAGTAAAAATTAAAAATACATAAAAGATTTTCTGCTATTTGACATTTGAATTTGAAGACGGAGTTTTCCACTCTTCCTCGCCTATCAACCTTCTCGAAACCTTTCTATCGAAATCGCCAGAGACCGCAGGGCTCTACAACACAGTTGGCATGTAGACATCTCATGTGCCACCAGCGAGTCGGGGGAGGCAGCACACGACACCCTAGGTGATGAATTACATAGGATGTTCCGCTCGGAATTGGCCGGCCGCGTCCGGCCGCTTCTGGCGCTGCGATTCAAATACGATAGGGCCCTGATGGGAAAGGCTTCGGCAGAGACGTCTGCGAGCATACATACTACCCAAACAGCGACTTGTTTAGAGTTCGTAACTTTGTTCTGTTGTTCACTATTTGATTTGTATAATTCTGAAATGAACGTTTTACAATAGACGAATGTGATTGAAAACTTTTTTTCAAAATTTGCTTCGGTGAAATTCTAATATTTAATGGGTTTAACTTTTGTACTTTAAGTGAGTTAATATTTATTGTTTTAAATTTGCAATATTATGCAAGTTATAAAGTTAAATATTGGAATATACGGATTTGTTTTATATATATAAATATTTTTGCCTCAATTTTATCACGTTTAATTCATTGTGAACATTATTTTTTTAAATAATTTTCATCAAGTGGTAATTTTGAAAAGTGTTTCGTTGACTGCTTCCATGGTTTTATATCATTATTTTATTCGTAAAAAGATATTTGTTTCACATTTTCTGAGTCTTCTGGTTCTGTTAATAGTATACTTTAGGTATTATTTTAACACCATTATAGAAAAATAGTCCAATACAATTTTTAATTGAAAAATTTGAAGCCAATTTTCTGACAGACGAACGTGGGTCGTAAAATAATTTTTTGATTTCAAGGCCCCACAAAACATGGATTCCACAGAATGTGTTAGAAGAAGAAAGTTACTGCATCTAGGAACAGGAATTATTCACTTTTTCTGTGTCAGATATGAATACAATTTTTTTAGAATACATTTTTTTCTGTCACAAATCGCAGCTTCCCAGCAGCAGTACGGAGCTTTCTCTAAACTAGGTATATAGCTTGCAAGAAATTTCAAAAACATATTTGTAAAACTAACTCGTTAAAATTAACTAAATGTTCAATACAATTCAAGAAACTACCTCAAGTGATTCCCTGCAACAATGAGAAATGCTAAGTGTACCTTAATACTCTAAATATTATTTATTAATAATCAAAGAAAAATTTAAAAGTTAAACAAATAAAAACGTTCAGTCTAGAAAGCTCTGAATATTATGCAAGCGAATCACACGAATGTGTACTTTACGGCTGTCACCTTTATTTACAGATCGCCTTCCAACGTCAAAAGTGATATTTGGCCAACCTAACGTACTCAGGAGTGCAAATAATGAAAAATAATCGATACATAGCTCCAAGCCCAGTGCAGTGGCGCTGGACGGTTGGCAAACGGCTCAGGGAGATAACGCGCAGCGCTGCGGAGCTACGACACGCGTCGATCAATTCATCCCCCTTCCCTCGGCACACGCACTTTCGTGTTCGGGTAAGCGCTATCCACCGCACGCAACACATTGCCGCCGGTAGTCATCTATGGTCACCTTTCGCTTTCCACCGCCAACTCTCGTCATTACGGCCGCCATCCACCTTCGCCGCCGCCCACCACCTACCGCCGCCTCCCGTCACCCACTCGCCACCCACTGGCGCCGGCAGTCACCTATCGTCCCCTTTCGCTTTCCACAGCCAACGCCCGTCACTACCGTCGCCCGTCACCTACCGCCGAACAGTGCTCTGAAATGAGCCAAAATGCGCTCATTGGAAGAAAAAACAAAATTCTCAGAAGTGGTACCAACACCACACATATTTTCTAAAATAAATTTGCACCAAAAAATGTAATAAAGGCCTTGAAGGGGTATTCAAGTTAAATATTCAAAGCAACTTAAAATAATCCGTTTCATCTGCTTCCTAAATGTTCGTAAGTGTTCTCAGATTTGAAAACTGAAATCGAATGACATTTTAGAAGTATGTTTACCGAATTGGATTCGTCACTTAAATATTACAATTGGGTAGCAAATTCGAAATCACATTCCTATAAAACCCAATGGTATACGTTCTTATAATGTATTTTGTTGATCTTCCAATTTCGATTATGCCTGTGTGAGTTTGGAATCTCCGTCAAAACAGAACGAAATTAATTATTAAAAATTAGAGTGGCGCCGTCTGTTATTTATATCTTTTTTAACAAACACTATTTATTTTGGATCTTATATTAAATATCTATATCCAGCAACATCAATTTGATCGTGCTGTTTTAACAGAATTACATGTGAAATTCAATGCGCGCGTTTTAGACCATTTCAGCCCACTGTGCGCCACCTCTCGCCATTCACTCGTCACCCACTGGCGCCAGACGCCATCAACCACCACCTCCAGCCATCACCGCCGCCGCTCGCTACCCACGGAAGCCGGTCGCAATCCACCGCTGCAATTTGCCACCCGCCGCTGCCGCCTCACATTCACCGCCGATACTCGCTATTCTCCGCCACCGCTTGCACCTACCGTCGCACCCCACTTCCTTCGTTCGCCACCTGTCGTCGCTAGTCGCCACCCACTGACGCCACACGCCACCCACCACCCACCACCCACCACCCACCACCCACCACCACCTCCAGCCTTCACCGCCACCGCTCGCTATCCACTGCTGCCGTTCGCAACCCACCGCTGTAATTCGCCATCCATCGTCCACCCGAGACCCACTACCGCCGTCACGCCCTCCTCAGCGTCGCCACTCACGCCACTCAGCGGCAGCGATGGTGCAGCGGTTAGCGTAACGGACTGCTATACCCAAGTTGGTGGGTTCAAACTCGATCGAAGCCGTGGATTTTTAGGGGCGAAAAAATCCTTCGTACGCCTTCCTTCGGAGGGGAAGTAAAGCCGGCTGTCCCATGTTAGTAGATTTACTTGCATGTAAAAGATCCTCAAGCGTAAATGAAGCCTCTGAGCTAAATTCATATCGCCTGTTTCGACGCCCCAGTAATACCTTCTTTCTCCGCTAGTTGGTGAAAGGAGAGTAGCGCAGTTTGCGTGGTCAGACGGAAGAGCAGGCTTCATGGCCTGCCGTAAAATAAGGCATCAATTCAATTAAATTTACGTCTCCAGCCGCCACCCACTACTGCGGCTCGCAGCCCACCGCTGCATTTCGCCACCCACCGCCGTCGCTGCTCACCTCCTCTCCGCTTCCGTTGACCCGCAACCGCTCAACCGTTCTCCGTCCACTTTCCTCACTTGTCGCCTGTTTACCTCTGTCATCTCCCCTTCGTCCTCCACTTCTACTTCATCCTTGTTTGTCCTCCTCTTTCTGTCCCCTTACTCTGGCTGCATAGCTAGGACGAAGTCGCTGTCTGGAAGATAAGCTAGCGGTCGGCGGCTCTGATTGGCAGTTTTACGTGGTTTCTCCGATCAACACCGAGCGAATGCGGCAGCATAACAACGGGCCATGGACCAAGAGCGATCTTTCCTTCCTCTTCCTTTGCTATTCTCACCCCTTACTTACCATTTACACCCCTTACTTAGGTCGGCGACGGCTCTCACCAACCAGCAGGGGAAGATCATCGCAACCCTCCTAGATAAAAAACATGCTCTACACATACGGGACTAATGACCTTAGCAGTTGAGGCGCCCGGAATCGTAAGAATCAATCAAGTTCCCACTGCCATCCACCTCTCGCACTACCCCACATCGCTTCCCTCCCCGCCTATCGTCACCAACTGCCCATGATCCCCAAAACCGCCCCACTACGCCAACCGCTATTCACCGCATCCAACGTCACATCTCGCTCCCTCCGCTCCCCACTGCCTGTCGCCCCGCCACTGCAACCGAAAGCTTGTTGGCACAGAGACCTGCCTGCCTCTGTAACGCGGGGCGCACCTGGGCACGGAGATTAAGCGCGGACCTGGGCCAGATTGACCGTTTGAGCTTCGCGGTTAATTGACACAGCAAACAGGCGCCGTTCCTGATCCACTGTCAACGCGCGATTGGCAGCGCGGCGCCGAGAACATTGGTCGAAAGTGGGTCGGAAACTGCTCATGCAAAGCGAAAACCAAAATCCTAAATGATATTTTATAAGGGAATGGCAGTGCCTGTTTTGCTATACGGATGTACGTGATACACATTGACAAAGAAAAAATACATTCACATACTACCGGTTAAAATTAAATGTTTAAGAGCCGTGAAAAGTTGTAGACTTAGGGATCAAAGCAGAAATTAATACCAAGAAATTTGACAAAAGTTGATATCAAGACAACCGACAGCAATATATTGATATTTTTTCAATTTTAGAACATACAGCGAAAATCATTCCTTGTGATCACAACATATAGATAGAATGAACGATGAAAGTCTCACGAAAATAACTAGGAAGTTCAGACGCTTTAGCAGAAGCTCAGTAAGACCGCGTCGAAGATTCCACAGACCAGCTGACCTAAGCCGTGAAAGGAAAGAGAACAAATCACAACATGAGCGTCATTCACCTGTTTTCGTAGTGCCCTGGTAACCACGATCCTTTCGATCCAGGAGCGTTATGCATCGAGCACTGTATCGAAAGCATTAACAACCTATGAAGTTTCGGTAGAAAATAAATGACATTTTAATACACAAAATCACAATAGTTTTCTTGATTTCAGGGATCACTGAAATTCTTGGGAATAGGTCAAAATAAATCATAACTCTCAGCTTCTTAAGTTCTCTTATTTTATAAAAAATTAATTAGAGCTATTAGCAAAAACAAAATCTCTGAACACAATATGCTTTGGATTTTAAGAATGAGGACTGCTATTTCGACGTAAAATTAAAAAAATCTCAATCGTTTAACTTTTTTTCTGTCATTTATCATTCTCGCCTTTACTTCATAAGAACTCAAAGTATTTTCATCGCGCGCCGGATTTTCGACAGAAAACCTCACTTAGTTAGGGCCTGATAACGAAAAAGTGAATAAGTCTTGTTCCTATGTACAGTAGATTACTTCCCCTAATTCGTTGAGTAATCGCAATCCATGTTTTATGGGTCCTTGGTACCGAAAAATCAATTGTCGCAAAATCGATTGTCGCATGTTTGTCCGTCTGTCAGACTGTCCGCCTGCTCACTGTTTCCGTTTGGGGTCAAAGCTAGTGCCTAAACAGTTGAGCCAAATCCCTTCAAAATTGATATTGCCCGATGACATTAAAGGAACTCAAGTGTTTATAAGCATATTTCACTCTATTCTTACAAGAAATTTCAGGGGAAAATGTTGAGCCATTCTTGAGAAAATTTTGAAAATGTTACAAGGCCCTTGAAATGTACCCCCATAAGTTAATGTTTTTTTTTAAATCGCAGAGCTTCAAATGAGGTCACATCGACAATGGAGTATTCACCCTTTGCCCTCGTATGGCATGTGTGACATGCAACCCATTAAGGTTCTCTGAGGTCGGAGGTTTGTGGGCACTGCGAGGTCCTACAACTCGTAAGGCATGTCTAAGATGAAAATGGGAAAAGGCTGCAGAGCTCGAAACCGACACTCGGCATTCCCATCTTCCAGCTCATCTTCACATTACTCCGTCAACATTGTTTAGAAATAGAATAGTAGCCACGATCCATTAAATAATGAAAACTTTGTTTTACCTACCAGAAAAATACGTGAGCATCTGTGGCATGTCCTGCCAGTTAATTAGGGATTTTGGTGTGGCATCTGGGATGTGCCCTACGAGTTGTAGGACGTGTCACATTACATAACGAGCAAAGAGCTAGTAGCCATTATTCTCGTCGCATCTCTGACATGCAGCACGAGCTGAAGGAGGTGTATTATGCTCGTTGCTTACGAGTGCAAAGGGTTCAGTTTGGAAACATCCTGCGCATACTTCAGGCTCTAGTGTTCTTTACAGACGACAGGTGGACGGACGGACGGACGGACAGACAGACAGAGACGGACGGACGGAAAAACGGATGGACAGATGAACGGATAGACCGACGTTTTAGAAAAAGCCACTCTTTTGATATCAGAGTCCCTAAAACGTGTATTTGCGTTGCAATCTCCAAATCGATTTTCCGCAGTATCACATAATTTTCTCTAGTTTGTACTCTCTTTGTACGAGAAAGTATAAATAGAATAACTTTCGGCTGACGTCAGCTGCTACTGACGTTAATATAGGGTGGTACAGAATGAAATTATTTGTACACTTTTATTAAAATAAAATGAAAGTCATTAAGGCTGCGTAAAATACTGTATGCACACGCGGTAAAAAAGATTGTTCGTAGGATTGCGCCACTCGCCCATCGGCCTCACGGCCCGGCGTTTCCTACTCCCAAAATACTCACTTTCATCACTCGTATTACAAGTAACTATTTTGTACACCAGCATTATAAACAATCTCTAAGTCAGCCAAAATTTTACATAATTTGGAGGATTATGAATCTAGTTCAAGAAAATAACAGGTCATCAAAGAAGTGCTGAGAATACGGCATTGTTAATTACTCATAATAACAAAAACAATTATCGACAATACAAAGAGACACTACATTACAGGAATTATCAGAAATTTTCAAAAACATAACTCAAACTTTGTCAAACTTTTCTGGTGATTTTTTAGGAATAAGCGACAAGTTAGCTTTAGCAACTTTATCAATAATTTCCTTGGATAATGAATCCGTTTCCACATGGTGACTCATATGAACAAGTAACAATTATCAATCAGCAATCAATAGTTCCATACCTAAAAGCGTTAGTCTAGCCTATCTAACAAAAAGCTAAGCGGTAAGGTTTGAAAACGTTTGAGTAATGTCAATACCATCTCAATTTCTGTATTATATATACCTAATCTACACATTCAATTTCTAGTTTTAGCGGTCATTTACCGCATAATTGAATAATGTTGTTGCGCAAACAATAGCGCATGCTGTTCCCTTACAGTGTTGCTGGTGTTACCTTCGTAAAAATTTGAAAACGAGGGACGTTTGGAGTAAGTTTTTGAAATATGTACACATGCAATAAAGCAAAACAATATAAACCTGTTTCATAACATACTGTTTCTTTGTCCTCTTGGAATAAATTTTATCCGTCATTTAATTCAAACTGCTTGGAGTGGAACTATTATCATTTTTCATTTAGGTGCAGAAGACATTTGAGGCCATTTGTAGTGGTTTTGGACCACTGTACGGCACGCCGCAACGCAGCGATCCGGAAATCTGGGAGTCCCTTCAGAAGAGCGTTTGCGGCCGCTGAATGGAGAGGATTTGCTCGCTCGCTCGTTTATGTTCTAGCGGCGAGTTTGCCTGGTTTTAGAGCACCAACCCGAGGGCGAAAACTTTGTCAAAGATATCACGAACGGTCGCTTATCGACGATATAAGTTCCGCATTACCAGAATCAAAAAGGAAACGAAGAACCAATATTATTCATACCTTGAGTTACCTCTTATTTCTTCCGTGAGACTTATAACAAATTGCTTTGACTAAGATAAAAATTGTCTTTTTCATGATAATTATTTCCATTTAAAGTCGCGATTCTTTTGCTGTGCTCTGCTTCGAGTTGAGTGTATTTTATATATTTGAGTTTATCAGTATTGTCATAAACAAGTTTTATTTCTAAATGTTTGAAGGTAAATTCATTATCAATTCTGAAATTGAGATCTGTGTTTAAATCATCTTGCAAAATTTTCACCTTTATAATAATAGTAAATAATTGTTATTGATTACTATTAAACAAGATTAAAAAGCTATAAAATTGTTTCAAAATAGTGAACACATCATAAACGAAACGAAAATGTAGAAAACCAAAATATAGCAGTCATTAACTACAATGCGTTTTCAAAGTAATTTAGTATAAGTTAATTACGACAAAGTTAATTAAAGTTATTTAAAGTTAAGAAAATAAAGTAGTATAAGCAAAGTAAATAATTAAGCTAGGTAAATTAAAAAATAAATTAAATAAATCTAAAGTTAATTAATGTTAATGGCTGAACAATACTTGATAAGATGTTGATCACATTTAATTAAAAAAATATATTTTTGAAAATCCTATATTCCATAAATTTGTTGTATTGACAGTAAATGATTTCCGAAATGCTCGCAAAATATACAATTCAGAAAAACAAACTTCAAATATTTAGAAACAATATGGTTTCATAAAATATATTTAATATTAGTTCATTTCATTTATTTCAGCGTTTCAGCAATTCGTTTGAGCAAGTAGAACAATGAAGCAATAAAAATAAATTTAATTTCTACATGCGATGAACAATATTTAAATAAAATCTACTTTGTCCATCAGACATGATTCATAGTAGTTGTCGGTAAACTCTAAATTCCATCCACTATCTCCGTCCAGTTCCGTTTAATAAACAATGGAGACATTTTCCATCATAAGGGGTCTATTTTTGTCCCTAAATCAATCACAACACCGCACTTCTGTCTCTGACTCTCTCTCGCAGTTTCAATATCTCCCTACGCAAACAGGATATAATTGGGCATTCAACATAATTAACCGAGCTCACGGAAGACGAGGTGGCTCTTGCGACACAAAGCTTTGGCGGCCGCGCACGGCGACGCTTCCATAGAAGCAAGTAATCAACTAATTACTCCGGTAATGATATTAGTCACGCTCGGGTTCTCTTCTGGAGTCTCCGGGACCAACTCGCAGAGCCACCTCCATCGCGCTGTTGACAGACGATGACGATGATTAAGACGGTCGTGGAGGTGGCTTGCAGAAATACCACCTCCTGGGCTTCAAAGGAAAGTTTTCTTCGCTTTCTCCTCCAAAAATCTATTGCTCCCTCTGAAGATACAGATCGCAAAATTGTTAAGAAAACTCTTACATGTGGTTGTGGTGTATCGGTCTTGCAAAGAACTTTTTTTTAGGATTAAATTCTTCATAAAAAAGCATTTTAAAGTCATCAGTCATCACGTAATATCCTTCTCTGAGCAAAGCACATCGTGGCGGGCGTTTTTTGCTATCACACGTAATTTTACACATCAAGAAAATGTTAAGAGGTAGACGCCCAAATATCTCCCAAATTTCAAATATCACCTACCTCTTGATAGGATCCCAGAACGCCGAATGTTACAAAAGCTGTATTAGACGCTTTAGGTTCATGGTAAAAGAGGTACAAGTGAAGAGGTTTGAAAATTTGGTACGAAGAAATTGAAACAATTATAAAAGAGAAGAGGGAGTGAAGGGGGGGAATGATCTCTCCAAATCCCAAACTCACCTTCACGCGGTGACTCCTGTTCCCACTAACGAGTCTCCGGCGGCCGAGTGTCACCCGAAATAAGGTGACCCCTCTATCAAGCGCCCACGGCCTTCTCGGAGGGAAGATGAGCAAGTAGAGAGATAAGGCACCCTTTTGCCCTTGGGATGGGAAACTATCCCTAAAGGCGGCTCCACACATTCGCTATTCGGCGAACAGCGAGCAACCGCTTGCCGAATCCCGAGTAGTGTGGATGAGTTGCTTGATATTTACCGAGTGACTAACATTCGGTGCTCGCCCTACCCACCGCGTGTCGGTCTTCAAATGAAGCGAACATTTGCCGAACACATCAGCCGGTCGAGATTGGGCGAGCAGTAGCTCGGTGCTCGGCGAATGCGGAATGTGTGGAGCAGCTATCAAGGCTGATGAGCCTTTGGAAGTCCAACGGCAGAGAACTCCAGGACTAACAATTTTGGCTTTATTTTTCTGGTTTAGATGATATTCTGCTAGCCCCTCTCCCCCCAAAAAATGTTCAACTAGAAAGAATGAAGTAATGTCTAAAACGGAAAGCTACTCCAGGAGATAACCAATCCACTGTTGCCCCTAGCAACGCAAGCAAACCATCAGAGTCTGGAGAACTTGTACCAGCATGCTCGTGGAAATTATAGTCTTCTGGAAAACGGCAAAATAAAATCAAGCAAATAGAGAAAACAATTTTTGCTGAAATTAACATTAACTCATTGTTTAAGGCAGGTAAATTAACACATTGATTGCCATGAGGGTCACGGGTGGGCCTCACGCGGTTTCACTATGGCGCCGTGAGGCCCACGAGTGGGCCCCAACAATACTCGCGGCAAGGGCCATCAGGGTCACAGGTAGGTCTCACGCTGGTGTTTATTTTAAGGTCTGTACCTTAGCAGGGGGTTTCAAATTGATTTATTTTCTCTTTCTGTAATTGAGCGAAGAACAATATATTACAGAATGATCCTAGCGTTCCAAATTACCGTTTGTAGTAGCGTTATTGTATTATGAAGGATAAGGTCCATGTATTTTATATTGTAGTTTTTACTTCACTACAGTTCCTTTTCTTACTAAAAGGGACTTAAGATTTATGTACTTGTTTTTCCTTTGAAACATTCTGAATATCATTGAATTTGATTAAGTACTTACTCCTAAAAATGTGGCCCACTGGTGACTCTCATGTATATATGTACGTGCGGAGCTATGAGGGTCACCGGTGTCCTCGTGTGTGAATCACATATGTGACATTTAATTTAATTTTTAAATCTATTTTCAGGAATATCTGGAAATGATTTCACAAGTAAAGTAAAAAATTGTGTGGTCCGATGACCATATTCTTCTTTAGCGTACGGCCCCTAGATGTTATCCTTCACTATGCCTTTGGCAGTCAATGGCAGGAGCTGACTGATTCTCTAACTAAATATTCTCATTACAGAAGTATAAGAAACCAGAAAATGCAAGTGATCATACTTTTGAGTCGAAAGGATATAGAATATTCAAGGAAAGGTAGGAGAAAGAGTGACGAAAAATATCCCACAGTTAGGAACAGCCTTTAGAGTGAACATTAAAATTCTCGACTCAGTGATAAACTTTCAGTCTCCAAATGAGAGGGTTTCTATGCTCTCCTTTACATGTACCGATAAGGTTTATACATTAGTCAACGTCCATGCGCCAATTAACACTGCTAATAAAACAAAAACAGAAGATACTGACAATTTTTTGGAAGAATTGGAAGAAATTCTTGTAAAGATTCCAGAAAAAACACAATAATTCTGTTAGGATATTTTAATGCCCAATTGGGTAGGGAGAAAAAATTCAGGTTTAGTGACTATCCAGCTCACAAAAGAACAAATCGAAATGGTGAACGATTAATAGAACTTTGTAAAACGGCTGATCTTGTAATGAAGTCAACTGCTTTCAAGCATCTTCCGAAGAAACAAAAAATTTGGACCTCTCCGAATCATTACTTGGGTGAATTTCAAATTTATCAAGCTGCAATATCTAGGAAATATTCAAAAGGAATTCAAAATGACAAGGTTTGAAGAAGCGCTGAGTTAGACTCCGACCATTATCTAACCAAAATTAAAATTAAATTTAAATCAAAGAACTCCAAACAGCAACTGAAATCCAAAATTATTACATTCGACACTGGAAAACGTAATAAAGAATTTAACAACAAATTGACAAACTAAAAACCGGGTACTTGGTAACAACTTAAAGAATCTTTAGTTCAAACAGCTCAAAATACAATTCTCCTAACTAAAAGATGGAAATATGTGGTGGAACTCGTAGTGTGAGGAAGCAGTTGAAAGAAGACAACAAACCTGGCAAGTTTGAAATACGTAGAAGAAAAACGAAATAGAATACAGTTGGTTTAATTTCGAAACAACCAAATCAATTTGTAATGTTAAAAGAGATTATGATAAAGATTGGGTGCAACAAATCGAAAAGGACTTCAATAAGAACAAAGTAAATGATTTTTACAAAACGTTTAAACAAAATCTTAGTATCTCCCTCAAGTCTCTGATTTTAAGACCATAACGGGAAAATTGCAGAATATTGTAAAATACTCGCTACGTGCTTTGCTGGTGAACTGTGATTCTCCTCAGTTGAACTTAACCTTTCAGAATCAAACCCCTCAACAATCCGATTCACTACCATCAACTGTCCTGGCAATTAAAAACACAATTATATCTCTCAAGAACAATAAAGCACCTGGAGAAGACTCCATAATATCAGAACTTTGGAAAGATGTAAGCAACAACTTTCTAAATGAATTAACTGAAATTATTTCGGACATATGGACTATCGAACAAATTCCCCAAGTCAGCAATAATTCTTCATTAAAAAGGTGACAAAACTAATGTAATCAACTACAGAGACATCTCACTTTTATGAGTTACAAACAAAATATTTTCAAAAGCAATTCTGGTGAAAGTAGGAAAACAACTTGACCCGCAAATAGGGAATTATCAATGTGGTTTCCTGAAACGTAGACCCGTCGCGGAATAGATTTTTAACTTAAAAGTAATAATGGCCTATTTAAGAAGGAGGGCTAAAGAATACGTAATTGTTTTTACTGACTTCAAGAAGACATATGACCCAATCGACTGCAAAACCTTATTTAAATTTCTTAACGAACTAGGTTTAGATATTAAAACAACAAACCTAATTAGACAAATTATAACAAATACTTATTCCAAAGTGAAGTTTGGAGGTGATCTATCTAAAATTGTTGAGATCAAAATCGGTGTTCGCCAAGGGAATGGTCTTTAACCACTGCTCTTTAACTGTGTATTGGAAAACGTTATAAGAGAATGAAGGAAGACACTCAAGAACATCATATCAATGACAGGATACGAAACGGCTAAAAAAGACAACCTAACAGTGCACTGCCTGGCTTTCGCAGATGATTTAGCAGTATTGTCAGACTCGTTAGAAACAGCTATTCGGCAAGATGAATTATTGAGTGAACATGCCTTGAAAGTCGGCCTACAAATTTCTGACAAAAACAAAATTATGACAAATATTAAGACATCTCCCTGCAACAATGAAGACAAAATATAGTACAATTTCTAGAACTAAAAAAATCAAATATCTTGGAGAAATTATTGAGGAAAATATCTCAGAGAAAGAAGCCATTAACAAATTAGAATTAATAAATTAGAACTAGAATTAACAAATTGAAGTTATCTGCAAACTAACGATGTTTATAATAAGAAATCAACTTCAATCAATGCAAAACTTCGGCATTATTCAACTGTACTTAGACCCGAGCCATTATATGTAGGGAAATGTCTAAATAAGAAATGTTCTAAAAAACTCTAAATAAGAAATGTTAGAGGAACTGGAAACTACCGAACACAAAATTCTCAGAAAAATCTTAGGACCAATTAAAATTGGAGATCAGTAACAGGTACGTCATAACAAGGATCTATACAAAAACTAATAACGTCGGGAAATAAACTATTATAAGCTGTTTTATTTGAAATTATTCTTAACAATAGTATAATGTTATAAAAAGAATTGCAATGATTGCCAAAAATAAACACGTGGACAGAATCCAACTTTTAAATCAAAGACCCATCTGAAAGTTAATATCTGATTTCTCTTTTCGTTACTTTCGATATCGGCAAATCTTGTTCGGCCTGTAAAATTCGATATCTAAAACTACATTTTTACATTGGTGATGATATTGATGATATTTGAAAAACAGGCGGCTCATTTTAACTATTAGGCTTACTTTTACCTAATGTTAGCCTGACTATTATGTTGTTTTTTTGAGTGATTATTTTTCCTTCACAAGGTGTTTCTGTGATGAGTAACTTTAGGAGTCCGTCAGAACGAATGCGGACCAACGAACCACCTAAAGAGAACTAGAGAGTGAAAGCTTCGAAGATTATGAAAATTATGTACTTCCAGAACGTGCGTCATCAGACCACTACTCCGCAATTAGTTTCTGACAATCCTCTCCATGATCATGGGCTACAAATACCCTCTTCCATTGCCTCACACGTTGAACAGGTGCGATAACATCACCCAGCTGGGATATAATTTCACTCAGGGAGTAAATGATTGAATAGCATCTTAAATGTTAAAGCGCAAGATGGCTATACTAAGTATTAGCTATTAAGAATAATCTTTTCTTCTCACCTTCTTCAAAAAAACTAAATAGCTTGGTTTTTAGAAAAAGGTTAATAATAGAGTAGTGAAAAAAGACGTGAAGACGAATGATGCGAATATTGTAGGCCAATGTGAGGTAATCTAATTCAGAAAAAATTATAATGTAAGAAAATTGTAAGGTTATGATATTTATCATCTTATAACAAACTAGTGCTACAGAATGGCACAGACTTTCCCGTATTAGTTTTCTATTTCCTTGGGTCTGGGCTGGATATTCGGAATCGCCACGTACTCGAGCCAGCTGCGACCTATCGCCGCCAAACTACTTTGACATTTTCTTAATTTTTCGGTTTCCTAATGGCAGAACGGAGATATTATTTTCAAACAATTTTGATGTTTACTTCAAAATAATGATTACTTAATATAATCATGTGAAGCTTACCTTATAGTCTTTATAAAAAAACCTTCATTTTCAAATCAAATGACTTTGTTAAAGATTTGATAGATAACAAAGTCATATGATTTGGAAATGAAGGTTTTTATGTAGAATATAAGGTAAGCTCCCTATGATTTTATTGAGTAATCATTATTTTGAAGAAAACATCAATTTTTTTTAGAATTCTTTTTCTTAAAATGGATTATTCAATATTTTTTTATTCTAGCCTAAATATGAGGAAAATAATTCTCGAAACTGTTGCTAGTTAACTGAATACGTATTAAAGTGAATTATTATACAATTTACAAAAGTCTACATTAAATAACATGGACTAAATTCATAATTCAATATAATTCAAGATGCAATTCGTCACGTCTACGTGAAATAATCTTTCTTTGGATAATTCCTTTATAAAGAGGCCTAAGAGAGACGGAAAAGGTACGTATACTATTGAAATGTAGGAGACGATGTGCGATATGCTAGCTTGCCATATTATTAACAAATTTGCAAGATCAAGTGAAAGGAAATGTATTTGAATAGTTCACAATCAGCATAGTTGCTTCTGTCCTAAGCCTAGTGAGGACACAGTTACTCAATTTGCACGTGACGAAAATGTGACAGTGCTAATGAGGAAGCTGTGGCTTATTGAGGCTACAAATATTGTTTGGTTATATCCAGAGCTTCGTGCTTTTAGTAAAAACGCGGTAGATTGAAGTGACCAAAGGCGTCCCTCCCACTATTCTCGCAGAGATTTTAACGCCTCGTTAGAGGGAGAGTAGCCTTTGATTTACAGCCACAATAAACCTCACCCTTGTTCTATGTCACCCGTACACTCCCGCTCCCGCCCGCGCCTCCCGCACCACCATCCCGACTCTCTGCCCTGCTCGCCCACATGCACCTTCGACCCCCCCCTTGCACTTGCTCCCATCAAGCACCTTGCTCGCTCGCCCACCTGCCTACCTGCCAGCACTCCCACCCGCCGGTCCGTGCGTCCAACTACCCTATACTCCCACTCCCTCTCACTCTGTTCTCCCGCCCGTCGTACCGTTCACCCCCTCCCTTCTGCACGCTCTCACCTCCACTCCAGCTCCCGCCCACGCTCTTACTCACCATTCCGCGCCACCCCGCTCGCCTGCCTACCCGTTGCCCATCCACCGTCCCACCCACCGCCCGCACACTCGCTCACCCGCTCTCGCAGCCCGCCTGTAATCCACTTTACTGCCCTTCCTACGATACGCTTCACGAACCGGGTATTATATATTTACTCCGTGCAAGCAGCGCTTAAGGTTCGGTTACACAGGGTGCATTCACTAGCCGGCGAGTAAAGTAGTTCACTATTGACAGTGCCTGTTGAAACTAGAAGGGAAACGTTTCTTCATTCTATTTATCTTGACAAGGAATAAATCAGAAGATTTTTTAAATCTGTTAATGCCTGAATATCTGTAATCCTCCAAATGAAATAATGATAAAATTCATTATGTAAAGGGGTAACGTTAAAAAGTTTGTTTTCCGGAAATTTCTGGGACGTATGAAGAGGCGAAAATATTTCAAAATTGACAATACAAAAAAAGGCAACCCGTTGTTACTGTCTATCAGTGTCTTTATAGAGTATGATCATTTCGAAACGCAGTAGCAAATCAGCTGCAAAGATCCTTTGATATTCACTGAGGTTTTGACAGAGCTGGATTGTGGTCTTCTGGGAGCAGCTTTAAGAGTGTGTATCTCCACTCCGGAGCATAGAAGAGCACTACATATTCATAGTTAATCTAATAATTTCTAAGCCATTTGTCTTACAGTTGGTACATAACTTCAAGACTTAATAGTCCACGAACTTGTACTTGTCTTGAATGGTATATAGATGCACGTCAAATGGAGCTAGAAGCTGATAAAGTTCTAGTGCGTGGTTTGAATCATGCCGGTTTAAATGATTTAAATATCTTGTTCTTGTGTGGCGAATGTTCTTTTAAATCAATTATTTCAGACGGGAGCACTGACGGACCGACGGACGGACGGATAGACGGAAGGTTAGTTCAAGGACGGTTTAGTCGGTTGGTTGGTCGGTCGGACAAACGGGCAGACGCATGGAAGGACGGATAGATGGGCAGATTGACGGACGGACCTATTTGTAAAAAAAGCATTGTAGGGGCCCTAAAACGCGTACTTCCGACAAAATCTCAACACTTTGGCGAATGTTTTATCTTGTCTTTCGTGACGTGTCCGATGGATCGGCACAATACTGTTTTACAAAAAACAGGGTATACAAATCGTTTATATGTTACTTTTCTGCACCTTGTAAAAAAGGACAACATTATATTGTGTAATAAAGTATTCATAAACGTTTCAATTTATGTATTACACATTTGAGTGCATTGCATACACATTTTATTATTTTGATGTAAATTTGTTACCCAAAATACTGGTTTTTCTGCTTACAAAATAAATGCGTAATACAGTCCACAAAGTTGTTACATCTACACACAGAATAGAAAATAATAATTTAATATCATGTAATTCCGATAATGTTGCCAGTGACTTTTGCCAAGACAAAACTATCCAAATAGAGGGATAAATAGAGAGAGAACGTTGTACAGTTAGATCGTATTATTACCTAACACACAGTACACGGTATTAGTATTATTACGATGCTCTTGAGCACTCTGTATTTTCAAGTTTATTTATTTATCTATTTGGTCAAAAAACAGTAAAAACTGTATATGACGTATGAGAAAGATATTATCTGCGCCCATTATCTTGAGGCCCAGAATTTAAAAAAATCGTATTGTGGTTACAAACGAAGGATAAAGGCTTACAGAATTTTTACAAACATAAGAAATTATAATGGCAAGGGTACAAATTAAGTTCACGAATTAACAATAACCGTTCAGTGACAATTCTGTAGAAGTAATGCGACACACATAATAAGAATTAATATTGTAATTGTTTCACAGAAATGTCCTTTGCTTATACTAATTCTGAGTACTTCACAGTAACATATGAAATTGATTGTTTGTAAATATTTGTGCAACACTACTATTTTCTTACATACGAGGTAAGTCGATTTTCAGAAATCAGCAGGTAATTAGTTTAAAACATTTCCGTTCTGGCATTTCTTAGATGATAAATTTCATTAATTCTATGTAAATGGCGTCGCCAGCTATCACAAATTCGCAACTTGTACTGAAAGATATGATTGCCCACAGAAGATATGAATCACACGTACGATTCAAATACATCGAAATTTCATTCTTGTTCATGTCAGCTAAGTTCTAATCAGGTAGAAAAGGAAGTCAAATCGAAATAATATTCCATTGGTAATAAATGCAAACTAACATTCAAACAAAAATGAATGTTATTAAATGTCTTGACATAATATCACCTAGAAGGACAGATTAAAGTTGATTCAATGCCATCTAAATCATCACGGTTATTGTTAGTTCATAAACTTAATTTGTACCCATACCATTATAATTTCTTATGTTTGTAAAACTTCTGTAAGTCGTTATACTTTGTTTGTAAACTATTGTAATTACAATATTCTTTGTAATTACGAACGTCTTTTTTAATAATTATCACAGAGACGTACTATACACACTTTCAAAAAACAAAACTTGAAGGTACAGAGTGATCAAGAGCATAGTAATAACACAAATACCATTTACTGTGTGCTAGGTAAAAATACGATCAAACTGTACAACGTTTGAAAATATAATTGAATTATAGTTTTCTCCCTCTTTTAATCACTCTATTTGGATGTTTTTATGTTGCAAAAAGTCACAGGCAACATTACTAATGTCTAAGTGACATTGATTGATCGAATGTTTATGGTGTCACGGTTACTAAGGAGGTGTGTATTTGAATTTGGAATTGTTCATGGTGACTTGTGCAAATGTATATTTGTCGAAGTAAAAGTGCTAGTGGAAGTGCAGGTCAGAAAAATACTGTTCCTTTAGAAGAAATAATCTTAAAAGTGAGGAAGGTTTATTAAATAACGAGAGCGGAGGCGCGAACAAGGTCGTGAGTGTGAGGACCGAAATTATCTCGCAAACGCAGCCCTTTGGATCATTCCTGTAGCGAACCACTTGGTGCTAGTGGTTGTGGTGGTGGTGGTGGTGATGGTGGTGGAGGGTCCCGGTCAGAGGAACTGCAGTGACATTAGTTGATGCCCTGAGCCTCCTCTCCCAGTATAAAATGAGATTGCCAGTGTGAAGAATACAGACTGAATTAGTCACTTCATTGATTTATTAAATGAATTAATGAAATATTAATAAACTCCACCTTAGTAATCGTCAAATGATACATTTCGCAATTACCTAGATTTATGAATATGCTGGATCCGTGATTCAGGATAAAGTGTTGTTCACGTCGAATTTCTACGCACCTGTAATGCCAAGTATTCGGGTTAGGTGGGTCCAAGTGCGCAGACATTAAACGGTTAGAAACTCATGTAAAGCATGAATGTTTTCAGTTTTGTTTGTAGTCTGGGAGCATTCCCAATCAATATTCTAGTATTTCCATAATATCTGGCCCTGCTCATGAATAACTATGTATAACTGTGTGCAATCTGTCTACGTGTGCAAATGAGAAAATGACTCTCTACACTCAAAACAATGATGCAAGCGCTGAGATGGGATGACAGGCTGTCGCTGGCGTGTGTGTCATTCTACAGGACCAAGTCGGGTCTTACGTTAGGGCAACATCGGAGTTATTTCAGAATGCGCGAAGAAGCGCAGTCCTTTACTAGGAATTGCCCCCCAGAGTAGTTACTGCGGGGGTCCGCAATAGGTTCCGAAGGCGTCGATAGAGGGCAACCGGGAAGGGGATGGAACAAAGCCAAAAGGGTAGCAATGATTCTAAAGAATAACATACTAGAAGGAGAACGTCTCTTACTATGTAGTATGAATAGTTTTCAAAAATCTCTCTGTTAGAGTCCGCCTGTCCGTGTCTGTCAATCACTTTGTCCGCTCCTCGGCCCCTGCATGCGTTCATCTACCCGTCCGTCCGTTCCTCTTCCCGTCTGTCCGCATGGGAACATCTCTGGCCCGTTAAGAGGATTATCTCCAAAATGAATATATATCCCACGATTGAACTAACTGCACTGAAGGCCTTCGAATTTGAAAATAATCTTTTAAATTTCGGGGTTTACTCTATAATATGCCTGTAGAACATTTTCAAATATGTCTTTAACGTCGTTGGTGCTTCATGTAAAGTTAAATGTACACCTGAAGTTCATATAAAGGTCCTCCAAAATAAAATATACGTTTGAAATTCGAATGGCTATCAGCTTCTTCATTAGGGACTATTCTTTGTGGTGAAAATCCTGTGTAAGAATTGGGAGCTGTTGTATTTGTTCACAGACATGTAGACCAAAGGTTTCAGAAAATAAGAGCCCCAGAACATGTTTTTCAGTTCAAATACCGACGTGGGTTCTTGCATAATGCTTATCTAAGCATGCATAGAAGATAATAAAATGTGAAGTTTTTTACATAGAAACCTTGTTTATAAATTGATGTCATGATTTTTCGTTGCGTTCGACTAACTCTTAATAAGATTTTTAAAGTTATCACAAACGTGTAATTTTGTTTCAGCACTGCTGTGGAATTACGATACACAGCAGCAAATCCATCTTTCTACTTCTCCCATGCAAACGCCGAGTTGACCAACCAGGAAAGGTCCGATGGCCAGAGTGTTCGTTGCGGTTCTCATTTTCTTCACATGTCTGGCTCAAGTTAGTAACTTTTACTTGTATCTCCTTCGTAGGAAAAGAAATTTACCTAATGCAGGAGAAAAAAATCCCAATTTTTCTACACAAATTTATGTTCTGCGGGTCCTACGTAGATACAGAAAAATTGTCTTCACCTTCTGTCCGTATATCCGTCACCTTCTGTCCTTTTCTCTGTGACCAATACTACTGTATTCCAATACTTCCCCTATATACTAAAATAAATAGATGAAAGTTAATTGCGTTGGAGTATTCGTAGCATAATTATGATAGTTTACCCATTCTTGAAACCAAAATATCAAACGTGTGAACTGAAAGCTGATAACTGTAACTGACTGTATGTTAACGTGCAAATATATTTCTACAATAAAATTAATTAACGAAGAATGGAAATGCAAATTATACCGAAACAACTATTAAAATGTATATTACCCCTGATGAGTAGTTTTGTATTTTACGTTAACTTGTGTAATGTGAACAGTTTTTATTTGCGAATGATAATTTTTTCCAGGTTTTCTTCACATACCCACTATTTACAAATGTAAGTTGGATAGAAAAGTCCTTTATATAGAATAAGTAAACACTCATATTGATGCTAAAATTCATAGATAAGATGTTTTTCCTAAGTATGGTTTATTGTTTTAGTACGATATAACTCCACAAAACAACATAGAGGTAGATAACATTTATTTACGGTACGAGTGGAAAAAGTAAAATTTTATTACGCGAGTAGGAAGTATTGCAGCACGAGGCCGGCAGGTCGAGTGGTACAATCCCACGAGCAAAATAAAATCACATTTACCGCGTGTGTCATACACTATTTTATAGACCGCCTTAGTGACTTTCATTTTATTTTCATTCTTGTACACAAGATATGACGAATTGTACCCGATGCGATTAGACGCAAGTATTTTGTTGTTGTTTTGTTGCATTTACAGATTTATCTGAGCAGATGAGCCACGTTTCACATTCAGCATTAGTGCTAAAAATTGAACTTTTAGTATGCTATGCACACTCTACAAGAATCACTTCTTTTACTAGTGACTTTTTAAAAGATGTTTGATTTTTATTTTAGAATAGATTTCTTAAGAACTTTAGTTAAAAAGTGAGTAAAGTAGGCTAGAGTTTTATGGGGGAAGGAGAGGGAAGGCGGAGCAAGGCTGAGTGAGGGTGGCTGAGTGGGGATGCTCTAGAATAGATACAATTGGGCAAAGAAGTACGAAATATATAGGATTTCTTTCTAATAAATTGTAAAAAATGAATACCGGAGCAATAAGAAAACTTCGGTTTGATAATTACATTTTAAAACGCATATTCACTAAAAATTGTATATTTGATTGTACTTCACGTTTCTTCGCTTAAACACACGACGTACGGTACCTGATTCTCTTAATTGCCCTTTCTCATCCGACGCCAGAGTTATTTTTTCTCTGCATTTTGATGTGGCAGATGTGAAGACGTGGCGCCTTAGCAATAACTCTGACCTTGCATCTGATTTTAGGTGAGTGATGAATGCTGATTCAGGTGGATGAAAGCGCAATTAGCAATTTTTGGAACTTTACGTAAGAACAAACCGGACATTCCTCTGTAATTCGTACCTATTAAAATAAGAGAGATAAATTCAAGCCTCTTTGGCTTTATAAAGGTGGTGACATTAACGAATTATTAGCCATATCACGAAATATAATAATTTCTACACTTCACAAGGACAAGAAAATTGATGAATGCACAGCCCCCCGAGCAAAAGCCAGAAATTGTATTTTTTTACAATTGTACGAAATGTGGAGGGTCACTTGGAATCAGCTGTACAGTAATGATAGTGTAGACAGAAAAAAACAAGGAATCTATTGGTTGAATTCTTTTATTTTTTAAGCGTGACTTTTTATTCTTACATGAATTTCTACATTATATATACTATTAAACATTGTACGAGTATATTCCTCCCAAATACATACAAAGGGCACATTTTTCTTGAATCAGAATGGTCAGGTCCACATGACCCGACGCCAGTATGTTACAGATCTCAAGCCAGTAATTGAGGGTTCATATTGTTTAAAAAGGATTCCACTATTTTGTCGGCTTGCTTTGTCTTAGAAATTGATTACATCCGCGAATCCGAGAAATTGATTACAATCAAATCGATTACATTCTTAAAGAGCTGATATTTAAAATTAAACTGCCGAACGTAATTTGACCAAGACAAAAATTTGTCTACCCTTGCAAAGGATATCACCATTTTTTTTATTTCTACTGTCTCCATTGTGCCAGGGAGTTTCCCTATCGACCACGGAGACTCCAGACCAAAGGCTGCAGGCGGTCGTGCCGTGTGAGGACAAGAAGGCAACGGCGAAATTTAAATTGCGGTGCGACCGGTACTTGGTGCTGTATAACTACGTGAAGGCGAAACGCCCATTCCATTGCTGGGAGTCCATCACACTCACCACTCACGGCCACTTCAATGACCTGCACCACCTGCAGGAGCTGCTGCAGCGATGGCGAGGTAAGCCAATCGGAACACTTGGATTTTTTTCCTTTCGCGCATTCACTTGGCCATTCCCTCTCGGAGTAACGATATGTCGATGCACGATTAAATGGCTCAAATTATTCAGGAAATGTGGCAGTTTTACCCTTGTGTCCTTGCCTGTCCCGATTCACCGAAGGCGCCCCTTGACCCTCAATTGAATCCGCTGCCACCTCGGCTGCCGACTGGACTACTGGCGGCAAATTAAGAGGGGCGACAAATAAATCCGAACTATCACATACATTTTACCTCTTCAAATATTTCTTAGACAAGGAAAACTAAAGCAAGTAGTGTACAAATGGTTTGCACCTATCGGGATGTTATTACTTGTCTATGACGACTTTTTCGTTGATAACGGAATATACAAATGTGTTCACGCGGAAGTAAGCAATTAAAAAAAATCAGCAAAGAAAACTTAATTTATGAAATCAAATGGTAAGGGTCGGTATTCTTAACCAAGTTCATAGGCGCGAACTCTGCCGAAGAAAACCGTAATAGCAGCACGCTGCCTCCACCCAATTCCCACTACCTCACTCTTCCTCAAGTTTGCATTGCCTCGCATGGACCAGCTACGGACGGACTCGCGACAGCCCACGAAACGACCTTTTCTAACCTCATTTTATCTTTATCAAAACGGACACCTAAAACTAAATTCGTCCACAATATTGCGCTACCAATTAAACGAGTCGGTTTACTGAAAGTTTAATACTTTTTGAACTTCCTTTTTGGGGAGGACGCAGCCCTAGATCCTTAAGGACCAGCCGCCACTGGTTGGACTCTCCCACCCACGATATCACCCTCTCGCTTTCGTTGGGAGGGATGCGTCGCTAAGGTCGCCTTCGCTGGGCAGCGATACCGTGAAGCGCGGAACCCCTTCACACACACACACACGCCGCCACTGAGCATAGGAAAGGAACCTATTCTAGCGAAAACAGCAGAAAAAGTCATTCTAAAGAAGCTAAATTCATTTCTACGAAAGTCCAAGATTATTTCCTATCACCAATTTGGTTTTGTTTCTAAACATTCTTCTTGCCATCAACTCCTCCGATTAACATAATTAATTCATTCCGGATTTCAAAATTAGCACCACACAATAGCTACCTTTCTCGATGTGAGTCAAGCATTCGACAGAATCTGGCATAATGGCCTAATCTATAAGCTACGGACGCTCGGTATCCCACTGTACCTCCTTTCAACCATCCAAAGTTTCTTGTTAGACCGTTCATTCTCAGTAAAAATTCAGACACCCCTTTCAAATCCTCGTCCCATTTTAGCAGGCGTTCCTCAAGGCTCCCCTCTTTCCCCAACTCTCTTCAACATTTTCACCACTGATATACCTACATCCCGTTACATAAACACAGCCCAATTTGCAGACGACGCTTCCTTATTTCTTTCTGGCCCCGATCTAAAGACACTGACTGACCGACTTCAGAGACATCTGTACCTAATCGAACAATGGACTAGTAAATAGAGAATGATGCTAAATCCTTCCAAATCGCTCGCAAAAATTTTCACCCTCCGACATCCTTACCATCCTCGTCCACTTCTGCTCAACAACTCTCCCATTCCTTGGTCTCCATTAAATTCATCTGTCAAATATCTAGGCCTCTATTTAGACTCAAAATTAACCTGGAAACATAATATAGAAACCAAATTAAAGCAAGCTTACCAGAAACTTCATCAACTCCAACCGATTATAAACCGTAAAAGTAGCCTCAGCCCCGAAAATACAGTGCTCCTATACAAATCCATTCTCCGACCACTCCTTCTTCAGGCATGCCCAATCTGGTGTCATTCAGTAGGATCCCACATAAACAAGATCCAAGTCTTCCAAAACAGAATCCTCCGCATTGCTACCAAAGCTCCATGGTTTGTCAGAAACTCTACCCTCCATTCAGATTTCCACCTAAAAGCCATAAAAGAGCAAATCATTCACATATCCCACAATTTCTTCTTCCACCTATCTAACATAACCGGACCATCCTTTTACAACCTCGGCATAGATAACCCTCCCTTCCTGAGAATAAATAATAGATATCCCCTTCATTCATGCTTTTCCACGTTTGAATAGGTAATTAACTTCTGTTTTTAAAATCAGCTCTAGTGATGCTCCGGCGGTGCTCATTGAGTTTCCCCACTCGTAATTTTTAAGATTAGAATAAGTCACCAATCATATGTAGAGCCGACAGGCTCTAATGTAAATTCAGAAAGAATAAATAAATGAATTTAAAAAAAATGGGAAAGGAAGGATACGTGAGTTACAATCCTGTCGGCGCCAGCGGCCACAAAGCGATCAACATGTTAACGGCTATAATGTCAGTGACGCTGGCAAGTGGCCGTCATTTAGAACTGTGTTCTGCTGGCGCAGAAACGCTTCTGCGCTGCTGGTGGCGGGGAGAACGCCATTAAACGTCACAGCTGCGCCACTGTGCCGCTCCTATGAATATAGCTCGACCAAGCGAAGAATGAAGGAGGTGATTGAGGCGCGCCGCGGAACTAACAGTGTTAACACGGGTCTGTACTGTCAGTTTCGCTAATAAAAATCGCGAGGAGCGTGAAGCGAGTTGTATATCGATGTAGCTTTGGGAAATATGACTTTCCGTCGAGGTTTGACACTTCGCGGGCAGGCAAGACGCCTTGCATATAATGTTTTCAAATTTTGTGATAATGAAAAAGACGGACCTAAAATACCTCTAGGAAGAACAATCAAAAGTGCTAAAAGTTATGTGAAAACACCATACGCAAAATTCAATAAGAAGGATGTGATGCTGAGACACATGCGTTTTTTATAACATCACCTAAACGATCAAAAGTGAAACCAAAAAGAAAAATTATTATGGATGAAAGAGACAAGTGTATTGTTAGATGTAAGTTTTAAGAATATCAGGAAAAAAAGGAAAGTAAAAAAACATTAAATTTACTCTCATAAGAATTTAAAATATTCTTCATTACGGTGGTAGTTGCTTCTTACATAAAAATAATTTCCTTTTTGTATACAGGGTGTCCAGAAGCTCCCGTTACAAAAAAATACCACATATTCTGTGTTGCCAGACATGAAGAATGGCAGGTCCAGTTTTTCCGAAAGAAATTTGGTCTTTGAGAAAATTGAATTTAAAAGTCACTTCCGGGCCGCGAAATTCAAACCGGCCGCAACGACACTGCAGACAGCGGCGTCACCTTTGCGCGGAGCATTTCCTCGTTTCTCCGCTTAAACGGTGAAACAGTCGAGTAATATTCTGGAAAGCATCGCGTTGCTTCCACTAGAATACTTAATGGTATCAAGTATTTGCACGTTCTATTCAATAAATATTTTAAATGTACGTGCAGAATATCGAGTTTTGTTCAAAATGATAGCTACGGTACACGGCGGCGTAAACATAAATGATGAACACGATCCAACATTTATGAAAAAGACTGAATCTCCTGGAATGCTCGAATTGTTATTTTTAGCACTTATTAATCTGAACTAGTGCTTTGGGCTTAAGATTGCCACGTAAATGATAGTATTCTGTAGATTATTCTAAATATCGTGATACAATAAAAGCGTTTTGGAAATGAAATATTCGTTAATGAAAATACTGAGTTTATTGAATATCTTTGGAATTTGAATTGATTCTCCCGGCTGTCATTTTCTGAATTCTCAAACTAACAATAGCCAGCTTTAAACTTCTTAATAACCGACTGCACGGTTTATCTAAGATGTAGCCCTAATTGATGGATATCAATATTTCCCCCTCAAAAATATTGCATCTTTCCTAAATAAAAGTATCTGTTTGTGCTGTAAAACTGGCCCCGCCCGGTAAAACTGACCCCGACGCACGTATTCTTGCGTCGAGGCGCAGAAAAACGTAGTGGGAAGGGTGTCTTCTGCTCGGGTATCTCTCGGCGTACAATCGAGCTGCCGCACGAGCGTTGCTCCGGCACTCGCCAAAGACTAAGTACATGTCGCAGTACTCATTAATTGAAAACGTGCTTATTCTGGCCTCTCGTACTCAAACTCGATATTTCTACTAATTTGCCTTGACGGCGCTTAGCTTTTAGTATACGCTGCCGGTGGCGGGACGCTGGGGGTGGTGCGGAGGGGAGAGAAGGGGAAAGATGGCTCCGTACATGTGCTTATTCAGCCATGACCACTGTGCGGGCCGGTTTTCGAACTGCGCAATCTGTTGTTTTGCGGCAAAACTGACATGCGGCTGATGGACGAATCACTTGGCGGCGGTGGCAGGTTCGCCATACGATATAAACCACGATGTGACGCGGCCTAGCAAGTGACGAATGCAAGGACACCGACCATAATACGAGGTGCGAATGGCAGCGGTCCGGTAACCTCAGTGAACCACGGTCGAACTTTTGCCTGCTAAAATGTTTGAGTTCTTTTGAAGTAATTGTATATCACGCAATGCAACATTACAGTTTTTCTCAGTCTTTTACCCTTTCACACCAGTAATATACTAGTTTTGTATTTTTTATTCATTGTTGCATGGCACATACGGCGACGCTATTTTATCTCTGTTGATATTGACCTGTGGGGAGGTTAATGACCTATGTGCTCCTACAAAGATTCTTCAATGCACTGTCTCCACAAAATGACTGTAAGAAGCACCAATCCAAATTCCGCGCCCAGAGATAAACTCAGTATTTTCATGTACGAATATTTCATTTCCAAAACGCTTTAAGTATATCACGATATTTAGAATAATCTACAGAATACTATCATTTACGTGGCAATCTTAAGCCCAAAGCACTAGTTCATATTAATAAGTGCTAAAAATAACAATACGAGCATTCCAGCAGATTCAGTCTTTTTCATAAATGTTGGATCGTGTTCATTTATGTTTACGCCGCCATGTACCGTGGCTATCATTTTGAACAAAATTCGATATTCTGCACGTACATTTAAAATGTTTATTGAATAGAACCTGCAAATACTTGATACTATTAAGTATTCTAGTGTAAGCAAGGCGATGCTTTCCAGAATATTACTCGACTGTTTCACCGTTTAAGCGGACAAACGAGGAAATGCTCCGCGCAAAGGTGACGCCGCTGTCTGCAGTGTCGTTGCGGCCGGTTTGAATTTCGCGGCCCGGAAGTGACTTTTAAATTCAATTTTCTCAAAGACCAAATTTCTTTCGGAAAAACTGGACCTGCCATTCTTCATGTCTGGCAACACAAAATATGTGGTATTTTTTTGTAACGGGAGCTTCTGGACACCCTGAATATTCTGAGATACTACTTAAGTTAAACTAAATGATTTACAAGTGTATGAATGTTACAGTACAAATTTTCTGCTCATCAAAGGAATTCGATCAACATTGAATCATTCTGCACAGAAAAATAAAATTTTATTTCTTCCAATGGAGGTGCATGCATGTCCAAATACTGTTAAAATACTAATTGGAAAGATATCAGATTTGTGACAGATTAAATTGCGCCCAAAACGGTTTTGGCAGGGTCCCATTTTTACTTTCTCGTATACGTACGTATACACGGAGTGATACACGTAGTATAGGAAAAGTTATGTAATGCTGCGCGAAAAAACGGCCAATTTTCGGCGGAAAAAAAAGTAATTGCCGGGCCGTGAAAACGAAAAAGTGGATAAAACCAATTGCTAAATTAAGAAAAAAATTCCCCTAACACGTGGTATAGCCAGAAACACTGTTTTCTAGGTCCTTGATACCGAAAACCCAATTGAAAGGAAAACGTCCGTCTGTTCGTCCGTCCGTCTGTCTGTCCGTCTGGGAACACTGCTAGCGCCTAAACCATACGTACGATTTCTTCCAAAATTGATATTCCCTGGTCGATCTGATTCTAGTCGAAGCTTTGAGATTTTGAAAAAGATTCTTCAAAATTTGGGGGTACTTTATGTGAAATCCCCGCGGATTTTCAAAATTTTCTCAAAAACGGCTCCAAATTTTTTCTTTAAATTTCTTGTATGAATAGAGTAAAACATACTCATTAACATGGCATAGGTCCAATTTTCACGGATAACTCTGAATTTTCGAAAATTTTGAATGTTTGAATTGTTTTTCGGCGTCTTTCTCCAGCTACGAAATTGAAGATGGAGATTTTTTCTTCAAATAAAATTTGTTCTGCATATTGAGTTCTTTCATAAAGGTCAGGTAAATGTTTCTAAAAAATTTAGTAGTTTTCGTGCAATATTTCGTGCAATATGTGCAACATTAAAAAATTACAAAAACAAGATTATCTCAAAAACGGCTCCAAATTTTTTCTTTAAACTTTTGGTAGGGATAGCGGTAAATGTACTCTATCAGATGACATAAAAGCCATATTGGTCTATCGGTTGGTTTTTTCAAAAATTACAAAAATGTAATTTTTTTACTTGTCTCTCACGTCGTTAATATTTACATTTTTTTTTATTTATTCTTGCTTGGCCTGAGGCCCTCAGCAGCCGTGAACGACTGGTACAGTAGTTGATTTTATTTTATATAGTAAGTTTGCAAGATATTTTCTTTTATCGTGATTATTACATTTTCAGTAGCACTTTATATTGCACGGAAAGGCTAATCGCTTCCAGTCTGTTTAAGGAGGGTCAAAAAGTTCTCTGGGTAATTTCCTTTTTAATCGTTTACGATGAGGGTTCTGTTTGCCAAGTTTGAAATGGATAGCTGAAGGTATTCGAGAAATTTTGTTATAGAATTTTGCGGATAGAAGGGAAAAATGTACAGTGATAGGTGTGATACCGAGTTCTTGATGGATTTGAGAGTTTGGAATGAACCAGGGTGCTTTTTTGATTATTCTTAGGAATTTATTTTGGAAAGTTTGGATTTTCTGAATATTTGTTTTGGATGCTGCGGCCCAGACAGGAGATGCATAACTTAATATAGGTCGTATCATTGTTTGGTAAAGATGAATGGATGTGTGTAGTTGGAGTGGGGATGATTTTTTGAGTAGGGGATATAATTGATGTGTTCGCTTGGTGGCTAGTGCTATTCTATGCATGATATTGGGTCTCCATGTGAGTCGTCTGTCGAGTAATACTCCAAGGTATTTTGCCGTGGTGTTCGCAGGAATCCATGGTATGTTGTGGTTTTGATAGGTGAGTGTGGGTGGGTCAAGTGGTCTTCGAAGAGTGAATATTTTCCCTTGGCTCTTGCTTGCGTTTATCAGAATGTGCCATTTCTGTTCCCAATCGGAAAATATAGTGAGATGGTTTTGCAGATCCTCTATTGCTGTTTCTATGTCTCGTTTTGTGGAGTAGATTGCTGTGTCATCTGCAAAAGTGGCAATGGATGTTGATGGTGTGGTTGGTACGTCAGCTATGTAGATATTGAATAAGGTTGGAGAGAGGCTCGAACCCTGCGGGACTCCTGCTTTGATAGGGTATGGTGTTGAGAGTGCACCAGAAGTCGCACTGAAAAAGTGCGTTCACTAAGAAAATCTTCTATTATGCGTGCGAGATATTGGGGAGTGCCAATGCTCCGGAGTTTGAATATCAGTCCTGGGTGCCATACTGTATCAAAAGCTTTTGCGATGTCAAGGAATACTGCAACTGTATGCTTATGATCATGAAAACCTTCGATAATGTCCTCTGTCAATCGCAATATTTGATGGTATGTTGAAAGCTGAGGTTAAAACCCAAACTGATGAGGTGGTATTATATTTAATGTGGTGAGATGATTATTTAGTCTAGTAAGGATGCATTTTTCAAGTAATTTTCCCATGGACGATAGCAGACTAATTGGGCGGTAGCTTCCTGGGTCATCATTTGGTTTTCCTGGTTTGGGAATGGGGATGATATGTGCGTATTTCCATGTGTGGGGGAAGTATGACATTCTCAGGGCTGCATTAAATATTGCTGTGATGTGTACAATGACTTTTAGAGGAAGACGTCTGAGTAAGTACGCTGAGATTTGGTCAAAACCGTTTGATACTTTGGGGGCTGACAGAGAAATATATTTAATGATTTCTAACGGAGAAATGAATTTTGGACATTCTGGTACTGTGATTGTTGACCTTAAGTTTTCTACTGAGTATTTACATTATCGGCGATTATTTCACATTATTATATTTACGAGTATATACGCTCTATTATATTTACGCTCTAAATAATGCCAAGTAAAGTTTCTCGAAAACATAACCGTTTTCTGTGAAAAGTAGCTCAAATTTCGGCATTTTCAGAAATGCTCAAACGCCATTTTCTCATATATTGCTGCAAATTTTTTCTTGAAACTTGTGTAACAGATAGTGATAATTACACTCTTTAATATGGTGTAAAGTTTATTTTGAGTTACTTTTTTGTTTTTTCTAAAATTACATAAATATAAATTTTTGGAAAGATCTCTCTTATCTTTAATATGCACATTATCCGCAATTTGTAAAGATTATTATATTTGTGAGTGTAAGTGCTTCAAATACCTTCAAATAAAGTATTTTGAAAACTCAAAAATTTTCTGTGAAAATGAGCTTCAAATTTCGCATTTTTAGTGGTGCTAAAACGCCATTTCTCTTAAACGGCACATAATTTTTGAAAGAAAATTGCCATTTACGGCTAGGTTTTTGTGTTCTTTAATATTCTAAAATTAATATTTTCGTTCTTCCAATAGGAAACCGAAAAATTAAGAAAATGACCAAAAAATGTACGTTTGGCTGTGATAGATGTTAGCTGGCAAGAAAGAGTATGTGGCAATTCCGAATAGCTAGCGAAGAGCCAAGGAAATATAAAACTACTACGGGAAAGTCTGTGCCATTCTGTAGCACCACTAGTTTAATTTGATTTGACTGTCTTTTTAACAACGTCTCTGTCGCTTCGGCTGTAAACACAAACAGTGGCGCGCTCCTACAAACGCCATTCTCAACTTGGTCGAGTTATACCATTTAAATCAATGCACTGGCAGTGGACGCGCCACTTGGAAGAGCCCTTAAATGGGTCCTCCGTTTGAAGGGACTCTTAAATTTGCTGTAGATGTTTGACGAAGCGGAACATATGTTAATATGCACCCGAGGGTTCATGAACTCATATAGCGATGAGGATCAGTAAGCGACCGACTTCGTTTGCGACAGTTCGGCTCGCGGGATAGAACAAATCTTTGTTTTTTGCCTGGACATGTAAATCGGTTCATCTAAAACTGTTAAGTATCTCTAAGATATGTACAACACTAGGATAAAGGTAATCTGTTACTCAGAATAGTATAACTGTCTTGCCTTTTGCCACCGGTTCTCAAACAGAAAGTGATCTCTCAAGAATAGTGAACTAATCCAATTCAATGTTACAAACTTTTAAAGCATGTAGTAGATTGATATTAATCTTATTTTGCCAATGAACTTGTGTTGGGAAGCCTTATATAAAAAATTTACGGATGTAACATTTGTCCCTGACTGTAAGGGAAGTTGCCCTGGTGGAAAGCAGGTAAACGTTTTTTCTCTTTCAAGACATTTTGTAGCTGCCAAACAGCAGATTACCCTCCAACATGATCTGGAAATGATCAAAGAGTAAGAACAATGAAAGATAATTTCACGCAAGTCACTTACTTACAAATAAAGTATGAAAAAAGAACCTAAGCGTGAACCTAGAAGAATTCCTGAAATGACCCCAATACGGTATTTGCATAAAAATGTTTGCACTTAATATTCCGAATTCTGTAAGGTAAGTTTTATGCACACGAGAAGTAAATAATGAACACCAATATGATTTAATTGATTTTATATGATTTAATAATAATAACAATGAACTGAGATGGAAATTTCCGTCGGGTTGACATGAATAGCATACGTGACCTGGCTTCACAACAAAATGTTAGTGTTTCCATGAATGTTTTTCGTACGTGTCAAAATAAAAAAAAGTATTTTGACTAGAGAAACATGATTTCACTGACGGGACCTAAATATTTCGGAAATTTTTATTGATGTAGGAATATTTTTAGGTTGTGTTACCTATAAATTGTTATTCAGAATGTACCAAAATAATTATTACAATCTTCTAGAGAGTTTTGCGGACTGAATATAACCCCTAATAAACCCCTAATAAATGTGTGATGGGAAATTTCATACTCCGAAAATACCTAGTACTTTTCAAGAGTACTAGTACACTCAAATGAGTATTTTTCAATTAATCGTGTTCGTAACTCTCAAATTCAATTTAATTATTTTCCTTTTCTGCCTGAAAAGATGCAGATAACGGAATAACCTCAACGAAGTTGTTATTAAGCAGACACACACCGAAAAAATATGAAATCTTTCCTCACTGAAACGAAATGGCGTAACATTGCTACCTTTGTAACTCAAATGTCTGCAACTACGTTAATGATGTTAATGATGGTAAAGTTACTGATAGATCATGACACTATAAACCACTTAATTTCATGTTGTAGTTTAGTTGGTAGTTTTCGTACATTGATATGACACATAGGGATAGAATGTTCTTTATTAAAAATGTATTGATATCAAATAACGTGTACCTTTATGCATTCATTTCAAGGTCCCGTGTCGCTGGCATTGCACGCCCCGGAAACATTTATTACCATTTCGCTGTACAGCATCAATTGGGCGAAGACCTGCATACCTCTAGTAAACGAATTAGTGACTTTCCATATATTTTTCGAATATCGCACTTTTACTCGACCAGTAAGTTTCAAAAAGATTATGGATGACCAAAACCCAAATTGTTCCAAAGCTTCGCCGTGGTCGGATAGATATTCCTGGGAAAAATTAAAAATACTTAAAAGAGTCCCCTATCCTGTGAATGTGGCTCGCAATATAGCACGTGAATCGGCTACAACATATTTCGTGTTGTCGTCTGACATTGACCTATACCCTAGCCCTGGAATCATAGATGACTTTATGGAAATGGTGCAACAGGATGACAAATATATTAATGAGACTACACGAAAAGTTTTTCCTATTCCAGCCTTTGAAATAACACCAGAATCTCTCTTTCCTCAAAACAAGATAATACTGGTAAGGGTGAATTTTGTGGTGCACGCAGAAAATTATATCGATGGCTTAGAGCACACATATAGGATGTCTAATTTTCCTAGATTCAATAAAACCAAGCTTGAATGTTTGTAAAGGTGCAGTTACTTATGGAGAAAAAATGTTTGATTTTTGGAATAAGCATAATCCCTTTTATATTCATATACAGTTTTAGTTCACTAAGCAGATAAAAAAGATGTCTACAAAAATGATAATAAATTAAACATGATCACGGGTGGACATAAAATGTTGTTGTACGAAGCCATCGATATACGTGGTTGAAATACCCACACATGATGGACCCACAAAATAATTCACGTTTTGTGGGTTCTTAATATGAACCAAAAAAATCTATTGACGGAAAAACATCTGTCAGTCTGTGGTTAATGCTATTGCCTAAACTGTTCAGCCGATTTTCTTCAAAATCGATATCCGCTAATCAGCCTGAATAAACTCAAGGTGTTTGAAGTTTCAAATGCATATTTTTATTTTTGAGGGTACTTTACATAAAGCCTTAATAACATCTTCAAATTTTTCTCAAAAATGGCTCCAAATTTTTTGATCAAACTCTGTCTTTGGATAGCGTAAATTACGCTTAAGACAATGGTTCAGGTTTCATGTTCATTGAATTAACTTTTTTTTAAAAATTGCAAAGCTGCAATTTTCTTGGAGCGTCTTGATACAACTATAATATTGAAGGTAGATATTTTTTCTTTGATAAAATCTGTTTCTTAAAGACAGATTTTTAACTAAGTTCACGGTAACATTTTCAAACATATGAGTAGTTTTCGGGAAAATTTGGGGGAAACAAGCATTTTTTTAAAAAATTAACATTTTTTCTCAAAAACATCTGCAATTTTTTCTTTAATTATTTCCTACGTATAGATGAAGTGATGCTTAAAAGAAGGGCGCGGGCTCAGTTTCATTGACCTCTCTCAAATTTAGACAATGGCAAATGTAGAAATAATGCGAGGAAGTATGTGCTGTTGTAGCATCACTGGTAGCTTAGGGAAGGAACAAATCTAAAGTTGATTTTTTTTCAGAAAGAAGTGGCAAACAATACTATCTATTAAGAAAAATACGTGAAGAGACTTATATTTTTCGAAAAAAAAAATTATACAGTACCTAATTGTTTGTATTGGGGGTTGGTATTACTCGCGCAACTTTTCTTGACCGATGGATTGGAGAAATGCGGGTAGAGTGGGGGTATTAGTTACGTCATCGGCCACTAGATTTTATGAAGCAATCTCAATCTCTGGAAAATCAGTCATACTTCCCAACTGTCTAAATAATTTGAGTTATAATTTCTCAGGACTTCGAGGTATCTCCTGTGATGAGTCTGGATCTGCTTTGGCCATTTCTTTAGATTTTGTTTAGAAATATACAAGGAGTTCTCGTTTTTAACTGTAAATAGATTTTATTACGTGCCAATGAAGATATGTTTGGAATGTTGTCATCAGTGCTCGTTGCGAGCTTTTGCCTTTGTTTATTGTTCAAGGGAGGGGGAAGCAAGGTCATCGGTCAAGAAAAGTTGCGCGGGTAATAGCAAGAGTTAAGCCACACAAAAGAACTATATCTCTATTTTACATTTTCCGTTTACGCACGAGTATCGATGAACATTTTGCGGAGTACTGCCCGTCTAGCTTCGCCGTCGGACGTAAGGTCAATTGCGTCTGGCGCGATGAAATCCGTGTTAAGGAAGTGAGCAAAGGCCGACAAACGCAATACAACACGATCCGATTGCTTATAATGCAGAAGGCACGCACAGAAACCTTCTACCAGTATAACTGATTTCAGCGAGGGCTGAAAAAATAGAGTTGATTCTTTCTATAGTGCGTTCTCGGTGCAAAGGATTTTTGAGTCTCGTTGTCTCGTTTTGTGTGATTTGTGTGATTTTTGCAAAAAACAATAAAAATACCCCGAAATAAACTTCACGATATATTAAATATTACAATTTGCACTATCTGTTCGAAAAATTTGAAGAAACAATTTGGAGCCATTTTCGAGAAAATGACGTTTGAGCGTTTCTAAAAAGGCAGAATTTTGAGCTACTTTTCACAGAAAACTATTCAATTTTCTAGAAACTTTACCTGACATTATGTGAAGCACATGTACTCATTAACATAATAATGTGAACAAATCGCCACTAATGTAAATATTAACCCCGTGAGACACAAGACAAAAAAATACATATTTGTATAATTTTAAAAAACAAAAGAATAGAGCAATATCGTGTTAATGTCATCTCATAGAGCACATTTAGCACTATTCCCACAAAAAGTTTAAAGGAAAAATATGGAGCCGTTATTTGAGAAAATCTTGTTTTTGTAATTTTTTAAACTTGCAAATCTTGCGTGCAATATTGCGCAAAAACTAGTAAACTTTTCAAAAAAAATTACTTGACCTTAATGAAAGAACTCACTTTAGACAACAAATTTTATTTGAACAAAAAATCTCTATCTGCATTTTTGTAGTTGAAGACACCGAATATAGTTCAAACTTGCGCAATTTTCGAAAACTCAGCGTCAACCGTGAAAATGGGACCTGTGCCATCTTTATAAGTATATTCTACTCTATTCTTACAAAAAATTTAAAGAAAAAATGTGGAGCCGTTTTTGAGAAACTTTTGAAAATGTTCGGGAGGCTTTATTTAAAGTACCCCCTAATTTTGAAGAAAGTTTTTCAAAATCGCGGCGCCTTGAGTGGAGGCAGATTGGCCGGGGAATATCCATTTTGGAAGAAATCCCACGTATGGTTTATGTGCTAGTGTTGTTCGCAGACGAACAGACAGAGAGACGGGTGGACGGACGCTTAAAAAAAACAACATTTTTCGGTATCAGGGGACCCCAAAACAAGTATTTCCATTAAAATATCGAAATCGATTTTCCGCAGCATTACATACCTTTCCCTATACAACGTATATTACTCCATATATACGTACGTATACGGGAAAGTAAAAATTGAACAGTTTTTGAGAACATAATTGCTTAAATATTGCTTATAGTAGCTGCTCATATTTTGAAAACTTTATTTGACTTTATTTTAAGATGTCTCTATTGAACAACGTATTACATTAAGAAAAGAATATGTGCCTTTAATATTATAGTTGAAGGGAAAAACCGAAAAAAATTGACATTTTTCAGTTTTTGGAAAATTCTGAGAGCTCAATGAAAATTGGACCGGGACCATTATTTTAAGAATTTTTTATGCTATCAGAACATAAAAACTAATAAAAAAATTAGTGTAATTTTTGAGAAAGTTTTGAAAACGTTGAGGCTTCACTTGAAGTACTTCCAAAAATGTCTATTTCTTTCTCGCAAAGTTTTGAGATCGTTACAACAGATCGCAGAATCGTTGAAATGTTTTAGGAGCTAGCCATAACTATAGACAGACGTTTTGCCGTCAATCGATTTTTCGGTATCAAAGACCCACAAACCAAGGATTCTTACTGTATTAGAGGAAGCAATTTACTCCATCTAGGATCAAGATTTACTAACTTTTTCGTACCAGGACCCGAGAATAAGAGCTTTTCTGTCAAAAGATCGCCCTTTTCCGGGCCACAATTACAATACTTTCTCTTCTTACGCTGTAAGATGTGAAAGTAAATTCTCTCAAGTTTTGTTGGTGAGAACGTAAAAATGAAATATCAGTAGTGTCACTACTCTGGTCGATAAAGGTAAATTGTGAGACAGCCTGGGTGACATTGCTAGAATCACAATGCGCGAAGATTTTATTTTCTCTTGTCTTTAAATTTAAAAATTTTCCAAATATAGGTGCCCCATTTTTCTTCTACGTTTATTAACCTTTATGTAGGTGAATCATTAGGAATGTTAATTTATTGGGTGATCCAAAGTCGTAAAATATTAGAACTAGTGGTGCTACCAAAGCACACACTTTCTTGCACTGTTTCTACATTGTCCTAAATGCTATTACACTGCTACATAAACCAGCAAAAGTGTTTTCTACCAGCAAATTCTTTCCTGTTCCTCGACCCAAACTCAAATTCTCAGAGCCAACGTGCTGGCACTCATACCACTACGACAACCAAGTGCCGTATGAGCCGAACCCATAGAGAGGCCCCTCGACAGGCATAAAAGGGCATAATATTTTTAAATGCCAATTTTATATAAAAAATAATTAGGGAGATATAAAAATTCCAGGATAAATACATTTTTTGCTTTTTCATTGAAATTCAAATTCACCTAGTGACGCTACCAAAGCAGATTGCTTTGTTTCTAAATTCCCCGCAATATTTTACATCTACATAAAACAGCAAAAGTGTTTTCAACCAGCAATTTTTTTCCCGTTCCGAGACCCGATATCCGATCCTCAAAGTTAACGTGCCGGCACTTATACCACTACGTCACACTAGCAACGTATGGGTCAAACAGAAAGCCATAAAATGAATCGAACAGAGCCATAAAATGGTAAATGCATGATAGAAAAACAATTGATATGATGGTATATACGTTTTACAAATCTAAGAAAAGATGAGAAAAATTGTTGAGAAGTTGAAAATTACATACAGACACTTCCAGTTCATTTATCGTAATTATCAATATTTGTTATTCGAATTGCTTCACATGGTTTTCAATAATGTTTCTAGAATTCTCAATTATTTCCTGAGACAACAGAGAATTGTAACAAATAATACTTCCAGACCAGGACTCGAACCAACAAAGCTTCCCCCGGAAGAGCCGAGCTACTTAGCGTCTACGACCACCTTGGCAATGCATGGCATTTACCGTTATTTAATAGAAATAAGTGTACTGTGGTTTCATTTCCAGCATTAGGAAGTCGAAAAAGTGAAAGAATGTGAAAAAATGTCCTTTGATGCCCAAAGAAGGTATCTGGGAAGAAAATCATTCATAACAGAAAAATTAGTTCACACTATAGAGATACAAAACTATGTTCTGCGAGAAAGTCTATGCCATTCTATAGCACCACTATGTATTTGCCGTCCCTTATTACACATGTGGAGAAAAATTAAAGAAAACAATTTGGAGCGGTTTTTGAGGCATTTTATTTTCGAAAATTTCAAGCGGAAATTATGGAAAAGCTAATAGTTTTTTTCAGAAAATTGTACATGACATTTTTAAAGAACTAATTTTGTACAACACACTTCTCTTAAACGTCCTTTGCACTATTCAACAACAAGTTTAATCAAACAATTTGGAGCATTTTTTGGAAAACTTTGAAAATGTCTAATGGTTTCATGAAAAGTACCCCCCAAACTTAAAATATCGGTTTCAAATTCCAGGAGTCTCGACATCAGCCAAATCGATCATGAAATATCAATTTTGAAGAAAATCCGGTGGACGCTTTAGGCGCTATCGTTTTCCACAGGCGAACAGACAGACGGACGTTTTGCCGTCAATCGATTTTTCAATATCAAGAAGCAACAAAACATGGATTTTGGCTTTTATTGCAGAAGTACATGGTGAAATATGAAAATGCAAGATTTTATAGTAAGGACTGTGAAACGTACCAAATATTTCCTCAATATCGACAGTGGCTGAGGCAAAATTTGTCACACGGACTTCACGTCTTTAAAGAAAGCAGACGTATCGGACGATTTGCTAACTGGGAGCCAATTTATATAGGTACTAACCGAGAACCTTTTTACGATGAACGCTTGTTTTCTGAAGGGAAATTTGAAAGGACGGAACAGGTGAGTAAAATTTAATTTATCAATCGTACAATTTATTATCTCTAAAAATGTTTTTAGATTTGAATCAAATGGTCTTTTCAATTGCAATGACCCGGTGTCTTGCCATCACAAACGGAGGGAATCGTCACACCTAGTGCAATGGTATGTAATGGATTGCAGACCGCACACGCTAAACTTTTAATCAATGGGCGTACACAGCATATACACACCTGCATATACAAACCAGCAATTCGGCTCCGGCGTTAAGAATCTCAAGGGTGGAGTGCCCTAGTGGAGTTTGTTTATCATCTATTTGAATAATACGATAAAGATGAAATGTGAAGTGTAACGTGTCCAAGTAGCAGGGAGACATTTATTTAAAATGGGAATAGTTAATACAACTGAAAGATTGTTACTTATCGTAGGTAATATCACGAGTGCTTTGAAAATTGTCGATAAATCCCCGACTTGCGAAGCGACACAGTTTATAATTAGTCAGTAGGAATAAGCGGTAAGAAAAATTGGATATAAAAAGCTACAAACTTTTTGAGATACAACGCCATGATTGGGAACTTTTGCATAGTTAAACACAATTGGTTTTAATTTCACGAGTGGAATAGTCTACTCACCTTTTCTCTGTCCAGAAATATTAGTCAGTTCATAGAGATGGACAGTGCCCATGATAAATATCCTGGCGTTACTTCACTTCGGGAGAATTGCACATTCGCGAGTAGTCCGGATTGCAAGGTACCAGCGAAGCTCTGATGAAGATGGAGCACGCGCTCAGCAGAAACAGTCTCGTTGTCGTGTTACAAGCGCTCAGTAGATGGGCAGCAGCCCGCGACCATTCTCGTGGCGATGATGACGCTTGTCATTGCTGGGCGAGGCCGTCAAACGCCACCTCCCCGCGTCTATGTACATGAGCGCGATATGGCAAGCCGCGTACGTCTGCTGATGCCTTTCAGACGTCGCGTATGTCTGACTGAATTAATTTCGTCTTTACAATTGTCTCAAACTCTTCAGACCGGCAGGTACTGGCTAGACATACATTGGCGAATGATTGTTTCCGCCATGAAGTCACTAGGGCCTCATTCACAATGCAAACTTAAACGTAATGTAATGCTGTAAACTTAGCCGCAAAATTTACACGTAAAAACAAGCGTTCACAATGACGAACGTAAGCTGGAACGTAAGTTTCGCCTGAACCAATCAGAATTCAATGTACTGAAACTTGATCGATTCGTCTCTAACATGGTGAAAAGATATTTCCACCATGATTTCTAGATTTTCTTCAAGATTCCTATTGATTTGTTTTTATATACATGCGAGTAGATGTTGTAGTAGTGCTCATATTTCCTTCATCTTATAAACAAGGATTCTCTTGAGCCAAATTCACGAGTAATTCGTCCGACATAATTAGTTTATTCGCCATCTCAAGTTAAAGCCACAATAAAAATGTCCAAATTCTTACATTGAATTCACTACACGCATGAAAAGCGTTCGTAAACTAGTTCTCTACATTACAAAAACCATGACTTAACACAAACTGCCTGAACACAATCTGAAATCGAACTTCCATGCTGCTCTCTGATTGGTCTTCGGTAGAATTCCGACGTAAACTTAACGCAAAAGCTTGGAGCTTGCGAACTCTTTAAGTTTACGATCTTAAGTCGACAGTTACGTCAAGGCATTGTGAATGGTCTCGCTTAATAACACGTTTCTAGGTTTTGCGGCTACTTTACGTTTACTTTTAAGTTTGCATTGGAATGAGGCCTAAGTCTCTTGATAACTAGTGCTTACGTCGAGTGTCGCTGACCAAGTAAAGTGAAGTGACCTCTCTCAAGTTTTGAAGTCAAGTATCTTCGTCGAGTCTCGTATACCAAGTCCCGATTCGCCTCCCTGCACGTAGGTATCTCGCCATTCTATTCCCGATCCCTTCAAAGAGCAATTGCTCGGTCACGTGATACATGGCCAGATATTGGTTGATAATTTCGTCTTTTAGAATCTTCTACTAAGCTTAGCAGTGGATTGGACAAAGGCGATCCCCCCCATAACGACTTTATAGAGCTCTTAATTTCCCTCCGTGCGTCCACGGATGTCCACTGGAGAGATCGGGGGTCGCCAGCTGCCTGGTGTCGTCCTGATCGACTTATGACACGATCTTAGGGATTAGCGTGCTGAGTGATACTGGGCTTTCTTAACGCGACTGTCACCATGATAAAACTGACAATCAACCAGGGGCGTAGCGTGACTCACACGTTTGGGGATGCTCAACAATAACACACAAAATGTCACTATCAACTACTTCGTCTAACAGGCGAACGCAACACAAGGCAGATACACTGGGACTACTTCCACGATCTCGATTGCTTACGACGGTGTAGGCGCTTCCCACAAAATCCTCAAAGCAGTCAGGGCTGCCGATGTCTTGAAAGCAAATTATACAATGGCTCAGCTTTAATTCTTATACGCGAATGGCAATAAGACCATTTGTTAATTTATACATTGCAGACTTAAATAATATGTAATCTATTTAAGAGATAATACAATTTCTTGGATATTAATTAAGAAATAGTAGTCAGGCACTATTTCTACAGTTTGTACCCATGATCAAGCGGGGACTCCCGAGTGAGAGAGAGAAAGATAATTTACTGAACGCCTGAAATGTGCTGCGCTCTCGTGCACAAACGAGCTTCTTTCCGCAGTAGACGCTAGCGTAAAGCAGTCGGGTTTCTCTGGGCCAGGGGTGAAGAGGGGAGAGGGGGACCTCGCCATCTGCGCATGCGTCATTGCTCGTCGCAATCTGGCGGCAGACGCTGAAGTATTTTAGCTTTCAAGCAATCAGAGGCCAGCTTCAACAGCCCGCCGAATTCAATCATAGGAAATCAATTTTAAATTAATACAAAACGTGTTTCGCTCAACAGACCACTTGTAAGATTATCAATACAGTATTTAAGGTTCTTATATACGGGGATGCTCAGCATCTCAGCGTCCCCTGACGCTACGCCACTGCAATCAACGTCTTTGAGCGGCGACTCGCGAAGGAGGCTAACGAGGAGACGCCTTTGTGAGGTTGTGGGGATGCTTAGGGGCGGGGGCGTCTTCTCCACCATGCCCAAGAATTTCTTAATGGCAGTGACCTACATGGGTGTGACCCTTAATGGCGTGACGGGCTGAATTAGAGTCGCGCGAGCAGAGGCTAGTGGGGGCAAAGCGGGCCGGAGGGGGCATGGCGAGGCAAGGCATGGAGTGGTGAGGCGAAGCGTGGCGGGGCGTGGCGGGGCGTGACGAGACCGGAAGGTGTTGAGCAGAGCTTCGCTCAGCGGGGTGGGAATGTAAATAAACGACTCTCCTTTTATTTTACAGAAAGATTTAATTATTTTTATTCTCCAATATATAATGACAATAAATACATAGACAAGTTAGGTACTAAAACTATTACAGAATGTCATACGTAGTAAAGGAATTAAAAATTAACGTTTTAGCTTACCGCAGTAACGTTATCTGATATCATTGGAAACACTGCGTTTATTGCTTTTTATCATCATCCTTGGGGAAAATTCTAAATTGCTATTTACAATGATGGCAAAGAGTTTATCTGCAATAGAGCAGTTCAATATATTTATGTTACTGTTTTATTATTGTTATTAACATTACATTTTTCTCGTTTTAGGCATATGCTCTATGCTTACAAGACTATGAATTTTTCATATTAGATAATGCCTATTTAATTTATTCTCCTGGAATGGAAGTAAAAGAAATTACAAAGAAAACTTATTGGAACTATCGTCTCCTCAAAACAACTATTTCCAAAACTTTGAAACACCTCTATGGGAGTCGTGATGAATGTAGATTAACCAAAGAGTCCCCAAATACAAAAGAACGAAAAATAAAAATGAAGGAAAACGAAGGGAAAAAGGAGCAGAAAGGAGGAAAAAAGAGTAAAATTTTGTGAAAGATACACTAATGCGTGTACTGTATTTTTAAGAATTTGTCTTTAAAAAGAATGACAAAATATACATATTTCACTTTATTATTATTATTATTATTATTATTATTGTTGTTGTTGTTATTATTATTGTTATTATTGTTATTATTATTGTTATTTCATGGTTCTGTCTCTGGATAAAATCTCAGGATTGAGGTAACTATACGGAGTTTTCTCAAGTAACGGTTCTTTTCGATGTCTAAGTAGGATTACATGTATTAGACACGAATAATACTATTGTTGAGGAACTTTCCGACTATTGCGCAAGTGGTGAGGATGACAAATTTCTGTAATTCCATGTACAATGTCTTTGGCATGTTCAACTGTTGTAGGCTGTAATGCAAAGTTATTGAGATGACACCAGTTGTGGACACAATTGTGGGTGTAATGTAAACGTTCTCCATTTTCCACTGTCCTTTTATTCCCCTTTCTAAGTCTAATTTGGAAACCTTTTCTGTATGGAAGGACTGAAGGTTGTGTGTCTTTGGATTGGGATATAACGTAAGTGATGTTGTCAATTTTATCAATTAGCGTAATGTCTGGCTTATAGTGCGCTCTCTTCTTGTCTGTAATTATGATTCTATCCCAATATAGCTTGCAAGCTGGATTTTTCACCACAGTTGTAGGTGTTTACTTGTAATATGACTGCTTGTTTCCCAGATGCTCACTGTCTATAGCAATCCTTTGGTAAATAATTTTTGGCTACCTGATCATGCCTGGGTTTGTAATCGGTTTGGGCTATGGCTTTGCAGCCGGATGTGATATGTTGAATTGTCTCGCTGGAAAGATGGCATCTTCTACCTAAATCATTTTCCAAAGTTGAATCTTTAAGGATGTATTTACGATAATTACTTGTGTTGATGACCTGATCCTGGATCGCTATCATGATTCCCTCGGTTTCGGCAAACAAATCGCCACGGGAAAGCCAGGCATTTGACGCTTTCAAGTTAACATGGGTATGTTTCAGATCGTAGCGATGTCTTCCATGGAGAATGTTTTGCTTCCAGGACTGGTATACGTCAGATGGCTCAGTTGCAAAGCTTAATGAATCGTGATCATAGTGGTGTAAATTTAGTGGCGTGTGTTTGCTACCTGCTAGTACATGAATTATTTTGTAGTGTAGGTTTGTTATGTCTATTATGCCGCGGCCTCCTTCCTTACGTTATAGCTTAAGTCTTTATATTGAAGAGTTAGGGTGATGCAATCTGTGCTAGGTTATAATGATAATAATAATAATAATAATTATTATTATTATCATTATTATCATCAAGTCCATTATTCTAAATTTCCCGCTCGTCCGGAGTTTCCAAATATAACGCAAGGACAGAACGTCAACATATATGGCGAGACAGATGGTGAGTTCTTGCTCCAATGCACTCAGTTTCCTCTTCAATAACTAAGAGTTAGCACATTTTTCTCATCGCGGTGAAAAGTTCATGTGACTTCCGCCCACCTGGGCACTCTTTGTGGCACTCCCGCCAAATTATGGGAGTTCCACAGTAAGAAATTAATTAATCATTGTTCCCCCGCGCCTCTACGCATGGGGCGTCTTCTTCCGACGCACGGCTTCACCCACGCCGCCGACACCGATGAGTCACGTCGACATCACCACCGTCACCGCCACCGTCGCCGACGTTGCCGCCCGTATCTCCCCCCGCCACCGTCCGTCCGCCCCTCCCCCGGCCGGCCGGCTAGCCACCCCCTGCCATGCGCCCGGTTGCATTCTCGGGGCGGTGGTCAGAGCTGGCGTGGTTAGCGGGGAGAGTGCTGGGTGGAGCTGGGCAACGACGGAACGGGCAGTGCGGTGGGCAGCTTATCGCTCCACACGGGAATGCTCAAAAACTTTGGCGTGAAGCATTCCCGTCGGCGAAGGGCATTTTTTCTATGTGCATTCAGGCCCTATACCAGACAGCTGTGTAAAAAGGAGGAGCTGTGATACTATGAGAGTAGTCTGGTTTGAAAAATCTAGGCATGTGTGCCTCGTAACCTTCAATACATTCTGCAATGTTTACACTAATTTAATTTTTCTTACTGTATCAGTCAGGTAGCCACGACTAGTCAGTGTACCTTTCATTTTGTTTTCATAGCAATGCAAGAGTTTTGTGAAATTTTTTGTATTCTTTGACACTAAGAGAGAGAACCTTGTTCACAATATTGGTGGTTGCCAGCAGCACGGCCTTCTGCATTGTTCTTAAGTGCCACTCATTTAGATGGAGTTTCTCTTTCACAATCCTCCAATCTTCAGCAACAAGCTCATTAGATGAAATAACTGCGGGTACAAAATATACCTCTATTACTTTGTATAAGTTTTTCAGTTCAATTGAGAGGGGCTGTTTTTTTTCTTTTTCTGCAATTCTTGACAGCAGATTATGATCGAACGGGACTGCGATATCAATTATTATTGCCCTGCGAGTAGTTTTCTTGAACACGATAATATGAGCCTTATTTGCTTCAATAGTTTTATCTGTATCAATGGCAGTATCTCACAAGATTTTTGTTCTCTCATTAGACAAAACTTTCTCCGGTAGATCTTTGTAATAAGGTAAGCTTCTCTTTATCAGGTCCAATGTTTTGCCAAGAGCTTGGTGGATGATTTTGGCTATATTATTGTAAAATAAGCTGCTTGTGCCACCTGAGAGAATCCACTACAGTTGTGTTGAACAGATTCGGTGGCCTTCTTCAACAGGCGACACCTGTCTCTGATGTTCTCTTTCATGATATATCTCCTGTAGTGATTATTTGTTACTACCTGATCTTGAATGGCCAATACAAAACCTTCCGTCTCGCCAAAAAGACCAGCGGTTCTCAACCTTTCAGTCGATCTCTTCATATCAATGGAGTTACTTCGAAGCGCTGTAGCAAACCTGCCATGGAGTCATTGTGAGAAGTTGCCGGGCATGCAGGCCGTGGTCCAATGGACCACGTCTCCGTTGGACCATGGCCTGCAAGCCCGGCAACTTCCCACAATGAAGAAACCGGCCGTGAAAGCCTACATTGTTTGCCATGGAGTTCCTTTGATTTTCACTTCTCAATTCGGCCCTCAGGTTTCGGAAAGCTTGGATTGTGGAGCAGCTTCAGAGGTGTATAGCCGTGATCTTATGCACAGATTATTATTATTATTATTATTATTATTATTATTATTATTATTATTATTATGAGGCCCGCGTGTTTTACTCAATCTTTATGTTTTCTAATAAGGCGATGAAAGTTTGTGCATTGATAGACCTAGTATAGCATAAGTGAAATCTGTAACTTTGTTTCTATATTTTTGGTCATGTTGCTTCATAATTTTTCAGTTCTTTCGTCAATCCACTGTTCTGAAATTCTGTAAATCTTCCATTTTCTAAGTATTCCCGAGATTTCCATCCCGTCGCACTTCCGAAAATTACTTTTCCCTCCTCGCCTAACATCGTAAGCAGTAAGGAGCAAATATTGTAAACGTGCAGCAGAAATTGTGATTTTTCGACAGACAAACTCTTACTATCGTGTCTTTGTAAATAAGATGAGGATATATTGTTTAATGTAGTAAATTACTCCCTTCAACAAGTTAAGTCAGAATCAATGTTTTGTGGATTCTTGATATCAAAGAATCGATTGACGATAAAACACTAGAACCTAACAAGGTGGTCTACCAAAACAGATATTTCCCAATCGATCTAAACGAACTAAAGGCCATATATATTTCGTGTTCGAAATATATATTTAGATTATTCCGGATACTTTACTGGAAGCGTCAATAATTTCAAAGTTTTTTTAAAAATAGCAACACATTTTTTGACTAAACTTTGTCCTCTGATAGTGTAAAGAACGCTACAATAATGATGATTAATTTTTTTGCTGCCCTGAAGAAGGTATTTCTTAAGAAGTGAAAGTTAAGTAATGATGCTCGAAAAACGTCGAATTTTCGGCAGGAAAACTCGGGCCCTGGCAACAAAAAAATTGGATAAATCCAGATGCTAAATGTAACAAAAAAATCTTAACACACGTAATGTAACCCGAATCTACGTTTTGTGCGTCCTTAATATCAACAAACCGATTGACAGAAAACATTTGTACGTCTGTTTCTCCGTCTGTCCGCCAGTGAACACTGCTAGAGGGTAAATCGATCAGCCGATTTTCTCAAAAATCGATATTCCTCGATCGATCTGGCTGATGTCGTGGCCTTTTGAGTTTGAAATTGATATTTTATATTTGGGGTACTTTACATGAATTCCCTGAGACATTTTCATAATTTATAAAAACAATTGTTCCAATTATTCAACGTGAGAACGTGGTGTACAGTTTACCTTGCCTAAAGTGCAAACTAACATTTGTAGGACAAACTAAGCGGCCAATTAGGCAACGAATGAAAGAACATTCTAGAAATATTAAAGAATTTTCTCCACGACTTAATTCTTCATCTAGACAAAGACTTAATTTTTCACACAAATTTTACTTTGAAAACCCACTTATTTTGGACACCGAGGTAAGAGGATTCCCTTGACTGGTTTCAGAAACACTTCAGATTAAATTAAATCAAACTATTAATAATGTAGAAATGAATATTTTTACCAACGCCTATGACAATGTGTTATACAAAAATAAGAAAGATCAGAAGTAATGCCTAATTTTATTTGTAAAGTTGCTACACTGCATATTCATACGCCGTGCTTACGTTGTGATTACCCGGGACAGTTTATATTCGTTTAGAACACTGTGAGGGAGGTCGTTGCTTACTTCAGAATGTATCCTCGAATGTTTCACAGTTGAAACTTGCCAGATAACAAAATGGGACAACAGTTCCCTTACTTAGTTGAGTGTTTCTTTGAATCGTATTGATTTTGTTTTGTTTTGTCTTTAATAATGTAATTTAATTTTATAATTTTAATATTTTAATATTTCAACAAGTTTTGATGGATATTTTGCTTTTAAGTATTTGACATGTTTGATATTATGATTTTACTTTTACTCAATAGACGTTGCAAATAATTTTAAATGAATTTTATTAACTTTACTTAAGTAACAAATTGAAATAGTTTGTAAACTAACCAATTTGATATGGTGGTAGAATATTGATTTCTGTATCCGGTAATTTTAGGAATCTGATGATGTAACAAAAGACGTTACGAAACATTGTGTAAATGGTGAATAATAAAGGATTGTCATAAAGAAAATTGGATAAGTTTTATTAACAATCGTTTATTAACAATCAGGAACAATTCTTTAATTTGATCTACAAGTTTTACCCAAACGCCTTGTACATTAAAAATACTTGGAGGTATGATTGATCGGAATAATTAGATTTTATAACAGCTAGGTTTGCTGCGTTTTCTTTTCTAATCTGAACATAAATGATCACCTGTAAGCTGTTCTACTGCGTTATTCTCTAATGTTAAAATAAGATCATTCTGAATTAGGAAAATTTCGTAGCAAAATCTTTTACCACCATGTTTCATTCCTTGAGTGGCTTAACAATGCCATATTTTTCTCTCTTAACTTTTTAGTATTTTTAAACTCCACAAACTTAGTGTGATTTGTGTTCTGATGGCGAATATATACAAGCCTGAAAAGGTTACTATTTTGTATACGAAAAAGATGAATAAATTGTAAGTCCCCTTAAATTGAAAATCGATCTTTGCACGCTTAAGAAATGTAATCTCTGGTATTGCTTACAGTTCCGCTTTTCTTCGAATTCACATTATATTCCTCAAATTCAATGTTTCAAGATAACTTTAAAATTTATTATAAAACTACTCGTGAAATACTTCACGCTTACGAATTCACATCACGTTCTTCTGCGCGATTTTCATTGGATACTGCTTCTTTGTCAACAATTAGTGTTGCTATCCTCATGGAAGAAAAGTATGGTGTCGTGGACTGAAAATAACCACGGAGTACTGGGGTTTAATCAACCCCACCTACATTGTATTGGTGTAACTCTCCTTCTACCCACTAAGATAGCAGCGCTAAAACACGCAAAAACACGTTTTTGGAAATTTCGCAGAATTTTCTGCCTGGATTCGAACACTAATTATCAGTTCTCCACCAGGAGACTGAGACGCGTTGAATGACACATCAAACACTTGATTGGTGTTCGGGAAGTGGTCTAACTGTGAGTGAAGGGACCGCATTCACGTACATACGCACACTTCGAGTTACTCAAATACTGTATAGGAAAGGACAGCATTTTAGCACATATTTAGTCTTCACTAGTTGTTATTTTTTCTATTCTGAAATAAATGAACGTAAATGTAGACATTATGTTTAGTGGTAGAGAATCTCTTGCTTTACTGAAAATAGTAATAGTTTAAAAACATAAAAGATAAAATAAGGCATTCCGACAGCAACAGGCGACGGCGGTGAAGAGGATATAAAAACAAAAGCTGCTCTTTGGCCTCGTAAAACTCTCAAACTATACGAAACAAAAACAGAATTCTACAGCAGCCGTTCAAGTCATAAAAACTGGCCGAATCTCTTCCAAGGAAAAAAGTTGCGAGAAGCCCAAGAATACGCTCGGGAGCAAAGGACCATTGATCGTCATATTTTACTGCTCTTTCGGAGTACTCCAACTCTACTTCTCGCCGTCAACCCAAAGGACGGCCGACTACCCCAACGCCGCGACATAATCGAAAGTCGAGCACTATGAATTGAATCGTTTCTTTCAGACACCAGTCAAGCGCCAAGCCTACCAATTTCGAAAAAATGAAAAAAAATTCCAACGCCGAACTAATTTTTTTGGTAAGGGTTCTTAATTTTTCATCTGAACGTAGTCCGTATTCCATTTTATGTCCCTAAAGCATTGATGTCGAGTTCTTCTACTGGTGTTTGTGGCACGTGTTGTGAAACCGTAGCATGTCATGAGCTTCTCTGCGCCACTAGCGTCGAGAAAGGGAACTATTACGAGTAGTAGTAACCCTGCCGTTTTGCAATAGGGATGACGTTGTTTCTGGTGGCGGGGTGATGAACTTCGTTGAGGGGCAATTTCGTCGTGGCACTCGTGCCACGGACTCTCCTAAGTGGCACCGACCTCGACAACACTGCTCTATAGTTTCACGATTCAGTTTAAAAATCTGTAATATAAAAAAACTATTGGTGATACATCACATGCTATCTCACTTTATTTCAAATTCCTCCGCTGTATTGTGCTACCTGTTATAGATTAGTTTATTGAATGTCTTGTATACATTGTGGTATGGTTTTTGTGTTGTAGAAACGAATGTATCCATCATTGGGAGTAACTATGTACAAGGACTTTCACTTTTTTCTGGAGTTCCTAACCAGATGAATAAATACCATGTGTTGAATTGGACGTCTACGTATTATTCAAATATTATCCGTAATTGGTACGAATACCTAAGACAACGAGTAACAATCTGGTAGCAGAGCGTGGTTGCCTCTTCGTTTGATAAAATTATCGCAAGAATCATGACTGATGTAATGGCCTCATCGTTTGCAAGGATCGAGTTGCTGACGGATCAAAACTACGACTTGTGGAAAATAAAGGTCAGTGCTTTAATTAAGTCTAGACATCTGTTCGATGAAGTAATAGTTCGAGACGAACCACGAAAGGTTGAAGGTAACGAAGAAAGTGTTAAAAATTGGGAAACTTGGTCGAAGAAAAATGATGAAGTAATGGGCATTATAATTTTGACTCTCTCTAATGAACAAATTTTGGCTAGTAGAGGAGTCAATAATGCAAAAGAACTGTGGGATTTGTTAAAACGTCGTCATGAAGGAATTAATAAAAACAGATTAGTTAATTTAAAAATTAAATTAGCTAAATTGGAACTAATGAACAAAGAGTCAATAGACGATTTTTTAACAAGAGCGAGAGGTATAATATGTGAATTACATGAATTGGGTGCTAAAATAGAAGAAGAAGAATTGATTCAATATGTTCTTAATGGGTTACCAAGAAATTATAATGAGGTAGCAACGGCATTATTGGCGAATCAACATCTCACGTATGAACACATGCGCGAGAATCTTCTGCGTTTCGAAAGGAGGCAAAACTTATTTAATAGCGAAAAAGAAAATAACGCCTATAAAGTTAGGGAAACGAAAAAGTTGGCGTGCTACTTCTGCGGCAAATTGGGTCATATAGCTCGAAACTGCTGGCATAAAAAGGGAAATAGAGACAATGTTACTTACCGCAAGAATGATTCAAAAAAACGAATTTAATAAGACAGATAAAAAACTTACAGATGTCGATAACTGTAATGATTTAAAATCTCGAAAATTGAATTCTAAAAGGTATTGGGAAAAAGAACGGGTGTTAGTGGCCAATGAAACAAGAATTGAAGATGATGATAGACGAAAGAAAGTGTGGTATCTTGATTCGGGTTGCACGACACACATGACGTCAGAAATTGATTTACTTTGGGATCCGATACGTGCGAAGATCGAAATTGAAACGGCAGAATCTGGGAGAAAAATATATTCAGATTTTGTTGGAAAAGTTAAGGGATATTGTGATAATGAATTGGGGAATATATCTGAAATCGTCATGGAAAGGGTTTTGCATGTTCCACATTTGAATACTAATCTACTGTCGGCGGCAAGTATGGTAAAAAGAAACAAGAAAATCGTACTTGACAATAAGGGTGTGAGAATATATGATACTTACAATGATCTCGTAGCGAATGGAACGTTTGATGGGAACAATTTTATATTTGAGATGACTGTAGAAACTGGAAATAACATTAATGAAAATAACATAGGAGATAATGGTTCGAAATCTGCTGATGTATTATGTTTCAAATGTGAAAATGTCGTAAATCTGTGGCACAGGCGGTTTTGCCATATGAATCGCAGTTATCTGGAAGAATTATGGAAGAAACAAATGGTTAGGGGCTTGAGCGACTTTGATGTCGAAAAAGATGATTGTGAAGCTTGTATACTTGGTAAATTTACTCGCGCTTCACATAAGAGTATTCATGGGGAAACCACGAAACAAATATTAGAGAGATTGCATGTAGACTTGCTTGGCCCAATGCCTGTTAAGACAATTGGAGGGAACAGATATATTTTGACTATTGTGGATGAGTACAGCAGACGATATTTTATTGAATTATTGAAGCATAAATCTGATTGTACTGAAAAAATTAAAGGATTTGTGACAAGAAGGGAAACTGAAACAGGTCTCAAAGTGAAAAACATAAGATCTGACAACGGGGGCGAATTCACAGGATCGGAATTAATTGATTTCTACGCAAAAAAGGGTATAAAGCACGAAAAAACAACACCCTACAGTCCTCAAAGCAACGGGATTGCTGAAAGAGCAAATCGCACTATTTTAGATATGACCAGAACGATTTTGATCGATTCGGGGCTACCAGCTAATTTTTGGGGAGAAGCGGCACAAACAGCAGTATACGTTCGTAATATTACGCCGAATTCACAAGACAAAGAGAAAGTTCCAATGGAAATTTGGTCAGAACGAAAACCAAACGTACAACATTTGCGAATATTTGGTGCAAAGGCTTTTTACGGAAACGTTGATGTTGGAAAAAATAAACTGAGTCCAAGAAGTAAGCCCGGTATCTTCGTGGGATACGCAAAAAACAGAAGAGCCTATAGGATTTTCGACCCAAAGCAAAGTTGTATTATTGAAACGAGAGATGTTCACTTCTTGGAACATGTTATGGGTAGTAAAGACATGCAACGGATAAATAAAGATAAATTGCGTGAATTCGATTATGATTGCATAACAAGTTATCCAATAAATGAAGATGAAGTTGATTCCAATAGCGATGCTTTTGTACACGTGGAAATTGGAAAAACATCTATAAATTCCGTTGGAAATGAAATAGGCGAAAGAGAACAATTGTACAATCATTTGACAGTTGAACCTGAAATTCAAAATTTACGAAATGAAGTGAATACTAATGAATTACGAAGGTCTTCCAGGTTGAGAACTCCCGTCATCAGGTATCAAGCGGCTGCCAGAATTGCTGGTGGTGAATTGGAGGAAAATTTACCTAAAACGTTCTATGAAGCTATGAATTGCATGGACAATTCTAATTGGAAGAGAGCAATCGAAAAGGAACTCGAATGTTTACAACGTTACGAAACGTGGGATTTAGTAGATCGTGATCAGATAGGAAACATGAAGATATTGAGAAGCAAATGGATTTTCAAGAAAAAAATCGACCAAGAGAATATTAAATACAAAGCGCGTTTAGTAGTTGATGGATCAAATCAAGAATGTGGTGTTGACTATGAAAGTGCTTACAGTCCAGTCATGAAATATGAAATGCTGAGAGTACTTTTATCTATTGCGGCTACTAATAACTTTGTAATAAAATACGTAGATGTCGAAACGGCGTACCTCAACGGAATATTGGAAAGAGATGTATATATGCAATTACCACAAGGATTACAGAATGCGAAAAATAAAGTACTAAAATTGAAGAAAAGTTTGTATGGACTCCCGGAGGCAGGCAGATGCTGGTATATTAAGTTGTGTAATATATTGAAAGATTGCGGTATGATGCCGTGTAAGTGCGATCCATGTGTTTTTAAAAGGGGAAGAGATGAAGATTTTTTGATAATTACCTTTTACGTCGACGACTGTTTAATTATTGGCAAGAATGTGAATCTGGTCAACGAATTGATTAATCAGTTGAAACATTATATCACCATTAAAGAAATAAGTGATCAGGATAAAGTGACATTTCTAGGGATTCGAATAATAAAAGACGAGGAGGGTTTTACACTCGATCAAGAAGATTTCGTAAAGGAAGTGTTAAATAAATTCAAAATGATTGATTGTCATCCTGTGGGCACTCCAGGAGTTGCAAGTGTGAATCTCTATGATTTTGAAAATATAGAAAAGACCAATCCGAAAATTTATCAAGAAATGTTAGGCAATGTAGGGTACTTGGTCACTGCGACCAGACCGGATCTTGCATTCACATATAGTAAACTTTCTCAATTTTCAACCGACCCACGAATCAATCACTTCCAAGCACTTAAGCGCGTTTTTAGATATCTACAAGGTACGAAAAATGTCAAACTGAGGATTAATAAGGACAATGGTTATTTAAGAATGTTCACAGACGCAAGTTGGTGTGTGACCAAAGACAGCAGGTCTTTCGCAGGGTATAATGTTAAAATCGGAAACAATCTGATAAGTTGGAAAAGCAAGAAAGAAAAATTGGTAGCGCTCTCATCGATGGAAGCAGAATTTATAGCATTATGTGAATCTGTTTGTGAAGGAAAGTGGTTAAAGGAGCTAATTAGAGAAATTGGTTTCGATAAGATTATCAAAAAGCCGACTATAGTATACACTGACAGCAAGTCAATTATTGATTGGAGCAAAGAATTTAAGATAACAGCGAGAAATAAACATATGATGCGAAAAATTAATTTTATAAGAGAGGATATAGAATCTCAAGAAACAGAGTTGGTTTATTGCAAATCACAAAACTTAGACGCTGATATGTTGACGAAGGATGTAGATAAGAGCACGTTAATTAAACATATGATGTCTATGGGAATAACGTGATTAGAAATTTCGTGTTCACAGGGTACTCCCGTGTCACACGAAAGGGGGGAATTGTTATAGATTAGTTTATTGAATGTCTTGTATACATTGTGGTATGGTTTTTGTGTTGTAGAAACGAATGTATCCATCATTGGGAGTAACTATGTACAAGGACTTTCACTTTTTTCTGGAGTTCCTAACCAGATGAATAAATACCATGTGTTGAATTGGACGTCTGCGTATTATTCAAATATTATCCGTAATTGGTACGAATACCTAAGACAACGAGTAACACTACCTACATAAACCTGCAAAAGTGTTATGAAACACCAAACTTCCGTACTCGTTGAGATTAAAAATTAGGTCCACCGAGTGAACTCACCGTGCGCCCTACACCTGCAATAGAGAAACGGTGTGAGTTTCGAAATAGTGCGACGCTTAAATATGTAACTATCTGAACCAAATATTACCAACACGAAATTTTCTAAACGTCAGAGATAAAAAAAATTGAGTTTTTGCAACTTGTATTTTGAATGTAACAGTCAACCACCCAAAGTCACGCAGCGGTCTCCCTGAAAACGCGCTTGAGGCGTTAAATATCTTTTAAACATGAGGCGCAAAAAATAACTACTGGTGCTACAGAATGGCACAGATTGTCTCGTATTAGTTTTCTATTTTCTTTGGTCTGGGATAGCCAGTCGGAAGTTCCACATACTCTTACTAGCTGTCATCTATCTCCACTGAAAATACATTTTTTTGGCATTGTCTTGATTTTTCGGTTTCCTTTCGGTAGAACGGAAATATTAATTTTAAAATATTAAAGGTCAGTAAAACCTCGTCCTAAATGGCAATTTTCATCGAAAACTTTGAGCCGTTTTTAAAAGAATGGCGTTTAAACGCTAATAAAAATGTAAAATTTAGTAGCTCTTTTCCCCAGAAACTTTTTGAGTTTTCGAAAAAATTTGTTTCAAGAAAAAAATTAGAGCCATTTTTGAGAATATGACGTTTTTTTCTGAAAATGCGGAATTTTGACCTAGTTTTCGCAGAAAACGGTTGAGTTGTTGAGAAACTTTATTTGACATTATTTAAAGTACATGTGCTCATAAATTTAGTGATAGTTGCTAATGTGAATATTAACGACGAGAAAGACAAGTCAAAAAAAATTTTTGTAATTTTTGAAAAAACAAAAGAGTTAGAGCAACATGACGTTTATGTCATCTCATGTAGTACATTAGGCACTATCCCTACCAATAGTTTAAAGAAAAAAGTTGGAGCTGTTTTTGAGAAAATCTTGTTTTTGTCGTGTTTTAAAATTGCACATTTTGAACGCAATATTGCGCGAAAACTATTAAAATTTTCAAAAATATATACCTGACCCTAAAGAAAAAACTCACTGTGGAGAACAAATTTTATTTTTAACGAAAAATCTCTATCTTTAATTTTGTAGTTGTAGGAACAGGTTGAAAAAATTCAAAATTTTGCAATTTTCGAAAATTCAGAGTTTACCGTGAAATTAGGACCTGTGTAAACTTTATAAGTGTATTTTACTCTATTCTGACAAGAAATGTAAAGAAAAAAATTGGATTCGTTTTTGAGAAAAGTTTGAAAATGTCCGGGGGGGGCGTCGAAGCATGTTGGGCAGGGGGAGGAAAGGGGCATCCGGGAGGAAAGCAGATCCTACCACAAAGACGCATCATCGCTTCAATCTGAAGTTGATGATGCCAATTAACTTGTAAAAACAGTGGAGGATGTTCACGAATTCTCGGAAGAGGACATCTTCCAAGCAATTATGTACATGGGAAACTGGAAATTTCCCTGGACTGGTAAGGCCCAGACTCATTGAATTAAGAAATTAATAGCATTACATTCTCATCTAGCAAAGGCTGTTAATAACATTTTAGAAAACTAAAGGAACACACAGAATGGCTCAAACGCAGAATCACTTATTTGCTACCCAAAGCGGGAGACAGCTCTTTCGCGAAGAGCTTCAAGCCAATCACTTGTCTGCCAGTACTATACAATGTTATAACTGCAGCCACAGTTGAGAAAATGTACAGAGACCTAGAGAAGAACCATATGTTGCCAGTTGAACAAAGAGCATGTCGTAAAGGTTCTGATGGCTTAAAGAAATCTTGCTACTAAATAAGGTCATCTTGAATGATGTAAAGAATCGAAAGCGCAATTTAAGCATGGCTTGGATTGACTACCAAAAGGCGGTTGATAGTGTACCGCACGGTTGGATTTTGAAGACCCTGGAGATCTATCGATTTCATCCTAGACTTATTGAATTTTGCAAGGCTAGTATTAAGTCGTGCAGCATCAGGTTACTAATATACAGCGGAAAGAAAACAGTAGAAACCAGAAGTAATCAGATTAACAGAGGCATTTTTCATGGAGATTCACTCTCCCCACTGCTGTTTTGCTTTAGTTTGATCCAATTACCTAGTTCTCGCAATGTGACTTTGGTTACAGCTTCATGATTGTGAAAGGCCAGCATCACAATTGTTTTACACGGATTATCTTAAAGTGTTTGAAAGTAATGAAGCGATTCTCTCCCAAATGCTGTTCGTCATCAATGATATTAGCAATGACGTCTGCATGATGTTTGGTCTCGACAAGTGAGCAAAAATCAATTTAAAGAGATGCAAAGTGAAAACGTCAGAGAGCATTGAAGTTGATATGCACACTGTGATTCAAGATCTTGAGCTAAGTAAAACTTACAAATATCTGGTATTGAAGAATGTGACGATACATCGCCTCCTGTATGCGAAATCTTCAAGAGCAGTTTGGACCACGAGCAAATTAGGCACGAACCCGTCGAAGAAGAAAATTAAGTTAAACAACGAGACTTATTTTTCAGCGTCGAAGTTCATAAATCTTGTAGAATGGTATTTTACTTGCATTTGTAAAGAGTTTTCAATTAATGCAGACAATTTAATATATAATACTTGAATTTGTCTCTGACATTTTCTAAATATGTTACTGTATAATACATTTATTTCGTGGAATTCCGATTTCCATGTTGAATGTGCGTAATTATTTTCTTTAAATATTCGTATTTTCTTTCTGCAAATGATGATATGCTCTCCCACCTTTTATATTTTAAAATTTTAACTGTTTGTTTACAACATATAAATGCTCAGAAGCCAAGCAAGAGGCGTTCTGAGCATTTGCCCTATGCATCAATGGAAATTAAAAACTCGATCGAGACGGCTCTGTGAGCTACCGCATGTGGTTTACATTGTTATAGAAATGTAAAATTGTTTCCATATTTACCTCGTGCTTTAATTTAACACACTTGCGTGTTTAATGCCACATGTAAAGTACAGTAGAGGCTTGTCGCGCAGCCACTCGCCCGGCATTGGTCCATCCATTGGCCCTGTCATTTTCCCGCCCACTCAGCCAATACTCGTTCGGCCCACACATCCGAATCTCGACGACCACTTGCCTAACCACTCTCCCGCCTACTCGCCCGCCCACTCACCCGCCCACTCGCCCGCCCACTCGCCCGCCCACTCGCCCGCCCACTCGCCCGCCACTCGCCCGCCCACTCGCCCGCCCACTCGCCCGCCCACTCGCCCGCCCACTCGTCCTGTTGCTCGCACGGCCTCTCGTACAGCCACTCGCACCGCTAATTGACCGGTCACTTGCTCGTTAATCCTCTCCCTCCTTCAGCCATCTCTCGACAGCTCGCCTAGCCATTTCCTCGCACATACACACACACACACACACGCACACACACACACAGATTCGCTCGCTTGCATCCTTTCGTCTACTCGTCGTCGACCATCAGCAAAGTTCCACCCACTGCACTCGACCTTATGCACTCGCACGCCCACCCACTCACACACCCACGCACCCCCCCCCCCGCGCTTAGTCTGAAGCCCACCCGCCGGCGCGCCGGCAGCGGTGTCGGCCGCTCGGTTACCGTCGCGCTGTCCTGTATAATTTCGGGCGAGCGTAATGATTTCCAATCATGACGCGCCCGACACGTCCCGCCCTCGCCGGGGTAGAGCCAGCGTGCTCTCCACTCCTGTATTTAATTTACGGCTGGATACCGCTCGTATGTGCACCGGCCCCTCCCCCTTTCCGACTCCGTCCATCTGCCCACGCCCGCGCGCCGTCCACCGCCAGTCCACGCCATTCCCCGCCCGCGGGCGTGCGGGCGAGCAAACGGGCGTGCGTGTGGGTCAGAGAGAGGCGCTGGCGTGCATCCGCTATCCCTCGCCACCACCCACTATCCATCCGCCGGGTCGGGCCGGGCCATCCGCGATGCGTTGCGATATTTCATGGAGGACTCTGCAGCGAAGGGTTATGGCAGACGGGCGCTGGCGATGTTTTATATTTAAATTTAATTCAGCGCTATTGCGGCAGCGCTTCGGTAACCTGATGGGTGGGACGGGGAGCGACCGACCTGCGACCTCTGACCTTTGCGGGGGGCGTGGATGCCGCCTGTGGTATTGGGCGAGTGGCGAGGCGGGGAGAAGAGGGGGGAAACGGGGCGCGCGCAGCAATTAACGAGCCGATTTCTACGACGATTCTCGATTCTCGGGCCGTTTAAGAGATTTTTCAAACGGATCGTGCCTTCGAATGGTTGGTTTGTTGATTGATTATTAGCGTTTCGGGGCGTGTCAATGGTTACGATCATTACTCCCGTAAGAATAGTGGGATCTTGTATTCCTGAAAATGGCTATGTCTCCCTCCAGTTGAGACATGAGTTCCGGCGCCAACTACGCGTCGGCTTCCGGTGTCTCCCCCTCTAGGCAACTCCCCCAGCTGGATTAACCTCCCGACACATGTAGAGTAATGGATGTAAGTGTACGTGAATAAGGGGAGAGGATAGGACTAGGGAAAGGCAGGGAAGATCGCGCGCAGTCCGTAGCTCGTTTGATAAGGTACTGCTCCGGCATTGCCACTGATCGGAGAAACCACGGAAAACTACCGATCAGAGCAGCCAGTACCTTGAATTCTCATCCAAACAGTCCCTGAATTCCTAGTACCTATGATGACCTAGTAGTATCGACAATCGATCACCGGCGAGATTTGACTTGACTAGGACCTGAGACCCTGCAGTACAACATCCAAGTACACGGAAGTAGAGGCTCACTTGGACCGACATCAGAAGGCCAACTATAATCTTTGTTCTTTATTCGCCAATCATGATGACACAAGATGATATGAGATCCAACTTAAAAAGCCTTTAAATAATCATCTGCTTCTTCTTAGCAGAAAGACTATACTCACAAATATTGCACAAAACGTGACTAATTGAACAGAAATGAAAATTAACCGTACACAAAAAGTAGGCAGTGAAAAATGAAACATTGTTCTGTTCGGAGAAGACCATTATATCTTTTTGGTTACAAGCGCCCGACCGGTCACCCGGCATATATGGTAATGTAGTACATGTTATTGTATGTGTATGGGGAGAGGATAGGACCAGGAAGATGTCGGAAAGACGGCGCGCGGTCCGTGGCTCGTTGTTAGGGAATGCTCCGGCATTCGCCTCCGTTGATTAGGGAAACCACGGAAAACTACCGACCAGAGTAGCCGGCCGCTAGAATTCTCCTCCATACAGCGACTGAATTCGACTTAGTTGACAAGCTAGTGTCGAACATCCTGCCAGCGTCGGGACTGGAACCTAGGACCTTCCGGTCAGAGAAACTGCCTTGATATCAATTGATGTCTTGAGCAATCTCTCCCGGTCCATTTTTTGGAAATTTCGAGAACATTCCAAGAGAACTGAATTGAATTGAATATTTATTTTATTGGCTTTAACCTTAATTATACAATAATTAATTATACCTTAATTATACAACACCTATAATTATACAATTATGTACATCATTAATCAATGAAACAGTCAGATCAATAAAGTTACTCAAAAACATTAAAAATTACAAAAACATTAATTAAAAAAAATAATAAAACTAACAGAACTTTTAGTGTATTTACATCACATGTTCACAGGTCATGTGTTACAATGAGTTTTCAAAAATCATGACTTTTAATAGCATTCTATTATGGAAACTTAATTGTACGCCAGTATACAGTTATGAAATAGTTAATCAATGAAGTTAGTTAATTAATCAACGAAATTAGTTAATTAATCAATCAATTAAGTTAGTTAATTAAATAAGTTAATTAATTAGTTGAAGTTAATTAAAGTTAATTAATTAAAGTTAAATAAGTTAGTTAATTAATCAATGAAGTTAGTTAATCAATGAAGTTTCCATAATAGAATGCTATGAAAAGTCATGGTTTTTGAAAACTCATTGTAATATGACCTGTGAACGTGTAATGTAAATGTACTAAAAGTTTTGTTAGTTTTATGTTGCTTTTTGTAATTAATGTGTTTTTGTAATTTCTGTTTTTGTATTTTTTTATGTTTCTGAGTAACTGTATTGATCCGACTGTTTCATTGATTAATGATGTACATAATTGTATAATGGCGTATAATTAAGGTTAAAGCCAATAAAATATATTCATTCATTCATAGTTAATCAATGAAATGGTCAAATCAATACAATTAGTCAAAAATAGAAAAATTATAAAAACACAAATAAAAACACATATTGTTTTGATCATTTAGTCTCAATAGTTCCAGGATGTTTTGAGTTTTTACCACATTGTTTCTTAATGGTTCATAAATTGGGCAGAGTTTTATAATATGTTTTAATGTTTCCTGTTGACTGAGATTGCATACCATACATCTTTCTAGTTCCGATAGTTTATAGGTTATGTTTTTGAATTTTAGTTTTACGGTGTTTAAACCAGCAAGGCTAATTTGTGTCATTATTTTGATTTGTGCTAATGGTATTTTCGAGTATAAGTATGGTTCACATTTAGGGGATTCCGTATCGTTTATTAATTTGTAAATTGGACTGTATGATAAGAATGCTACTCTGTTTAGATCCTTTTGAAAGACATGATCTGCGTACAGGTTGCAAATATGTGAAATAGTCACCTCAATCTTACTCGAATCTAGTAGATCAGTAAACAGCTGATCGCTACCGAGGAACTCGAGGTTGGTTTTCAGAATATTAACCCAGTTATATTTTCGATTATGAGTATTTTCGGATGTACCACTTCTTCTTCTTCTTCGACGGTTTCTACCCCTAAGAGTTTATCGTTTTCGATTTCCATATTTTTCGGTCATTCCATTGACCTTCTTCTAGTCCTTTCTCATTCATTACTTCCTGTATATACGCCTTCCAGGTCAAAACAGGTCTGCCTCTTCTACGCCTTCTTTCAGGTATCCAGTTTAAAATTTGAATTGGCCATCTCTCATTTTGCATCCTCTGGACATGTCTGTACCATTGAAGAGCTTTATTTTCTGGTCTTCTGGTTATGGTTGTTTGAATCCCAGCTCTTTCCCAAACCACATCGTTTCTTATCTTGTCCAGCCTTGTTATCTGTAAAGATCTTCTCATAAAGTCGAGCTCTACTGACCGTATTCTGTCTCTACGGCGTTTTGTTAAAGGCCACATTTCTGCTCCATATAATATAATATTTTCCACTACACTGTGGAATATTCTTCTCTTCGTGTCTTGCCGTAACACATTATTCCATATAAGGCTATGTAGAGCTTTGATTGCATTTCTGCCTATTGCGAGTCTAGTGGTAATATTTTCATCAACTTTTCCATCGTCAGTAATTATAGTTCCCAGATATTTAAATTTTGAACAGTTAGTTATTTCGTCATCAGCAATTTTTATATTAGAGGTATCTCCTCCAATGCATAAATATTCGGTCTTTTTAAGTTTAATTTTAAGTCCCCACTTTTCCTAAACATAAACTCCATATCTTCCCGATCTGATGCCTGATCATCTGCAAAAAGTAGAGAATGTAAGCACCTATCATTTATGAGAACTCCCATTTGAGAGCATTTCTTGTACCAAGTTTCCAAAACTTGTTCCATATATATTAAAGAGAAGTGGCGATAAACTACATCCTTGTTTTAACCCTTCGTTAGTTTAAATACTTTGGGTAATTTTCCTCCCCATTTTAATACACGCTTCAGTATTCTGGTACATTTTTTTAACCAGATTAATCCATTTTTCTAGAACATTCAGTCTTCTCATTGCTGACCATATTTTGAAACTAGGAACACTGTCATAGGCCTTTTCCAGGTCAATAAATGTCATATATGTGTCTATATTGTATATTCCATTTTTCTCTATTTTTTGGCGTAAGCAATGGATGTTATCTAAACATGACCTCCCACTTCTAAACCCACTTTGTTCTTCACTGAATGTTATTCCCTTCTGTATTTTTTTCCTTTAGAATACTAGCGAATAGCCTAGCTATTGTTGGGATGACACTGTAGTTTTTACAAAGGGTTTTGTCAGCTTTCTTGTGTATAGAGCTGATATATGATATATTCCATTCCTGAGGAATATCGCCGTTAACTTCAATTTTGTTAAAAAGATTTTCGAGATATTCAGTTATATTACAACCTCCGTATTTTAAAAGTTCCATTCTAAGGTTACCTGGTTCTGGAGCTTTATTGTTTTTAGCTTTCGCCAAATCCCTTTTTACATCACACCAACTGATTTCAGGTTGCCATGCTCGCCAAAGTGTGCATTCCAAATTGTTTTGGTATTCAACTCTACTTTCTTGTAATAGTTGTTCATAGTAATCAATCCATTTTGTAGAAGTTATTATTTGTACTTTACTTTTGTAACAATTTTTTCACATATTTTTAATCGTTTTCCATGCTTGGGTTGACCTATTATATCCTATTAGATTATCTATATCCCTACACTATCTTTCCCAGTGTTCATTGTTTTCAATTTTTACTAATTCTTTAACTTCTTTTCTTTTTTGTACATATTCCTTTCCTGTTTGGGCATTCCTATTTGAAATCCACGACAGATACAATGTTTCTTTTCCTTAATCAAGCTTTCTAAATTTTCACTGAATTTCTCAACGAACTTCCTTTTTTCTTGTTGTTCTCCTAGGTCTTTCTTCAAAAACAACATCTTTTAGGTGATAATATATTTCTTCGGGACTTTTATCTTCGGAGTTTCCTAGTTTAAGGTCAATTCTGCTTTGGTAGAGCATTTCAACGCTGTATTGTTTTAAAGGTCTGTTTTAAAATTTATGTCATTTTATTCAATTAAAATATCGGTATCTGTTTTCAATAGATCTTCGTTTACTTCTAAAAGGAAATACATGTTTGCTCACTACCATATGATGATCCGTTCCACACTCTGGTTGGTGGTATACTCTCACATCATTCAGTTTAACTCTTCTTTCTTTACCACAACTAAATCGATTACTGATTGAATATTTCCTGCTGGATTTATTCTGGTATATTTGTGGATGTTTTTATGACTGAAAATGGTGTTCCCTACACATAGCGCATGCTCCTTATTAATATTTTCCCATTGTCATTAACAGTTTCCTCTCCAAACTGACCTACTACATCGCGTTCTCTGTTACCTACTCTGCTATTAAAATCTCCAATAAATAGAATTTCATTTTGATGCGGAATACTTGCTATAATTTCACTGAGATCTTGAAAAAACTTATTTTTTCATCCACAAGTGCATTGTCGTTTACCGCACATATCCCTAAAGTCTGTTGCTGAGGAATGTAACCCCACCCTCGCTGTCTGTTCGCACTCGCCCATTTATCAATATGAATCCTAACTCCTCTAAACCCTCAACTAGTTTGACACCCCGTGAGTTTAGGGTATTATCTAAAGTTTCTCTTGTATTTGAAATAAAGGCATTTTGAGTTAGTTCGTAGTCAAGTTGATTGAGACGACCAAGTCTCGCATTGAAATCTCCACCTATTATCATCGGGAAATTGTTGTTTATTTTAAGATTTGCTATTATGTCTAGAAGTGATTGCAATCGTAATCATTGGATTGGGCACGCAAAAATACATTAATGATAATCATTTCGCATTCACTTACCGTACATTTCATAATGATCCAGCACTGGTTACAATCTAAAAAGGGAACAGACTTTACATTTCACAGTTATATAGCATTGACAACCCTCCCCTAGCTCTGCCTAAAGACTTTTCTTTACTTGCTGGATATATATGACTTTAAAATTTATTTAAATGTGGTGACAAAGTGGGAGTTTTTGCAGTAGACCATGTTTCACTTAAACTAATAATAACGCAACATGTGATGTAGCTTTCTAGATTATCAACAGGTAAGTTATAAAAATTTCTTTTACCATGTGTATTCCAAAAGACGAATTTAACACAAGTATTGGTAATGTTTGAGATATGTACGTTTAGATTTGAGTTTGAGACATTTTCTATTGCAATTGTGTCTATGTTTAATTCGTGGGATGCATTTGTTGGTTCAATTTGGTTATTTGTGTTGGCTGCACTGGTGACGACGTTGACCACTGTCGATGATGGAGCTGTTACTTTTCTCACGCGTTCGAAAGCTGTCATTACGGCTCGTTGTTTTGTCTGTTTTGGCGTCGACGTTGGTCATCGATGTTGGCAAAGCTGTTGATCTCTTCGCGCATTTGAAAGCTTTGGAGCCCTCTTCCTCCTTTCCAGGTGTACTGAATGTCGTTGATTTTGATTTTGTTGAAGCCCAGGGTGACTGTATTTCCTTTTTTGCTTCTCTTCTTTTGCGATTCTGTGAGTTTCTCGCTGCGCTTCTCTCTAGCGAAGGGTTCTACCACTGTTGATGCAGAATTGAGTATCCTTCAACCTTGCTCTGTTCTTCATAACTTTGTCTTATCATTGACATCGCACATTTTCACCAATATTAAGTCACTGTTTGGTTTACCAATCGTGTAAACATCATTTATTGGATCATCAACTTGTAGTTTCGTTTTAAGAAAATTTTCTCCTGTGGTTCGTAGGTTTTTTTTGTTAGATTTTAGGCCTCTCACTGTGAAGTTGTTGCGCCGTTCTTTTTTTTCTCTTGCTTCGTCTTTGTTTTCCAGACTCTGAATTCTGAGAATCAGAGTATCTCTTTCTTTGGTCCATTCTTGGCGTTCTCTTAACATTTCTTTTTTAAATTCATTTAACTCATCAATTTTTTCATGTAGAGTTTGGTTTTGTAAAGTTAAGTTTGCCACGCTGCTAACCGATGTGTCAAGGTTTTTCATGATTTCATTTAGTTTGTCTGCGTCTTTGGATTTGTCACTACTTTTCTCGTTTTTTTTTTAAATTCCAAGAGAATTATCGACATAGCATTTAAAGATGAATTTAAAAGTTGTGAAAAAATTTCTGGGGAGATTTAATGCACATATGCACCTAACGTACTGAGACATACCCATCTGAAAGAAATATTGAGTAAGATGGTATGAAATAATAGCTCATTTCGAAATATTGGTACTCGGGAATGATAATATAGGATTAATATGTTACATTTACAAATAGGACGTTGGTCATATTAAACACTGAAGTATTAGATGCAAATATTAGGACTTAGAAATGTTTGAGACCAAAATAAACAATAAACATGTGTCATTGTAGATTCCTAAGACAAAATAAACATAGTTGTGATTTGGGACGTGGACGTTTATAGAGTAAAAATGTTTATTTTGGAAGCGTCACCTGACGAAATACGAAAAGGATGGGCAATCAATGGTGACAGACTTTAGTAAAGGCATAGGCGTCGAGTCAAGATGGTTGATCTGACCCGGGAATGGATCACATATCACCAAGTAACCAAAAACCAAATTACTTACAAACATTTGGAAAACAAACAAAACCGAAGGTGACATGTTTCTTCGAAGCCAACATTTTGGCAGTAGATACTTGCTCGCCGTTGCGAACACATGAGAAGATATCTGGTCGCCGTTGCAAGCACTTGTCAGGCTAACTGGCCATATTAGTAAAGCGTTTGCCAACTGACGGAGAAATGACGACAGAAGAGCGTTCCCTTCCGCGAGAAGGCGCTCAGAGAATGTGCGAACAAAGGGGGAGGGACGGAGGGAGGATCGACAGCATAGGCAGTGCGCAATTGCCTGTGTTTCAAGTAGCAACAAACAGCCCATTCGCCCGTTAATGTTCTTTCGATTTGAGAAGAAATGTTTCTTTTTGTAGCTGCCATAACAATGGCGAAGTGTTTAGGGTGTTCGAAAGAACTACAGTATGATCAAAAGTTCAGATTTACAACTCAGAGAAACCCGCGAGATGAAAATAACTCCTTAGAATTGAAGGATAGCCTGCACCCATGAGATGAGTAAAGGATTTTGCAGATAGAAGATTACGGAAAAGGCACTGAAAATCACGAGGATTTACTATATTCGCAAACTGTACCGTACGTGAAATAATCTAGCCTGGAGTCCAAATTCCCCCAGATGACCCTTCCCAATATATATTATTAACATTAATTATAGATTCGGGCCGAACTAAAATTGTAATATTATACCACATTGTATAAAATATTATTGTACTAGAATGTTAAAACTGTCTTCTCCGAAATATTACGTATTAGAAAAATGGAAGTGGAATTACAGTACCGGTTACGATGAAAAATTTCGGATATTGCTTTGAGTTATGTAATAATATATGTTCTATTTTTTAAATATTTCATATTTTTATTGAATCATTAACATTTAAATAACAATAACCATTTAAAAACGTAATTATCAAGCAAACCGTGCCCCCTATTTTCATACCATCATTGGAACACTATGCCCATCGCCGTGTCGAGCAGTTCCTTTGCTCCGCGGCTCGATCCGGAGCAGGAGAGCAGATTTTTGGGACATCACAGAGCATTGAGCTGGCAAGCACTGTAGTTGTAGTTCAGCAGATAGAACGTTTAGTTGTAATCCGAAACGACGTACTGCAATGATGTCCATCTGAGGCATTCCCAAACAGTTTTGTAATGTAAATAGTTCAATCAGTTTAGTAGTAGATTTAGGACATTCACTTTGGCATGATTTCAACGTCAAAAAATACTAGAAGTTTATTGGTGGCAGACGAGATTCTTCGGGGAAGAATTTTTATTTAGGCTGGGTGGCCTACGATGAATTTATCTTCAGAAGCTGTAAGCACCATGGAAAACATCCTACAAGATAGCCTAATTATTCTTTGCAAAAAATCATTGGTCAATTTTTTAAGAAAATGCCTTCAGTAATTAACAAAATTCTTACTCAATTTGATGGCCTGCCGATTATTGTTTATAAAACAAAATGTACATATAATCAAGAAATCGCAACAATAAATAATGCAATTGTGCTATTGAAACAGGAAGGCTGATTTTCTTTAATAAATAGACTCCACAGATCAACAATTGGTAAGTTTCTTCACAGAATCAATTTTCAGCAATTACCTATCGACATCGTATCGACATCGTCCTACGTAAGCAATATTTAATTATAGAAGAACGTAGAAGTCGGGCATTCATGAATAACTGAAAATAAATATTTTCATATGCATGGATAGTTAAAATAATTTCAAACTGACTTACATAAAGTCGGGCAAATTATGAATAAAAAAAGTTAGAAGTTCTGAATAGCGAACTCATTGAAGATAGATTTGATAAATGTCGGTCAAATGGTGCAGTTAAATTTGAATTTAAATCATGTAATGATATTTACTATTTACGAAATAGATTGAGGAAATAGACTAGGAAATCGATGTCTATCAGTGATAATTTCAAGTTCTTATGCACTTTATTCAATTTAGAACACTCCAGTACTTTGAAATAAAATTTGGCTTGCATACAAAGCTCATTTTTTATTTCTCTAAAATCTACATTCTGGTGTATCTGCATGGATGTGAGCCGTCAATATGCATCGAATATTTTCTCCTGTAGCACTACCATGCTCATATTTAAATTATGTGGACTGTTTTAAGTGTTTTTTCTTACTCTTCTCTCAGTGTGTTCCCGTTTCTCAGCTCAAAGAAACGTAAAATAAATTTATAATCAAATTCCGAATGCAATAATCAACACTTCTTCATGATAGATTTCCATTCGTCTATTCCATTTTCCAAAACATCACCTCAGAGAACAACTGAAGAATAACGAATAACCTGACCTCGAAGCACTGAAAATTATTTATTTCATTCATTACAAAAGCCATTGTTTGTACAGTTCATACAAAAGATAATAAATTTCACTTGTGAATTGTTTGTGAATTTGTTTTGCTTCGCTGTTTGCAAATTGTAGAATATTTAACGAAATAACAATCGCGATTGTATTTGCTTTATAACAGTACATTTTTTTATTTTTTATAAGTACAAAATGGATGGAAATTCTCTTCAAACGAAAACGTAATTGTATGTACTCAAACATTGTGAGAATACAAACAATTTCACTCGGAGACAAAACGCAGTAAACACTATTATTTCGCCTTTTGTCTTGTAAATCTCTTCTAAATGTCAAGGTCCATTTGACAGCCAATTTGATAAATGGAAATACATTCACCAGATTCCGAACCTATACTTTCTAGATAAGATACGTACTCATTGACTATGAAAGTATATTGTCAAATGTGCATGTTTGAAGGAATGAATTGATACAACACTGACATTTTGGTAGTTTTCTAGCATACAATTGGTGAAAAAATTGGTGAAAATCTTCAATTTTGATGATCAAACTATTATAGGAGTTAAACCTCATTTAAGCGTACAGATAATAAAAAAATTAATTGCTTCAAACAAGGAAGCCGAAGGCACTACTAAACAAGAGAGATGAAAAAAGGTACTACAAAAAGAACCTCTTAGTAAAATAGCAAAAACAACTAACAACGAACTTATATTTCCTCATTTTAATTCCGAGACACATTTCTAGTGGTAGCATTTGGAGCCTCAGTCCATAAAGTCCAGTGCAGCATATTAAAAAAATTAAAAAGAAATTGCAGAGTTTCCCGCGAGGGAAACCGAAAGCTCCGTTTCGCGAGCGCGAGAAAGAGACGGACTCATCTCGGAGATGGGCTCCGGTCGCGGGACTTCCCCAGCCCGAGCGTCCGCGGGGAGCGCTCGTTAGAGCGGTCACTGCTGCCACCAGAGGAAAACGCAATTTCCCTTTAATTAAACTTCACCTACACAGAGCATGTATATATATTTTTTGCGTCCGCGCGGATGTTCATGCGTGGGCGTAATTATTTCCGAAAAAGGCCGGCTGAGGCGCCGAAAACCCAGGCGGAGGATGGGGAGAAGTAGAAACGTAGGAAAAGGAATACTAGTGGCCTTTTCGGGGAAGATGGAGCAATGTTGGCGATGGATTTTACGTGGTCTCTTCTAGTAGGTGCCAGTGTCGTTTTAAGAGAAGGAGTTCATCTAATGCAAATCATTGTTTTAAAAGTGAACATGTTTTCATATTGGATTCTAGTTTCGGATAGTCAGTCCCTGAACTGGGAGTTACTGAATTTTGCGATCGATATTGTGGGTGAGTAAACATTCTAATATTGCTAACCGTTGAGATCAACAATCGCTTTCCAATGAGAGACCTGCTTAGGTAGTCGAAAGCATCGACTGATGGCACTGCAGTGCCTCTGATGTAGCTGCAGTCCCGAAGATGGTAGGATTTCTGACGCTTGCTACATAGCTAGGTCGAATTCAGCCTCGGTCCGGACGAGAATTCTAGCTACTTTGATCGGTAGTTGTATATGGTTTCTACCATCAAAACTAGGCACATGCTAGATGCAACCCTAACAATGGGGCCATGGACCGCGATCGATATTTCCTGTCTTTTACTTGCCCTATCCTCATCCCTTACGTACATACACTTATACGTACATGCATTACACTACCATACATGTCAGAAAACCACTCAAGGACTTAGAGCTTGTCCCGGCTGTGGCGCTGCCTCGCGGGTAGATTGGAAATCTCGTAAGTCGACCTGCAGGTCGCCCTTTCGCCATCCAGCGGAGGGAAGATCAACGCCACCTTCTGCGATAAAAACATGCCCTTCACAAACAAGACTAATGATCATAGTAGATGAAGCGCCAGAAAAACGAATCAATAAATCAAAAAAGTCAATGAATGATGGACAACCATTGTCCCCACTGTAGTTTTTTCCTTTATCTTTGTTTAGGTCAGAAGTTACCGTTTCGTCAGTTAGAACTTTTATTTTTAGAATATTTCTGAAATCTCAGTGATGGTTTACTCCCTCTGTTAGAACTCACTGTGTATTAACTTGTTAATTTATAACTTCAATGTGACTGCACACTCGTGGGCCCCGAGTCGGGTACGCTTCACATATTTATATTTCATTCCATGCCACTCCAAGTTCTATACCTCCAACTCTGGACGCTCCGCAACCCGCTCGCCGGACCGTCGGAGCTTCGGCCCCCCTCCGCTCTCAGGCCTCATTCACAATGCAAACTTAAACGTAACGTAATGCTGTAAACTTAGCCGCAAAATTTACACGTAAAAACAAGCGTTCACAATGACGAACGTAAGTTTCGCCTGAACCAATCAGAATTCAATGTACTGAAACTTGATCGATTCGTCTCTAACATGGTGAAAAGATCTTTCCACCATGGTTTCAAGCTTTTACTTCGAGATTCTTATCGATTTGTCTTTATATACATGGGAGTAGATGTAGTAGTGCTCACATTTCCTTCATCTTATAAGCAAGGATTGTCATGAACCAAATTTATGAGTAAATCGTCGGACATAATTAGTTTATTTGCCATCTCAGGTTAAAGTCACAATAAAAATTGTCCGAATTCTTACATTGAATTCACAAAACGGATCAAAAGCATTCATAAACTAGTTCTCTACCTTACAATAACAATGACATAACCACAAACTACCTGAACACAATCTGAAATTCAACTTCCATGCTGCTCTCTGATTGGTCTTCGGTAGAATTCCGACGTAAACTTAACGTAAAAGCTTGGAGCTTCCGAACACTTTAAGTTTACGGTCTTACGTCTACGGTTACGTCAAGGCATTGTGAATGGTCTCTCTTAATAACACATTTCTAGGTTTTGCGGCTACGTTACGTTTACGTTTAAGTTTGCATTGTGAATGAGGCCTTACCCGGGCGAGCGGCCGACCGACGGACAGAACATTCGAGCAACGGTCACTGTGTTTGGTTGGGCTGCGACATGGCCCCAAGACGCACGTATTTGCACGCTCCTCCACAACTTCACCACAGTCCAGTTAATAAATGATAACCGTGATTTTTGTGTTACTATGTATCGTGACATGCATCATCCGAGATCGAGATATTTCAACAGTTCACGACCTCCCAAATTATCCCCTAACACCCTCTTTCAATGCTCGTGGGATATTTACAAAAAAAATGGAAGCCTCATGTCACCGTGCGTAATCACTTTGTAAAAACACATCCGCTCCCCGACAGCCAGACCTGTCTATAATTGCATCTTATGTAGTATATTTTGAGAACAGTTCTGCAATTGGTGCAACATGGAGAATGTTCAACTAATACTTAAAAAAAATAAAAAAAATAAAAGAGACGGCGCCATTTCCAAACCTGAAATATTTTAATACAAACAAGCAGAACGTGATTGTAATGTACTTAACAATAAACGTAATATTACTACTTAAATATTTAAAATGGAACATTAAATGGTTTTACAATTTATTCCTGGGTCCGCCATACACTCCCCAGATTCGTTTTCTCCAGATACGATTAATTGATCACTGTTTCTGATGTGGCGGCTGCTAAGGTTATTTATCCCGTGTAGTACATTATCGTGGGAGGGAGCGGTAATCTCCCGCAGGGTTGAAGATCCTGCGTCGACCTTCCCGTCGGCTTGAGGGTTTTGTTCCCAAACAGGTATCTCCCGCCAGCGAGGCCTTCCCCAGCAGAAACAAGCTCTAAGCTGCTGATTGATCTCCGACCAAGTGTGATAGTGCATATAAGTGCAAGCGTGTAAAAGTAAGGGGAGAGTTTAGGGCAAGGAAGAGGAAGGTGAGATCCCGCACGGTCCTTGGCCCGTTTGTTACGGTACTGCTCCGGCATTCGCTTAGTGTGGACCGCAGATCCCACGGAAAATTACGCATCAGAGCTGCCGGTCGCTAGAATTCTCCAGATAGCGACTGAATTTGACCTAGCTAGTATCGAAAATCCTGCCATTTTCGGGAATCAAACCCTAGGACCTCCCAATCAGAGGTACTGCAGGGACATTAATTGATCCCCTGAGCCACTCAAGTCAGTCTCTGGGTACGTATTGGTATGTGACTGTTAAATTTATCATAAAAACAAAAGTATATTAATTTTAATAGGCATATTATTTGATTCTATATCTTCAATCGAATATAATCTGATTACTACTCGTGTCTTCCCACATGTGCTCCGGAATAAGGTTCTCAGAAGAGTTAAATCTTCAAAAATGTAATGGAATGTTCCAACGGGCCTCAACGTATAGAAAACAATTTAAGAAACATAACCCATTGTCCCAACTTGTTTCCTGTTATTTACTCATGTATCGCAACATGTTCCCCCAAATTCTGTGTTCTTTTAGAGACATGAAAACTTTTTGTGAAGGGCCTAGGACGCGTAGTTTTGTTTTGAAATAAATGCGTGATCATTACGTGTGTTGTAGTTATCTTTTTTCTAAGTACTGGTCTGAAAACCTGAATTTTTTCATCTTAAGTCTGAAGCAGGATTGGAGAGTAATTCCCTATCCAGCAGAGGCTCACAGTTTCGAGTCGTTGAATTTCTTATACATAAATTATAAGCAACCATCGACTCAAAACAACGATTGCCAAAAAGCGTCATCTACTCTTATCGTCATTTAACCTTACAGAGAGGGGTGCTTCGTAATTATTTACATGTCAAACACGTAGATATACATTTACATTAAAACAAATTGAGTTTGTTTCTATCAATTCAATTCATATTTTGAATGAAGCAGAATTATATTCACTTTTAATAATGTACGGAAATGAAGACATGAAAGCCAAATTTCCCAAATCAACATACAATTCTTACGGATTTAATAAATATTGTTGAAAATGTTTTTTTATCGTCACTTACACAAACACATTCAATGGAAAGGGGCTATTTCGGATGATTATAGATTCTTCAAGATTTAACTCCATATTTTCTAAACAATATGTACAAATACACATTTTCTGAATTATTACCGAACTTTATTTTTCCTGCTGTTCAAAGAAAAATACAAGCTTTAACTAGACAATTGTCATGTTAAAATCACACTTTTTTAAAAATATGAAACAATGAAGTCATTATCAAATAATGGTCATTATTTATTTTTATTGCAGCAATTTTTCCTATTAATTGTCTATTTATGATTGAGGAACTATATTTTTACATTCGTGCATAAACCGAAATGCAAGGCACAAGATGCAAAATCACAATATCAAAATCAATTTTACATGATTTTTACAGAGGCTTTTATAGAATTAGTGAACTTTTTGAATGATTTTGGGTGCCATATTTCATTATCGACATACATGTAACGGCACTCTCACGTTCTACTAAATTTCATCACTTGGTAACGATCACGTTACCCATTCATCAATAATCTACAATCCATATTTTATATTCTCAGTAATCTTTTGTGACGTGTCTGGCTCTATTTTTATCCTCTTATACTCTCTGGGCACAAATTCCTTTCATTTGATACAGATTTTTCTAATCCCTAGTTTAATTGCCTGAAAGATAGGTTCCCGTTCCCATAAATCTAGCAAAGTTTGCAAATATAAATAACGAAAATAAAACCTCAAATTGTAGTAAGATTTCATTGTTTCATTATATTATTTTTCACTAAGACGTGAACCACTTTTGAGTAAAATATGTGGTTAGAAAAGAAGACTGTTTTGAGGCTGAAAATTACAGACAAAAAAGGAAAGTAAGCGCAGACAAAAACCTGAAATTCCTGCTCTCGAACGAATTGACAAAACGAGCGTGCGTGAGCGGGCGAGCGAGCCCAGCCGTTACGAGCGTGTAACTATTCAGATTTCGGATTCCGTTCGTCGGCATCGAGCGGAAAATAACACGCTAAGCCCCGGAAGCGTTTACTGGGCAAGCACGCTCAGCACAGCAGACGGTCGGTCAGCGCCCGGTCGCTAACGAGGTGACGGATGTCACGCAACGCGTCGGGCAACGTCGGCACGACGAAGCGGCGCGTGGCGTTACCGCGTTAACGCCGCCGACCACACCCCCCGTCGGCCCAGCGTGCGCGTTCCGAACGGCCCGGCCCGGCCCGTCTCGCGGATGACCGCGCGGGAGGTAATCACGTAAATTCTGTGGAATAAATGAGCACCCCAGCCCTAACATTATTACACGTCCCTTAACATTAATAAGGACGAAGGATTGGTTCCCTCGGTAAATGGCTCGAGATAAATTTTCACCGAGTTGAATCGAGCGTTCGGCGGTCCCTCTAACAGGCTCCCGCGCCCCGTCAGAGAATGTTGGCCCCGGTCCAATTACCGGACGGAAGCAGCGGCGGCGGAGATTGTCTTGGTGGTAGTGATGCTGGGAGTGATGGTGGTGGTAGTGGGGGGTGGGAGTGGGGATGGTGGTGGTGGTGCTGGTGGTAGTTGTGGTGGTAGTGGAGACGGTGGTGGCGTTGGTGTTGGTAATGATAGAGACGGTGGTAGCGATGGTGGTAGTGGTGGTGCCCGGGATCATCAATCAATTAGTTGACGGGCCGATACGAGTCGGGGCTGTTAGCGGAGTCACGAGCGCAAACGGGAACGGGAACGGGAACAATGGGGCGGACCAAGTCACGGGAGAACTCTGCTAGGAACGAGGTTATGGTGCGATTTTTATAACTTCGCCCCTGAAGGCCCGTCCTCACGATGGAATATGTCACGGTTTATCGCGTCTTTATCAATCGCGCCGCTAGATATCGCATGATCTCGACTGTATCAAGCAGTGTTTGCGATCATGCGATATCTAGCGGCAGGACCGAGAAAGACGCGAAATACCGTGTGATATTCCATCGTGGCTCTAGGGGCTTGAGAGGGCAGGTATGTAAAAATCGCTCTATAGGAGCGGGAGCGTGTCCACTAGGAGCATGGCCGTTTCAACAGCAATGGATGTCTAGGTTCATTTGGGTGTTCCCTATTCTTACTTTCATCGATCGATGCTGCAGTTCTTTTATTCTTACTTTCATCCCCAATTTCGATGCTGATATGTAATGAAAGTCCTATCAATTCACATTGTATTTGGCAATTTGTTTAAATATATTTAAAAAGCATTTCTTAGTGTTTCAATTTAACATTATTCAAACAAAAAAAGTAAATATATATGTAAAAGTAAGTAAGAGTAACAGATTTATAATGACAATGAAAAAAGTCTATAAATTAGTTTTAATTTTTATTGAATTATATAGTATAAAATTGAATCGCATCAACATTTTCATAATTTTTGAAACATTTAGTACTAAATATTTTGTAAAGAAATATCGGGGGCCATTGAACATTGGCGGCCCGTGCGTTAACAGGGCACTGACTAGGACTGCAAGATAGAAAGCGAGGAAGGGGACGAGGAGGAGGGGCGGTGAGGACGCGTGAGGACAGGGGAGGGGGAGGCCGGTGAGCGCCCGCCCCTAGGCCCAGCGAAAGGCCCAACTGCCTAGTGGGGGGGGAGCGCTGGGCAGGCTCATCACCTCGCGCCGCTTCCACTAATTACGGGAGGCGGCAACCGGATTAAGGCCCACGCTACACACGGGCTGCAGGCCCAAGGGTCTGAAAGGGGCGGCAGAAAACCAAAAGCGCAGGAGATTCAAGGAAAGCGACTTTTTGTCTACAATATTAAATCTCCTGAATACCCAGAAGGAACAGGGAATATTGTTGGAGCAAAAGAAAGCGCTAGTATAATAAATGAGAGGAGTGATGATAAATGGGCAGATCTAGTAATATTCAAATAAGGTGTTTCGATATTACTCGGAGACCGTGTTTTACTTACATGGATGGTTCCGAAATATCTGTTCCGAAGGAATGAGCGTACAAGGAGGCAATTCGACTCTGAATGGTTAAGGAAGAGGTGGTGAGAATTGGTGTAGCGATTGAACACGAAATTATTTCGTTTAAACAAATATTCCGATTGTCTAGAATTGCATTTTATAAAGAGCCCGTCTCAAATCAATAGTACTGCATTCTGAACAGTTCGAATTTCTTTCTAAACCGAGCGTAGCTTCTACAATTTACTATGCCTATGCTTAAGTCGGAGGCTGGCATCAGCAGATTTAAAGCCCCATGCTGGTTGGTCCGCACCGAAGTTGATTGAGCATATACAAGGTGTGTCCGGAAAGTAATGCAGTTTTTTTAAATCAATATATTGATTGAAGATATTGTCACAAACGTATAATACTCTTTGAGGTGGTTCACTTGGGTATACATTCATCTTTTCCAGCGACTCTACCACACACGGTACGCGTCATGGAAGGCTTCAACGGGGACCTCGCCAATGGGGCTCGTCATGGCTTGGATCGCATCAATCAATACAAACTGATTCCTTTCAGGGCGATCTTGATTCTCAGGAAGAGAAGTAAGTCGGCCGGAGATATGTTCGGACTGTAGGGAGGTTGGGGCAGTGTTGTCAAGTTGTGCTTCATCTGGAACCCCTTAGGAAGAAGCTCGGCAGATTGCTTAATCGTGTCTAATTAATCGATCATTAATTTCTGTACAATTCTTCTGGGTATGTTCAGTGTTTTTATAATCATCCGGACTCTCAACGTCAGAATTTAACAGATCGCGTTTTTCGTGACACAAACAGTAAATAGGGGTAGGCGGAGATAGTGTCCTGACGCCTCAAATGCTCAGAGCAGACTGGCAAAGGCTTGCTTTGAAGCTGAGAACTTCGCTCTGCGGCTTTTTTAAGTATCCACACAAAAAAATTGCATTACTTTGCGGACACACCTTGTACAGCTAAAAATAAAGGGCTTTACTACTTACTTTTTATTTAAAAAAACAATCGGTTGTAGAACCATCGATTTGGCGCCTGGGAGCGCCCCAGTAATTATTTAGCAACCATAATTCGACGAAAATGAAATGGCAAACGTGGCTTAGGGTGTCAACTGATTTTATTGCAGAGTCTCTGACCGGGAGGACCCAGGGTTCGAGTGGATTTTCGAAACTAACTATAATATACTAATAAGAAGAAGAGTGTCTTTATTAATGGCGAGGCTCAGGCCATAGGGCCTGCTCTTTTGCCTAACCACTCAATCTACATTAATACAGCGTAGTAATATTTTAAGAGGGGGAGGGCCAGCTGTACATTTACATCTGGGAGAGCAAAACTAGGGACCGGCGTACGCCTTAAGCGATTGGGTAAACCCAGAAAACCTCAATCAGGATGGCGGCTAAAGGCCGAACATTTTAAAAACAAAGAGAGAAGTGAAAGAGAGGGGAAACACAGATGGAAATGAAGAAGAAAGGCCGAAAGAGAAAGAAGAAAGGAGAGAGACTAAAAAGGGGGACAACTGTACATTTATGACTGGGAGTGCAAGATAAGGGACCATCCCGGCGTACGCCTTAAGCGATTGAGTAAACCCAGAAAAATCTCAATCAGGATGGCGGCTTAGGGCCGAACATTAATAGAGCAGAATAAATACACAGTAGAGAAAGAGAAGAGAAATATGTTTGGAGGGGGGAGTCATAAAGAAAAAATGGGGAAATTTTACATCAATGTATTGAAGTGCATCGGAAAAGCCCTCAATTTTCGTGCAATTCAGTACGTAATTTGGCGTGAAAAATAATACGTATAAATATGAAAAAATGATAGATATTTAATTGAAGAATGGGGAAAATAGTTTTATTAATAAATTATCACGAAAAATAACATAAAGAAATAGGAACTAGAGATTAGTCATTTATTGATGGATTAGCAATAACATAGGGATTAAAAACACGAGAAGTACTACCGGACAAGAATAGAAACAAGAGGCATTTGAAAAAAAGAACGAGGTAGAACATTTTGGGATTTTTACAACACTTCCTGTCAGGATCTGGTAGCGATCGGATGTCGGATTGTGTACTCGGAAGTTATACTTTATTGAGACTGGCACGTGATAGAATCGAGATGTACGAATTGTAATCGTCATCTTTGATGATTAATTTGAGATTGGAACTCGGTGTAAGAATTATATAGTTAAAATTTAGAAGTCTCGGGATCGTAGGAAGTTTTCTGAGAGTAGCTAATTAACAAAGTGTGGATTGAAGCGGACATCGGAATTCAGAAGAAGATATGGTGCTGTGAAGTTGAACCGGTATTCAACTGCCAAGTGTGCTGACGCCGAATGAACAAGGAAGTATTTCCGCGAATCCCGAGTTCGAGAAAGACAAAACCAGCTAAATTTTGATGTACAAGACCCAAGAATAATTAAAATTTTGGTTAAAGCAATAATTAAAATTTAAAATTGTAACAATTAGTTGATGGCCATCATTAGGGAAAATTAATTGTCAAGTAAATAATATGATAATGCATGTAAGAGATTGGTTAAAAAATTCTAAGAATAAAAAGAGACGTACGACACTTCATGTCGTTACGTGCATATATAAATTTTCGTTTCATTAAATAGAAATTAGGTATTCTCACAATTATTCCCTTTGTATTATTGGTAACCAAAGCGTAAGTATAAGATCCATCGACCGAGTCCTCGTAGAGCGGTATTTTCAGCCCACGACAAATGCAGAGAGTAAGTATTCTTATTTTTCAGGAGCATCCAGTGGACCTGGTGTCGAGCTAGCCACCCACATGTACCACGTTCATGGTGCAGGTAGACGAGTTACGCTCGATATTTTTAAAGGCGTGTGCCGATCATAGAGCTGTGTGACTAAGTTAGTGAAAATCGCAAATTTAGCCTCCAGTGATTCTTCTTCGTGCACAAGGTACCAAGGAAGTGTCAATCAATCTATATTAAATGCTTGTTTATCGAATTTTGAAAAATCGCTGTATTCAATTTTGTGAGATGAGTATTTAGGGCACTTCAGGTTGTAAAGAAGATAAATTAGATCGTGTTTCCCAGGAACCGAAAATTGACCGTGATTTCGAACCTTATTTATATTAGACACTGTAATATGATCGATCCAAGTTTCCGTGCTCTTTGAATGGTGTGTTGGTGCAAGAGGTAATATTTCGAGGCACATGCTGTGGAAAAAACGCTTAAACTGCTCTGCAGAGGCGGAGGCTTTTAATAAATTATGATTAAAGTCACCCATTACAATGACATGCTCATAAGGACTAACCGCAAATGCAAAGGTTTCATCCAACATATCTATGCTGTCAGTCTTAGGAGGTTAATATATGACAGCCAAGAGACATTTTTTCCTAAAACTCCAACTTCGATAAAAAGATATTCACTACGTAGGCAGTCCGTATTTGTTGAAGATAGTACAAGTTTGTGCCTAAGATCGTCGCGAAGGTATATACTGACACCTCCACCATGTGCGGCAACGCTGGCCTTCCGATCAGCTCTTATCAGACGGTACCCTGAAATTACTACTAGCGCGGAATTGAGAGAACGCTTCAACCAGATTTCGCTTATGAGAAGCGCATGATAATGGTGTTTAGATATTATTTCAGTTACTTCGTCGAAACGACAGGGAAGAGACTGGGCATTTAATGTGCGACATGCAGGCAGGGGGAGCGAGGATTCGGTTTATTAGTGGAGCCAGACTCATTGACGGTCGGGGAAAGGTTCCGGGCACCCACTAGTAAAAGGTTTACAGGATGTGAGGCGAAGGAGGTAGGAAGCATTTACAGAGGGTTTGCAGAAGAAAAGTTAGGAGAAGAACAAAGGAAGGAGAATTCCCGGAAAAAAATCCGAAAATGGCCGTGGCAGAGAGGAGTAGAGTGAGGGGTGAAAAGGTGGGGGCGCTCCTACGCTAGGCATGAAATTGCCTCCTGCTGAGCCCTGGTTTGCGCCCGGGAACGACCGTTCCCGTGTTTGATAACGATGGTGTCGTCTTCTGTCCATACGTTCCGGAGGCTAAAGCGGTCGATGGCAGCTTGCAGAAAAACCAGGCGCGATTTCGTGAGGTCCTCACGAATCGTCATCCCCGTTTGCTTCAGCAGCCGTTTCGAGCGGAACATTTCGTTGCGTTTTCTGTAACTTACAAATTTAACAATAATGGGTCTGTTTTTACCAGTTACTTGCCGACCTACTCGGTGGCTCCTATCTATGTCTTGTAGGCTTAAGTTTACACTTATCTTGTTCACAACTTTCTCGATGACCAGCCTGTCGGTGTCTTCATTTTCGGTTTCTTCCACGTCGAATATCCGCAAGCAGTTTTGGCGTGAGTACATCTCGAGCTGGTCAGTCTTTTCCTCTAACTGAGATTTCAGGTTTGAAATCTCACGGTCACGTTCCGCCAATTTCTTTTCTAACCCTGCCACAAGATCAGAATTGAAGCTCTTCGATTCTTTGAGTTGCTTTGCCACAAGCTCAGTAGGCACTGATGCCAAAGAGCATAAGAAAGTAGGCGATGTTACAGCCTTATCTAGTGCCTCGTTTACTTGCACCGTGATTTTGGTCTGAAGATCATTGTTGGCACTAGATGCGTTTCTATTGCTCTTCGTCATCTTAAGAGAAATAATGAGATAAAATCAGATAATGAGGAAAAGACACAAGGAGAGAAATACAAAACTAATAGAGCACTAGAGCAGATATTGACAGAGAAGAACCCAAATGAATTCTAGAAGAAAAAGATGAATATAGTTTCACTGAAAAACAGAGCAAGGCAAAATATACTTATCTTTGCTGGCTTCTGCGGCGTCAGGGGATCGTTGGGTGCAAAAGGTGTAGCGGTGACTACCTGCGAAAGAATCTACCTGCTGCCTAGCTCGGAGCGCCAAGGGACGATGCTTACACCACGACGGTCATCCACAGACTGACTAGGTCGAGACAACTAGAGAGCTAGACAACTAGACAGCTAGGTCGAACTAGACAGCTAGGTCGAATTCAACCACTCTTTGGATGAGAATTCTACCATCTAACCGCAGATATAGAGTTTTTAGTGGTTTCTTCGATCGACACTAGGCGAATGCCGGAGCAGTACCCTAAGAAACGGGCCACGAAACGCGCACGATTTTTCCTTCTTCTTCCTTCTCCGGTCCTAACTCCTTACACACACACACACACACACATACATTCACTACACTTCACACTTATCGGAAGATCAACCGGGAGCTTACAGCTTGTGACGGGTGAGGCCATGCCCCACAGGTGGGAGATACGTTGTTGGGGAAAATCCCTGTAAGCAATTTTAAGTCGGCGTCGGATCTCGCCATTCAGCAGAGGAAGATCACTGCCATCTCCACAATAAAACAAGAACTACACTTACGGGACGAACGACATTATGCGTTATCTTCCCACGAATCATTAAATAATCAATCGACGAACAAAGATGCGAAAGGATCCACCAGATGTTCCATCGGAGCCCTCTCTTCATGAGCACGACAATGTCGGCCACGCCTGACGTGCAGTAAAATTAATTCGAACGCTAATCTTGTACTTCGTCATATTCTTTACACAACCATTTTTATGAAATGTGTATAATTTTTTAGAAAAAAAAATTCATAAAACAAGTGTGTTGTACAGAGTCAATTGTTGGACAAATTGTTTAGTCCGCCCTTGTGGAGACTACTATATACAGGATGGCGCAAAAAGAACGCATGGATTTGACTTCCATAGTATCAATGGTGGGTGTGGAATGGCGGGGTGGGGACCTGTTGTTTTTTTGGTTAGAGCGTCCAGTTTCAGTTGCAATGACGCTGTGGTCCGTGCATCTTCGCGTTTTTGCTGTTAAACATTTTTTCAAAAGTTATGACCCTGTGATTACAATTCAGTGGGTTGTCCGTACACACTTCAATGTTCCGCGAAATGGTTCAATACCTGATTGCAAATATGATCTTGCGTTGGGTTGCCTTATTTCGCATAAATGGATCAGTCACTAAGCAGAAGTCTCTCGCACGGTGCGAACGACGGAAAATGTCGACAGAGTAAGAGGAAATGTTCTTCAAAGTCTTTGCCACTCCACTACGCGGCGAGCCTCAACTCTGGGCTTGTCTCGTCGCTCACTGCAACGCATCCTGAAGGATGAGTTACAATTTCATCCATACAAAGTTATGATAAAACGAGAATTCGTGAATGTAAAAGATGCATGAACGTGATTATAATGAACAGAGATGGTTTTGTGATAGTAGGCGGGAATGCTGCGTGACAATTCATAAATTAGATATATTACCAATTGTAGCTACTCGTATATTTTATATCTGGTCGAAAAAAGCCAATTATACCAGTTTTAAATCCGTGCGTTCTTTTTCCGCCACACTTTACAATAACATGACTGTTTTGGGCTCTTCTCTTAGATTATGATTATAATACAAAGGATTATTTACAATATATAAGTGACGATACTTATGATGTTCATGTGTAAGTGCACTTCCCTCGACCATTTACAGACAATCATTTACGTCATTTCGATGCAGATTTATTGTATGCTCTTTCGAGGGAACTAACCCAATTTAAACCATACGTTCTCTCGCAAATACGGCGCAGTTTGTCGTTTGAGCTTCACAATTCTCTCACCTATTGCTTTTTTTGCCGGAATTAGTGATTGCTGATTGGTGGTACATAAAATTATTTCATGAAAATAGCACATGTTATATTTCAAAAATGTTTTCTAAACCTCCGAATTGTACAGAGTTATAGTTAAATTTGACAAAATTTACTTTTTATGAAACCTTTTTATAAAACAAATTTTACAAAAAAATTCACTGAGTGCAACAAACCTAATGGGTTATGTCGCTGAAACCATACGCAATGCTGGGGTTAAAAGCCTAATCATACACACGTAATCGTCAGCACATAAGATGAGACGGTAAAGTTATATGTCAGACGACATAACTAAATTATTTAATGGCAACATTTTCAGGAATTGTATTCAGTTCTGCGAAGGAGGTTGTATAGGAACGTCATCAAGTCCAACATAGTAGAGGATATCGTAGTATCTGGTCTTGCGGTAAATATGACATTGTGCGCATTATAATAGAATAGCTAATTTGGTAATTTCCTCCTTATATTGACTTTCATTGTCACGTGATGAAAATGGCAATGCTTTGTTATTTTTGTGCATAAACCTACAGTGTAATACATGTAATAAATTAACGTACTCTGTAACCAATTTCACACCATCTTTATGAATTAATATTTAGTAGTTTACTCTTTCACGTACTCGTATTGTTTCAACTTTTAACTCGATATCTATTAAATAGTATTTAGTGTTCCGAAGAGTTGGTGAGATAAAATATGATTAAGTCACACTGTTCAATTCGAAGAAGAGAAAAAAGAAAGAAAAGGCCATTGGTTTCCGCATATGTGTTGTTCCAATAAAATAGAGAGCCAAACTTTAATCTGATTGACAAATTAAATATTATAAAGTGTTGAAAATTATTTTTATTAAAATTTATTACAAGTATGTTCTTCAGATACCTGGATTTTATACAAAATATAATCCGTCATGATTAAACCTTTTGTATTTTATTATAAAGACACAAAATGAGACATTAATATTTATACTTCAAAAGGCTAATACAGTGCATTATTCAACAATCTATTCAGTGACTTCAAAATATATAAATAAATAAAAGTGTCCTATCTTTTCGATGTTATCAGAAACAATTTAAGGTTTATACCAACTTTTCATTAACGTTATAATTGCGTAAAAATGTTTGGAAAGCAACAAATCTCCACATTTAACATTAAACCATGGAATGAAATGTGTGCGAAAATTATATTTAGCAAACGTAGTACATGATAAACCTAAATAAATGTCAAGAAATTCCATTAGATGTGACGCTGAAAATGTGTAATTTCTTTTTATATTGCAGAAAGTTGTAGAACGGAAATATGCCGGTTCTTTTTCTTGTTTGCGGATTGAGCACTTCAATCTAACTTCCAGCGAACAACTTTCTCGTAATATTAACGAATATAAACACATTTTTACAATAACACGCTTTCTCATGATTTTTCGTCTTTGAAGTCACTTCAGTGTTACGCAACATTACGACCACAGAGAAAATATTATTACCTCATAGAAAGAACAAATGCAATAAAAAGTATGAAATACGCTTCCTTCGCCGCAGTAGTGACAACGTAACATTCGCATTCCACTTGAAAATGCCAGAGATCCACTCCCTACAAAAAAAAGCAAAATACTTCAACAAACATTAATAACAAACTCCCGGCTTTCGGGCGGGATTCACAACAAGCTAACGAGCGGTTTGTTTACGAAACCGGTAGTAAATCAGCGTGGGCGAGCGGGTGTGGTGGGGAGGGAGGTTGGAAAGGGGGCGGAAGGGAGGGGGGCGGACGGGCCCTCCGAACCCCCTGCGGCGCCAGGTGAGACCGATCCCCGGCGGCTAACCTCTAATTAAGGGCTGCGGGCGATGCAATATGCAGCGGCGGGTGGCGTTTTCAATTATCCCCGATCGCGCGATGAAAGCCGTCGGGAAGGGGCGGGGGCGGGGGTGGATGGAGGCGGGGCCGGACGCGCCGCGCCTTCCGCCGCCGCCGCCGCCGCCGGCAGCTCAACCGCGGACTCGTCTGGCGATTCGGGCAGCCGCGTCCTACGGAGCCACCGCTCTTGGCTTGAAGCGCGAAGCGTCCCTCGCTTCGGGCAGTTGGCGGTTGTAAGCTAAAACAGCGAGTGTTCGCCTGCAAAACATGTACTAACAGTAACACCGTTTATACCTTTTCGTAATTCTGTACTTTTTTAGTGTACTTTCTTCCTTTCTAAGTGGTGGATCACTTTAAAATTCTACCTAATCTAATTTACTATCTAATTTACACATACGAATTGATTTCCGAATAAATATATACATTTGTTTCTAAATAATAAACAATTTACGTGTCTGGAGTGTTTGTATGTTTCTGCAATGCAAATTTTTGCATAGAAAGTATTTTTTTCAAACTAACTTTGTGTGCTTATTGTGGCTCAGCCATTCGGAATATCCAAGGACCTTAGTAGACAAATATGCTTAAAATTGTCTTAAGAGCTTGTTTTCGAAGTTTTAACGTTTCTTACCTGGACTTCATGTATTTAATGTTCACTTAAACTATCTCAAGCTAACTATATAAACCATTCAAATTATAATTTCCACCTCCTTTATTATACTTTCACCAAATACGTACAATCTATTCCACATCATCATTCATGGACGTGACGGTTAGTCAAATCATACCATATCACTACTGTCCGAATGATCTACATCTAGTGAGTCACATTTGGAAACTTTAATGATTGAGAAAAGTGCATACGTGCATATAAAGCTATCAGATCGGTTAATTCGTATCAAAGCGAGACGTATGTGCGTAGTTCACAGGTAGTTACAATGATAACTAGCATCTAAGATTATCCAAAGACCATGCGGTGGCATTGCGGATACAATTCTTTCGGGTTGTGTACCAGACTTCCGCACGTGTTTTTAACCCATCCAGCAGCAGTTCAATTCAGAGTTATCGCCATTGCAGCAGAGATCAATAGGATTGCATTCTAGCATTTTCGGACTGAACGTGTAAACGGAGGAAGTAATTATTTTGCTCCTGATATCATAGTACTGTACTGTTATAATATCGACCTAACGCAAAAATAGAGAAATGAATAGTCACTCTTAACTGCCGGCGTCCGTTATGGATTTAGTTGTCCTTCATCCGTTAAAAACAATGAGCTTTGATAAAGACGGCAGGTGGTAAGTACACTTATTCCAAGAAAAAATATTTCTTGTTTATATGATTCTTCTTAAAAGAAGATAATATTACGAAAGATACTGAACATCGTACTTACGCCTGTAACACATATTAAACTCGGTTGGTTTTAAATCACGATTATCGCTTCGATTACAAACTTCCTGCGCGTCTGTTATTTGCAGTTTATCGACCTAAAGTCGTACATAACTATTACAGCTACCGAACACGAGCACTCTAGTTTGTTATTTTGTGGAGGAAAGAATTCATTACTCAATCACGTCGATATTCCGTGCGGAGATGGCGAGGTTGTGACGCATTATGTGCTCATGACGCAGGATGAGCTAAATTTTAAATTTTCGCGAAGAGTCAAAACAGGTCGCTCTCAAACTTAGAAAGTTTGCACAATATATTTTAAAATCATATTCGCTGGAATCTAATCCGTTCTTATTTCGGTCAGGATGTCTTAAAAAGTGGCAAAAGAATGTCCCCAACATCCTTTCTTCTCTAAAACAACAAATCTTGCGAATGCAACCCGCAAGACAGCCATTGGTCTTAAAAGTAAACATGGGTTGTTTCAACTAGTGTACCACATTAATAAGCGTGTTATCTCACAGGTATTCATTCAGGTAGAAATTTCTTAAATAAGTCGATAACTATATTGTGATTACCCGTTTTCCCTAAAGACTAGAGAAACTGAGGCACAAATTTCACCGGGGCACGAAAGCGACGCCGAAGTTCGAAAGACGCGCGCCTCAAGAGAAGCATTAGAATTTAACGAAAGAGTTCGCTAGATTCGAAAACAGGCGAAACGATCTTTGACATGTGGAAATCTCATTCATTTTGGAAGATGCCAGTCAAGGCCTTGCAACTCTCCATCAAAACCGGGGACAAAGCTGGAGGGTGCTATTATAGAAGGCGCTTGTGTCACCGGGGGCAGTTGCAGGTTACGCTCGCCAACTTCCGCACATAAAAATTGGCTTATTTCTGATGATAAATACGAAAGGTGTCTTCTAAATGCTCAATTATTCATAATATATACATATAACAAACCGCTAAACAAAGCGTGAACATCGACGCAGGCTTTTGTAACATTACGCGCCTGCTTGTGTCTCGCGAACCTACGCAACGGCCACTCACGTTTGAAGCATCGTTGGCAGCAGTTCGTGTTTTAGTTCCTGTAAGAAGGTGCTGCAGGAGAGGGCGCTATTATAATGGTCTCCACCACGTTATATTGGAGTTAAAAGGCCCTGACGCCAGCGACTGGTAAAGTCACATAGAGCAGAGTGCTGTGATGGTAATGAACAGTGCCGCCAGTGCTGAAAACATCCAGACGGAAGATAAAACTCTTTGCATAAACACTGAAGAAGTAATTATTTCGTAGAATTATTTAATTACGTATGTGAAGAATTCTTTTAATAAATTGGCATAATTGAATTTCTCGAAATAATTTGAAAGTGGGAGCACGTGCTTGTAATGCAATAGTAAACTCATATTGGAATGCTCTCTTTTCTTTCCGTTTTATTTTTTCATATTAGATTTTCATTCTTCAATTATCTTACATTAGTTTATCTTATTTACTTATTTACGGTTATAATTGAGAGAATACTATAAGGAAATATTTGGTACGAGAGCAAACGCGAAGCAGTGGAGCTACATGGCTGCGTATTTCCGTGAGCGGGAAAACAAGCAACCGACATCGAAGCAAGATTGGAGGTCACGGAGCTGTCGCGAGGACGGCGGCGTACTTCGGCGTGATTTTCAAATATCCGACTTCTCCTCAAGCTGTGGTTATATTCAAATAAGGGTTTCGCAGTAAGAACTTCATTATTTGAACTCTTTTGAATGCCACGTAACATTATCAAGAAAGTCAAGTAGGACATAGCATTGATTACAATTTCCGAATTATTGTTGAGTTATTGAAATTATTTGTTAATTAATACAGTTGACTCATGAATGTGTAAATATAATGAGAAGGTGTTACATTGTATAAAACACCTTGCTTTTCAATCAAAGATATGAAAGTCAAATAGCAACTACTATACTAATAGTACTAAAGAAAATGAACAAAATTGAAGAGAGATTTTCTTCTTTAGAAGTCATTCACCATTATATTGCTTTCTTTGTATTCCATAATCAAATTTCAAAGATAGAAATTATCTTGAAGAGTTTTTGCAAATGTACAAAAATTTGTAACTTCATTTAAACATTGTAATCGAAGAGGTACAATATATTAGATTTGTATACTACAGTGTTTGAAAGTGTTATACTAGATTTAAGAGTTTGTTATGTGTTTCTTTCCAGGAAAGATTTCATTTTGTGTGTTTTTTTGTATATACTTCTTGTGAATGGTAGAGGAGGAATTTATTGAAATTATAGTATAATTTTTCAGAAGAAATTTATATAATTTGAATGATATTGGTGACCCTGCAGATCAGAGAATCTATTTCCCTGAGTCCTATAAATTACAAAATGTGCATATGATCAACTACCATTTCTTGTAAACTGACTCAGATGATTTATGGTACGGTGTATATAATCCACTACTCCGACCGTTGGTCCTAATATACTTTATAGTGCGATTTTTCTAACTCTGCCCCTCAAGCCCCTGTGGCCACGATGGAATATCACACGTCTTTCTCCGTTGTGCCGCTAGAAGTCGGTTGATTGCAAGCACTGCTTCATACGGTCGCGATCATGTGATACCTGGCGGCATGACTGAGAAGGTCGCGAAATACCGTGACATATTCTATCCTGAAGACGCGCCTTCAGGGGCAAACTTAGAAAAACCGCAGTATATCTACGAGCTGGAACGTAGGTATTCCCTCGCAAGCATTGCCTCACAAGCGACGCGGAATTCTTTGTCGAGTAGATAACGAACGTGTATAATTTGGAATGTTATGTTTTTCTTTGTAAAATACAAAATTTTTAACTGTTATTTTATGTTTCATCATTTCTGGCGCCGTCACGAGGAACGTCCACAAGTGCACTTTTATCGTCCCAGGTGGTAAAGGGGTACTTTAGAATAATGTTATTTTGTAGATTTAACGGGAGCGGTTTAACCTCTGAATAAAGTAAAAACATTTTTCTTATGTGGACTTTTAAAAGATTTTTCCCAAGCAAATATACACAATGTACAATCAAAGCGGCACCCCTCCTACTATCCCAAGAAGCTCAGTTTAAAATCGCGTGTTGGGGCCGTCCATAAATTACCTAACGCAGATTTCAAATATTTTCAATACCCCTACCCTGTTGTAACGCACTTCCCTATTACTTTCCCGTATACGTACGTATACACAGAGTGATATACGTAGTATAGGGAAAGTTATGTAATGCTGCGCGAAAAAATGGCCAATTTTCAGCGGAGAAAAATTAATTGCCGGGCCATGAAAACGAATAAGTGGATAAAACTAGTTGATAAATTAAGAAAAAAAATTCACTAACACGTGGTGTAGCCAGAAACCCTGTTTTCTAGGTCCTTGATAGCGAAAACCCAATTGAAAGGAAAACGTCCGTCTGTCCGTCCGTCCGTCTGTCCGTCTGTGAACACTGCTAGCGCCTAAACCATACGTACGATTTCTTCCAAAATGGATAGTCCCCGGTCGATCTGATTCTAGTCAAAGCTTTGAGATTTTGAAAAAGATTCTCTAAAATTTGGGGGTACTTTATAAGAAGCCCCACAGGGATTTTCAAAATTTTCTCAAAAAGGCTCCAAATTTTTCTTTAAATTTCTTGTATGAATAGAGTAAACTACACTTATTAACATGGCATAGGTCCGATTTTCACGTACAGCTCTGAATTTTTGAAAATTTTGAAAGTTTGAATTTTTTTCGGCGTCTTACTCCAGCTACAAAATTGAAGATAGACATATTTTCTTCAAATAAAATTTGTTCTGCATATTGTGTTCTTTAATAAAGGTCATGTAAATGTTTTTCAAAATTTTGGTAGTTTTCGTGCAATATGGCGTACAATAAGTGCAATTTTTAAAAAAATACAAAAACAAGATTTTCTCAAAAACGGCTCCAAATTTTTTCTTTAAACTTTTGGTAGGGGTAGTGATAAATGTACTCTATCAATGACATAAAAGCCATTTTGGTCTAACGGTTGGTTTTTTCAAAAATTACAAAAATGTAATTTTTTTTACTTGTCTCTCACGTCGTTAATATTTACATTATCTGCGATTTTTGCACATTATTATATTTACGAGTATATATGCTTTAAATAATGTCAAGTAAAGTTTCTCAAAAACACTACCGTTTTCTGTGAAAAGTAGCTCCAATTTCGGCATTTTCAGAAATGCTCAACAGCCATTTTCTCGTATATGGCTGCAATTTTTTTCTTGAAACTTTTGTAACGGATAGTGCTAATTACACTCTTTAGTATAGCGTAAAGTTTATTTTGAGTTATTTTTTTGTTTTTTTCAAAAATTATATAAATGTAAATTTTTTGAAAGATCTCTCACATCTTTAATATGCACATTATCCGCAATTTGTAAAGATTATTATATTTGTGAGTGTAAGTACTTCAAATAACTTCAAATAAAGTATTTTGAAAACTCAAAAATTTGCTGTGAAAATGAGCTTCGAATTTCGCATTTTTAGTAGTGATAAAACGCCATTTTCTCTTAAACGGCACATAATTTTTAAAAGAAAATTGCCATTTACGGCTAGGTTTTTGTGTTCTTTAATATTCTAAAATTAATGTTTCTGTTCTACCAATAGGAAACCGAAAAATTAAGAAAATGACAAAAAAATGTACTTTTGGCGATGATAGATGGTAGCTGGCGAGAAAGAGTATGTGGCAATTCCGAATAGCTAGCGAAGACCCAAGAAAATAGAAAACTAATACGGGAAAGTCTGTGCCATTCTGAAGAACCACTAGTTTCTATTTAACACAGCGTAACGCTGCCTCAGACCCCTTCCCTCCTCCTTCAGCGGTACCTAATTCATGGATGAACCTATACCCAAGGAACGAATAACATGAAAATATCAAACAGAAAATACAATCATTCTGATCATGCGGAACGAAAGTTAAGCTTTGATCTTTCTTTTGCTTCAGTAAAAGACATTCTTCACAATTCGCCACTTCACATGATTCAATAATTCATGTCACAGAAATAACACAAATTTATATTAAAAAATCAAAAATTGTAAATGTATTCATGTAAAATAATGTAAAAAGTTTGTTCACTGGCACAACTTTACAGCGTTCTCTCATTATTTTATTTATCTATTTAAATATTTGCTATACTTATGCAAGAGAAAACTGCGCGTCTGATTAAAAACCCGCCAAAAGAGCACGTGCATTTATTTAATCATCAACCCGCTTTTTCCTTTTTTATGTGCAATTAATGTAGCACATAACGTTTTTGTTACAACGTAAATTTCGAGCGCTGTATTCACATCATGGTGATCAGTTTTCAATAGACAAACAAACATCTGGTCTCGAACTCCCAATGAGAGGACGCATTGAATTTTTGTAAATACAAAAGTAGAGCGTACGTGTTTTCGTAATAATCAGATATAATTTCATTCCTCATGCATCCAGTGGCACACGTTACCAGCAGTGCACACAAAATATATGTTCTAATATATTGTCAAAAATATTTGAAAAATGCGTGTAAAATGTGTAATGTTTTACACAAATACCGCGCGGTCATGCAGTAGAGTTGATTTATTCAAATCGTATTCGTGTTCATTGAATTTGTATCTTCGTATTTTTGGCATATAGAGATTAACGAGGAGGGAATAGTACGTATAACTCGTGATCGTATTTAATTCAACTGTGAAATGTGTGAAATTCAAAGCAAAGAAGATAATTGCTGAAAACGTTTCTTTTTAAAACTTTCTCTACGTTTCAAACATCCTTAAATATTCTATTTATATATGTAAAGATTAATATGGTACCTTGGAGAGGGAATTCCCAAAATAGAAACTGATTTTATTATTGGACTAACATATCTAAGTGCACACATTTTCGTTCATTCTTTTAACGTCGAGATAATTACGATAGGCATTTTTCTGTTTTACATCAACAACAATAAAAAGATTTTTACTCACATGTCCATTGTGGAGAAATGGATAACGCTGGCGTACCTACAAAGAATGAAATACGAAATATTAGTGAACATGTATTTAACTGTTGTGCTGAACCACTTGATGCATCTATTTGAAAGAGGTCCGTTAAATTTCGCATCAATAAACTCTAAAAAACATCATTGTCAAATTGCTGAATGTTTAATTACTATTGAACTTTCAAATACCAGGAGTTAACCAAAATATGAATCTTCTAGATTTGCAACTGGAGCTTATATAATTTTCGAGATATCTAAGTGATTTTTAGAATTACTGAAAATAACTCTGCGTTTTCTAAATTTGTCTGTGACAAGTTAACAATTCATTGCACGGGTCTTGAAGTCACATATGACACTTCCCTATTCCAGCAGTAGTGACGAGAAATGACTTGAAGAATTTAATTTTCATTTCACAAGAGACTTAATATAATAATAATAATAATAATAATAATAATAATAATGTGATGTGGTGCTTTTACTATGCAAAAGCGAAAAATGGGGCCTCATAAATAGAAGTTTTTAAGATATGGAGAGAGCGGAACCCAGATATGAGACATACCCTAGACTCAAAGAAGCTTGTCAGTCAACGACGATACATACTCAGCAGTGGAAAATCCACAGCAGAACAACTTGCAGACATCCAGAGAAACGCAGAGTATGTTCGTCAATCAAACCATCCACATGACGAACATTTAGAACCATGTAAATATCCCTGAAAACGATGATACACTTCAAGGTTCATCTCTTCCAAATGAAACATCCGTCAGTGGTGGAAATTCATCTGGCCATGAGTCACACGATAAGGACTTGATGCGGGACCTCCTCCGACGCGAGATAGAACGACTTCGTCTGCTTCCATTCGAATCTCGTGCACCGTTGAGGAGAATTTACGAAAATGCTAAAGCTAAGAGAGTGATAGAAACAGCGAATTCTGTCTTAAATGAGGTTGTACAGACCTCAAGTAGAGATCTAGATATTACTGAAATCAATCACATCGTGTATGCAACTGGATATCTAGTATCTCAGATAATCTTGGGACCAGCCAAGAACACCGATGGCCGACAGCCAGACAGAGTAAAAAGCTCCGTACCTCCGTGGATGAAAAGAATTGTGGATGAACGGATAGCCGACACACGGCGTGAAATATCACTCCTAGCCGAGGCATCTTCTAAGTCAAACCACACGTACAAAGTTCAACAAAAAATACTCCATGTTGAACAAAAATACCTAATTAACAATGACACAACAAGGCTAATGGTAGCTGAAAAACTAAAAGAAAAAATCCAAGCATGGGCTCAACAAATAAGACGGTACAAACGTAGAATCGATTTCCGTGTACAGAACCGGTTGTTTGAAACAGACGCGAAGAGATTCTATCACAGTCTGAGTGAAAATCGAATGGCAATGCTGCCCCTCCTTCAAAAGATGACGTCGAAACATTTTGGTCAGGAATCTGGGAGGAAACCAGATTCTACAACAAAGACGCATTGTGGCTCCAATCTGAAGTTGATGCTGCCAATGGACTCGTGGAAACAGTGGAGTATGTTCAAGGATTCTCGAAAGAGGACCTATGCCAAACAATTAAGAATATGGGAAACTGGAAATCCCCTGAGGTTGATAAGATCCATATTTATTGGATTAAGAAATTAACAGCAATACATTCTCATCTTGCAAAGGCTGTTAATAAAATTTTAGAAAACCCTAACGAACTCCCCGAATGGCTCACTCGCGGCATTACGTATTTGCTACCCAAAGGAGGAGACAGCTCTTTGGCGAAGAACTACACGCCAATTACTTGCTTGCCAGTAATGTACAAACGCTTAAGTGTAGCCATTGCTGACAAAATGTACAGGCACCTAGAGAAGAACCATCTGTTGCCAGTTGAACAGAAAGGATGTCGTAAAGGTTCCTATGGCTGTAAGGAAATCTTGCTTGTCAATAAAATAATTTTGAATGATGTAAAGGAACGAAAACGTAATTTAAGCTTGGATTGACTACCAGTAGGCCTTTGACAGTGTACCACATGATTGGATTTTGAAGACCCTGGAGATCTATCGATTTCATCCTAGACTTGTTGAGTTTTGCAAGGCTAGTATGAAGTGAAGCACCAGGTTACTAATCCACAGCGGAAAGGGAGTAGTAGAAACCAGAAGTATTCAGATTAACAGGGGATTTTTTCAAGGAGATTCACTATCCCCTCTGCTGTTTTGCATTAGTTTGATTCCTCTATCAAGACAGCTGTCGCACACTGACTTTGGTTACAAGCTCCATGGTGATGAAATGCCTGTATCACATTTATTTTACATGGATGATCTGAATGTGTTTGCTAAGAATGAAGCGATTCTCTCCCAAATGCTGTCTGTCATCAATGATTTTAGCAATGACATCTGCATGAAGTTTGGTCTTGACAAGTGCGCAAAAGCCAACTTAAAAAGAGGCAAAATGACCACGTCCGAGAACATTGAAGTTGAGAGACACACTGTGATTCAAGATCTTGAGCCAGGTAAAACTTACAAATATCTGGGCATTGAAGAATGTGAGACCATCGCGAACGACATAATGAAAGAGAGAATTCGCAGGGAGTATTATAGACGAGTGAGACTTGTCCTGCAGTCCGCTCTGAACTCAAGGAATAAAATATCAGCAATAGGTAGTTTGGCGGTGCCTGTAGCCGAATACAGTTTCGGACTAGTAGACTGGACTGAACAGGAATTTCGCATTATGGATCGAAAAACCAGAAAATTGCTTACAAAGCATCATGTTGCCCACCCCCGAGCTGATGTACATAGACTTTATGTCTCACGTAAGGAAAGAGGAAGAGGCCTCAGACAAATTGAGGCCTCCTGGTACAATGCAATAACCGGGATGGGAAAGTATGTAGTCAGCCATCAAGATGACCCACTAATGAGGCAGGTCATGAAATCGGACCGAAGAATGGAAAACATAGATATTAATAGTACAGCAAGAAGCATTGCGAAGAAAACTATGCAAGAAACGCAGAATAACACGGTCACTAAACTTCTAATGCCACTAAACATGAAATGTGAGGCAAACATTTTTTTAAAGAAATCGTGGAGAGACAAACCACTTAATGAACAGTTTATAAAAAATGGACAAAGTGCAGATCAATTAAGATCAATCATTAAATGGGGAAGAATATAACCAAAATCGGAAGCAGTTTTAATAGCTGCTCAAGATCAGGCGTTGAGAACACATTATGATAAAGCAGTTCTCAAAATTTCCCAAAATGATAAATGCCGCATTTGCCAGAAACAAGTAGAAACCAATGATTATATCGTCTCAACTTCTTCAATTCTAACAAAGAACGAATATTTGAAAGGAAATGACAGGGTCTGTAGTTACCTCCACTAGTAAATCTGTACCGCCCTAAAGTGAAGTTCATGTACGTGTAAGTGTGCGTAAGTAAAGAGTAGGACAGGACAAGGCAAGATCGCGCGCGTTCAATGGACCGTTTGTTACGTCTCTTCTTCGGTATTCCCCTGATGTTGATCGAAGAAACCACGAAAAATTCCCAATTAGTGCAGCCGGCTGCTAGAATTCTCCTCCAGACAGCGACTGAATTCCAGCTAGCAGACAAGCTAGTGTCGAAAATTCTGTCACCACCGGGACTCGAACCTACGGCCACGCTGTCAGAGGCACTGCAGTAAGTATCAGTTGATGACCTGAGCCACCTCTCCCCATCTGACAGCATACAAGAGTTGATGAGTAATGATAGCACAGATAAAGAGATTACAATTTCAAGTATATTAATAATGGTTCTGGGCAGACTGGCTGTTCCCATCACACCCAGTTCGAGCTCCCCTGACAACATGATTTAATTAGTGGTGCTACAGAATGGCACAGACTTTCCCGTATTAGTTTTCTATTTCCTTGGGTTTTCCCTAGCTATATGGAATTGCCACATACTTTCTTGCCAGCTGCCATCTATCACCGCCAAAAGTACATTTTTTTGTATACTAGCATTATAAACAACCCTTTTACATTAACAAAACCGTTCATAATATGACATATTGCACGAATCATTACGTCGTTGCTATTTCTGCACAAAATATGAGCCATCAATGACGTAATAGTCACGGCCCCTATATATTTTCAGTTATAGATTTTAAAGAATGCAGTGGTACCATATAAATAGATTGCAGCGTTCGCAGTAAAATCAAATACGTTATGAAAAAACTTACTTTTAAAAACTGATTTATTAATTTATTACTCCTCTAAAATTATATTTTGTTTTTATTTGGTAATATAACAAGAACAACATAATAAGAACAACAAAAAACATCAAATTAATTCTTGTGAACATGTACATTAATTGTACAATTTGATAAATTAGTCAGTTACACTCCAGAACATGCATTTATATCCAAAATGCTTATTTTTTCCTTGCATTCTGCACTAACCAATATCTTGTTAGCTATTTGAATCTTGTTATTAACCGATTCTTCGATATGTGACTCGGTTTCACTTGTAGACCGCCATCCTCCATGACGTTTAGGTGTAGTGATTTCACCACTATTATCTACGAGAAACATCGTGGATGCCCTCCTAAACGAATGACCAGAGTACTTTTCATCATCAGCTTCTGTAAGAAGTGTGTTTACATCTTGTTGGGAAAATACCATTGCCTTTATAGGTTGACATCCCACATTTCCCTGTTTCATAAGTAAACTTAATTTATGAAAATTTCCAATATCAATATTCTCTTTGATCTTTAGCATTTCCTTTAATTTGGAATAAGTACACCATAGTGTCGACGCTTTACATGCTGTGGACTTAATGTTTCAAGAAGCATGCCTTAAATTAACAAACGTCTTTATTCTAGCATGTGCATTATACTAACTTAACAAAACTGCTCCGATAGATACGAAAGAAAAGCAGCTTTGCATAATAAATTTTCATATTTTGTATCCATCCATTTCCTAAACTTTAAGTACTCTTTCTCATAAAGTTTGCAAGACTTTCTCGGTATCATAGCATTTTCTGCTTTTGCAGCTTCTTCCACAATTTCTCTGAGCAAATCCACTATGTTTGAATCACGACTTTCAAACTAATTGCCATTTGTAAACAAATGAGTTGCTTATGTAGGATTCATGACGTCAAAACATGAATTTGTGATCTACTACAACTACGAATTACAACTTAACACAATTAACTTCGCTTCCTTAAATTTTTATAATACTGATATAAAAAAAACAGTTTATGCAACTCGTTTATAATATTACTTTTTTGCACTCGTAAGAAGATATTTCAAAACTTACTTCTAACGTCGTTCGTTCGCTAATATCTTCTTATTCGTGTAAAAAAAGGACAACGTTATAAACTAATTGCATAATATGCTATTGTCATTTTCTTAATATTTCGGTTTCCTATAGGTAGAACGGAAATATTATTTTAGAATATTAAAGAACACAAAAACCTAGTCATAAATGGTAATTTTCCTTAAAAAGTATGTACCGTTTAAGAGAAAATGGAGTTTTAGCACTACAAAAAATGCGAAATTTGAAGCTCATTTTCACAGAAAATATTTGTGGTTTCAAAATACTTTATTCTGTTATTTAAAGCCCTTGCACTCACAAATACAATAAGCTTTACAAATTACTGGTAATGTGCATATTAAAGATGTGAGAGATCTTTCAAAAAAATTACAATTATGTAATTTTTGAAAACGCAAAAAAAATACTCAAAATAAACTTTACGCTATACTAAAGAGCGTAATTAGCAGTATCCGTTACAAAGGTTTCAAGAAAAAAAAAAGCAGCCATATATGAGAAAATAGCGTTTGAGCGTTTCTGAAAATGCGAAATTTTGAGCTACTTTTCACAAAAAACAGTTGTGTTTTTGAGAAACTTTACTTGACATTATTTAAGGCATGTATACTCGTAAATATAATAATGTGAAAAAATCGCCGCTAATGTAAATGTTATCGACGTGAGAAACATGTGAAAAAATTTACATTGTTATACTTTTTGAAAAAAACAACCTATAGAACAATGTGGCTTTTCTGTCATCTGATAGAGTACTTTTACAGCAATTCCTACCAAAAGCTTAAAGAAAACATTTGGAGCCGTTTTTGAGAAAATCTTGTTTTTGTAATTTTTTTACATTGCACATATTGCACGCAATATTGCGCGAAAACTATTAAAATTAACAAAAGAATATACCCAAATTTTAAAGAAACTTCTTCAAAATCTCAAAGCTTTGTCTAGAACCAGATCGACCGGAGAATATCAATTTTGGAAGAAATCGTACGTATGGTTTAGGCGCTAGCAGTGTTCACAGACGGACAGACGGACAGACAGACGGACGGACGGACAGACAGACGGACGTTTTCCTTTTAATTGGGTTTTCGGTATCAAGGACCTAAAACACAGGGTTTCTGGCTACACAACGTGTTAGGGGATTTTTTTTCTTAATTTAGCAACTGGTTTTATCCACTTGTTCGTTTTCACGGCCCGCCAATGATTTTTTTCCGCCGAAAATTGGCCATTTTTTTGCGCAGCATTACATAACTTACGTACGTATACAAGAAAGTAAAAATGTGGAATGTCCGCGTAAAGGAATGCATAAATATTTGAATATTGAGTAGGGATTCTCAACCGCTATCTTGCATTGACCGCTTTTGAACAAAATTATTTCCTTTATCGATCTGATTACTTTCTCGTATACGTACGTATACACGGAGTGATATACGTAGTATAGGGAAAGTTATGTAATGCTGCGCGAAAAAAATGGCCAATTTTCGGCGGAAAAAAATTAATTGTCAGGCCGTAGAAAAAAACAGTTGCTAAATTTAGAAAAAACTTCCCCTAACACGTGGTGTAGCCAGAAACCCTGTTTTCTAGGTCCTTGATACCGCAAACCCAATTGAAACGAAAACGTGCGTCTGTCCGTCTGTCCGTCTATCCGTCTGTCCGTCTGTCCGTCTGTCCGTCTGTCCGTCTGTCCGTCTGTCCGTCTGTCCGTTTGTCCGTTTGTCCGTTTGTCCGTTTGTCCGTCTGTCCGTCTGTCCGTCTGTCCGTCTGTCCGTCCGTCCGTCCGACCGTCTGTCCGTCCGTACGTCTGTCCGTCTATCCGTCTGTGAACACTGCTAGCGCCAAAACCATACGTACGATTTCTTCCAAGATGGATATTCCCTGGTCGTTCTAATTGCAGTCAAAACTTTGAGATTTTGAAAAAGATTCTTCAAAATTTGGGAGTACTTTATATGAAGCCCCCCGGGGATTTTCAAAATTTTCTCAAAAACGGCTCCAAATTTTTTCTTTAACTTTATTGTATGAATAGAGTAAAATACACTTATTAACATGGCATAGGTCCGATTTTCACGGATAACTCTGAATTTTCGAAAATTTTGAAAGTTTGAATTTGTTTCGGCGTCTTTCTCCAGCTACAAAATTGAAGATAGAGATTTTTCCTTCAAATAAAATTCGTTCTGCATATTGAGTTCTTTCATAAAGGTCATGTAAATGTTTCTCAAAATTTTAGTAGTTTTCGTGCAATATTGCGTGCAATATGTGCAATTTTAAAAAATTACAAAAACAAAATTTTCTCAAAACGGCTCCAAATTTTTTCTTTAAACTTTTGGTAGAGATAGTGGTAAATGTACTCTTTCAGATGACATACAAGCCATACTGGTCTATAGGATACTTTTTCAAAAATTACACAAATGTAAATTTGTTTACTTGTCTCTCACGTCGATAATATTTACATTATCGGCGATTTTTTCTCATTATTATATTTACGAATATATATGCTTTAAATAATGTCAAGTAAAGTTTCTCGAAAACACTACTGTTTTCTGTGAAAAGTAGCTCAAATTTCGGCATTTTCAGAAATGCTCAAACGCAATTTTCTCATATATGGCTGCAAATTTTTTCTTGAAACTTCTGTAACAGATAGTGATAATTACACTCTGTAATATGACGTAAAGTTTATTTTGAGTTATTTTTTGTTTTTTCAAAAATTATATAAATGTAAATTTTTTGAAAGATCTCTCACATCTTTAATATGCAATCCGCAATTTGTAAAGATTATTATATTTGTGAGTGTAATTGCTTCAAATAACTTCAAATAAAGTATTTTGAAAACTCAAAAATTTTCTGTGAAAATGAGCTTCAAATTTCGCATTTTTAGTAGTGCTAAAACGTCCTTTTCTCTTAAACGGCTCATAATTTTTAAAAGAAAATTGCCATTTACGGCTAGGTTTTTGTGTTCTTTAATATTCTAAAATTAATATTTTTGTTCTACCAATAGGAAACCGAAAAATTAAGAAAATGACAAAAAAATGTACTTTTGGCGATGATGGTAGCTTGCAAGAAAAAGTATGTGGTAATTCCGAATAGCTAGGGAAGACCCAAGAAAATTGAAAAGTAATACGGGAAAGTCTGTGCCATTCTAGCACCACTAGATTTTTTTCTATATTATTTTACAGCAAGTACAAAACATAGAATAAATATTTGCAAATAAATGACAAAGTTTATCAATGGACAAAGAATATAAATATATGTTTTGAAAAAATATTTTATCAGATGAATGTTTTTATTATTTTTGCACTATTATATTTTTCAATTTTTACAAATAAAAAGTTTTTGGACACAAAATCACAAGATTCACAAAATCACAAATTAGATTTGTACAAAAATTAAATTTTCATTCATGGAAATGTAATGATATTGAAAAACTGAACTAAGTTTGTAATTTAATGTTAATAAACTGTGTTGAAGCTTTGTATAAGAAAGCTATTTATAATAACATTCAATCTATTGTATATACTGAACACAATGAAAAACTTATTGAGCAAACAAATAACCTTGTGTAAAATTAATTTCCAGAGTTATTCGATGAATAGTGGTAAACTTTTCTGATTTTGTAATGGAACACGTTAAAACCTAGAGGATGCCGTTATACGCAATCAGTTGTATCTTGAACTTGATTATTCCAATCAGTCCGGTGTATATTGCATCATCGACTCCTAATCGACCGCTTGAGCATCGTTGACCTCTTTTCAAATTTCATCGACCCTCGGAGTGTTGTTTCCGACCCCTTGGGGAACCCCTGATCTAGACAGTCTAACACAGGATACACGTGACAAAACCATAGTGAAGTTTGTTCAGCACGGAAAGGAAGGTTAGGAGCGACGTCCCAGGCCAAAGATCCTCCATTTCCTCCACGGCGTTTTCCAGATGGTCCCTCGCGCACGCCGAACAGCGGGAAATGGCCATGCATTACGGAGCAGCCCGCCTGGCCGCGCGGCGCCTCGCGCCTCCATATCTTCAAGAGGCTCACCCTGCGTTCGGTCCTCGTTCAGATTGCGCTTATCACTAATGCAGCAGTCATCTCATCCCAATTAGCGGGCCAGGGAACCTTTGTGTGCTCGCGGAAGCTGCTGAATATTTGAAAAGCGGCGGAGGGGGAGATGGGAGGGGGTGGAGATCGGGGGGGGGGCAGTGACGATGGGTGTGGCAGTGTGGATGCGGAAGCAAATAGGTTGGAGGTGGAGCGGTGAGGATGAGGATGTAGGCGGCAGGGGAGGTAGAGGGAGCGAAGGCAGAAGGTTGGAGGCGAAGGTGGGTGAGTCACAGGAGCAGACGGTGAGGCTGAGGAGAATGCGATGAAGGTGGCTGGGGGGTGAAGGTGGTGGGGACGAGGGAGGTGGGGATGGGGATAGCAACAGGTGAGGGGTGAGGCGGGGTCAGGAGGGTGGTGGGGGCGGCAGGCGAAAAGGAAGCAGATGGGGTGGCGTGTGTGGCGAATACGGTGGCAGAGGCGGCGCGGGCAAATTGGGAGGTGGCACTGGAGGTGATGTGGGTGAGGGGAACGGGGGCGGTGGAAACGGGGCGACAGAGTCGGAGGCTATTTGAGTGGATGGTGGCGGAAAGTGTGGTGGTGGAGACGGTAAGGTCTAGGATGTAGGCGGCAGGGGAGGAGTGGGAGCGAAGGCAGAAGGTTGGTGGCTAAGGGGGGGAGTCACAAGGGCAGGCGGAGAGGCTGGGGAGGATGAGATGAAGGTGGTGGGGGTAGCGCAGGAGGTGGAGGTGGTGAGGGCGGGGAAGGTAGAAATGGAAGCAGTGCGTGAGGCTGAGGAGGTGGGGGCAGGAAGCGGGAGGGAGGCAGATGGGGCGGCGAGTATGGCGAAGGCGAGATGGCGGCAGAGGCGGAGAGGGCAAATGTGGAAGTGGCAGCGGAGGTGGTGGAGGCAAAGGGAACGGGGGCGGTGGATACGGGGCGACAGAGTCGGAGGCGGCTTAAGTGGAGGATGGCGGAAAGGGTGGTGGTGAAGACAGTGAGGACGAGGATGCAGGCGGCAAGGGAGGCGGTGGGGGCAGAGGCAGAAGGTTGGAGGTAGAAGAGTCACAGATGCAGGCTGTGAAGCTGGGGAGGATGAAGGTGGCGGTTGTAGTGCAGGAGGTGGAGATGGAAGTCGTGCGTGAGGCAGAGGAGGCGGTGGCGAGAGGCGTAAGGAAGGCAGATGGGGCGGCGAGTATGGCGAAGACGGTGGTGGCAGAGGTGGCGAGGGAGAAGGTGGCGGTTTCAGCGGAGGTGGTGGGGACGTTGGAGATCGGGGAGACAGTCTGAGACGGTGGAAGTGGAGGTTTAAGTTTGAAGGTGAAGATGGGGGAGTCACAGTGGCAGACGGAGAGGCTGTGGAGGATGCGATGAAGGTGGCCTGGGTAACGCAGTTGTTGGAGGCGGTAGGGGCGAGGTTGGTGGAGATGGGATAGGCACAGGTGAGGCAGAGGGGGCGGAGGCTTTGGGCGACATCAAGGCATATGGTGCGAGCGCGGCTGGTGGGGGAGGGGAGACGGAGGCGGCGTGGGCGAAGGTGGCGGGGGAGGAGGCTGGAGGAGCGGCGGAGGCGATGGGGACGGGAGACGCGGGGGCAGACGGAAAGGGCGCGGCAGAGACTGGAGCAGTAGAAGTGGAAAATTGGTGGTGGTGGTGGCGGGGGTGAAGGTGAGGGTGACAGCGGAGGTGGTGGGGGCGGTACAGAGAGACGCACGAGACGGGAGTCGCAGGTGATTGGGGTGGAGGCGGCGTGGGCGACGGGGTGGGGACGGGAGTATTCGAAGGCGCCCGAAGGTGAAAGAACTCGATTGGAGCGTGGGTTTTCGCTTCCATCGCTAACCTCAGAAGAAAACGCTTTTGCTTCCTGCGAAGCAAAGTAAGTATGTAAAGTCTACCTAAGTAATCCAATAATTATACATAACCGTGTTTAGAAAGAAATATGAGATTAGAATTTTCATTAATGTAAAATTAATCTGAAGGTTTTAATTGCCAGTTTCGGCGTATCTAGAGTTGTTATTGATGTGGAATGTATCATTCTCTATATTATAAAAAATAGTTCTGTAATTGTTGCAGTCATACTCTTTAAGACGTTGAGTAAGTGTTTTGAATTCAGATTAATTACAAAAACGTGTAAAATAACTATAAGAATTACTGTAAAATAATACTCGTCACAGATTGAATATTGGATTTCTATTTCTAAATAAGCCTACGCTGATGTTCTTAGAATACGTTGATAATCAATAAGCTTTTTTTAAGTCACGTTAACACCCCAGTCGTATTTTTTAATATGAACTATGCATATTCTAGTAGATCAGGGAAATATCGATCGTTGCACATTACGTTCTAGCTAATACTAAGTAATAAACACAATTTTATCGGGAATTGAATATTTTTCCCTTTCTAAAATCTACTCTACCTCCATAACGCTAATAAAAAGTCACAATATGAGCTACAAATAGCGATAAGGGGAAAATATCTTAACTCACGTACTAGTTAGGCCTTTAGGCAGAGGAACATCAGCATTCGTGACTTGCTGCAGAAGAATACGTTCTCTCCCTCGTGGCCTTTGGTATTTCACTGGATTCATATTTCAAATTAATTGAGGTTTCTGAGGCAGGTTGCTCGGAAACCCGAGCCGCCAGGTCGTGAGACTCTCACATCAAGAAAACAACTTAATAGCGCGCGCTGCTCACGGCTTCGACGCGGATAAAACAAGAAATTATGTTTTTGAGTCGAAAATATGTATATAACGAGAATCCAGAAAGAAAGGATAAGTATTTAATTTTTAAATAAATAATTTAATTAATAATATTAATTTAAGTTATTTACAATAATTCTACGGACACTGGAAAGAGAAATATAAAAATTTGGTATACGAAGTATTGACATTATGTTTTTTAAAACTTGGAAGTAAATAAGACATGATAATAAAATGACATCATTAAGACACATGCCATTAAGACAAATTTAATGTTAATTCAGTTGTGTGTATTGATTATTTTCAATTGTCTACCCGAAGTGATTCAAGGCCATTCTCAAGATTACTACATTATCTTGAATTGTTTGCCCAATGTGTTTGCAGGCCGTCTTCAAAGATATGTTTAAAACATTGAAACTACAATGTGGTTAATTCTTCCGTTTGTAAATCTGTAGGAGCATTAAAACATCTAAGTTAAAATCCATAAAATTAAATATATAGCAGCAAACACTGATCTCTATTTATAGATTACTCACGTGCGATGTCAAAGGTCCTTTTGTCAATGATACTTTAGTAAATTTGAACGTCATTAATTCAACATTTAAAAAAACGTTCATAATTTGTTAACGTGAATGGTCTTTTTCAATTCTGGAGATAAAGTGATGTCATTGCGTATTACGAATATCAGACATATTTTCAATATGAGACTTTTGGTACCGTCTTTAAAAGTAACACATTGTTCTATATTTGGAAATAATGGACTTTTCTATTTTCTGCGGCAGAATTTTATTTTATCATAAAACAAACTAATGATAATAATAATAACAATAACAATAATAATTAAAATAATTATAATTAGACAGAAAAAAGGCCAATATCAACAACAATTTATCACAGAATATTATTGTTTACACATAGGCAGCCAAATTCATTCACATTTGGCTCCCAATTACGAATATAAATAATTATAACTATTCTTTGGCATGAATTAACAGCAAAAGGCGTTCATTTTAAATGTCGCGCGCTCGAGATATACATAATTTTCCCCTAAAATCGCCGCCGACTGCATTGCAGAGAGAAATAATCAATTTGTCAAAGAATATACAAGCTCTAACTAATTCAAAGTGGTCATGACAGCGCGCCACTTCCCCAGGCGCTGTTGTTGGTAGCCAACGCCCACCCTTGGCATGTTAGTCATTTGGTGACGCGCCGACAAGTATAGACACGCAGATTTTCCCCTCAGCTTGTAGTAGTCCGAACGCCCCCAATGGTCAAGCGCATAGGTGGCGAATCACTCATTTAGCGTTACCCAGGGGACACGTGTGGTAGACTACGGACGCGAGCAACTTTGTCCCTGCTGTGAATTATTATTATTTTTATTAATGGATTAGGAGGTGATAGTATGGTGATCGAGGACTTTTTGAACCATTCCAGCACTCGGCTTATGACCGAGGGAAACCACGAGAGCCCCGGTCAGGATGACACGCCCGGGAATCGAACCCGGACGTCCCGATTGCGAAGCCAGCGCGCTACGCACTGCGCCACTTCAACTTCCCCAGACGCACCACGCTGGCAAATTCTTTCATTGTCGACAATCGAATAACTTGATACTTTCCACTAAGACGCGGCGGACGCACTTTGTTTGCAAATCAACAGCCGAGCAGTCTGGGTGGCGGATCTCCTCGCTCGTAACCAAACGAGTAAATTCGCGCGGATCGCCTGCACTGAAAGTTGAATAGTTTATGTGAGGCCGGTGTCGCGATTTCGAAGTTCCATCGTGCTGAATTCTCCGTGAACCAGCATTAGAACCTGGCAAAACGCGTTCTATTATCGATCGGTCTCGGTAGCTTTGCTTTCGCGGTCTGGGAACCTCGAAGATCGCGCGCGCGCTCCTTATCTGCCTGTTGAAACCTACACGTAGGTCTCCCTCCAGAATCGAAACTATCGGAACCGCACCATTCTCGGCTGTTCTCGTCAGTATAGGCCGGTACCTGCAGTCTCGGCAGAAGCTGCCGCCGCCGGGCGCTCAGTGCAGGCTCGGCGGCTCGGCAGGTCGACGCAACTACTGGATTTAAGGTAGCCACGTATTGTGATCGCAAAATTGTTTCATTAAATTGTAATCTATTAATTATAATCACAATAAAATACAATTTCAATTTATCTATTAATTGATTAAAAAGTAACGATCCCTCGATTAATTGCACATAATTTTAGAGAAAAATAATTCAATTTTTTAAATAATTAAAAGCAAAAGAAATATGCGAAAAGTAATTAAAAATCAACTTTTTAGGAATATCAATAAAATAGATAAAAATAAAAACTAAATTAATTTTCATCAATTGTTTTTACATTGTGAATTATTACACAAAATTGAAATCAAGGTTATTAATGGGAATCTCTAATATTGTAAATGGACCTGTAGTGTATTTTCAAGGAAGCAAAGAAAGCACAAAAAATATGTTTTAAGGGAAAAATAATTCATTTCATACCTATTTTTATGTCATTCATTTTATGGCAAGTTTCTTACAAATTTTAATGGCAAATCCCTATTTATTAAACCCAAGTAACATTCGGTATTAATTTCATCATTATATAATAAAATCGCATATGGGAACTAAAATTGAGATGGGTACTGTTATTCCTTGCGTGAAAATGTCCTTTCGTCACTGGGCACAATTTATTGTGTAACAGTTGATGTACGCTGCCATAGCTTCTGAATTGGATGAAACAATTGGCGGCCAAACAATAGTGCCCACAGCAAATCAGCCTATTTAACTCCTTGCCCTATCGCCACATATGGGTATATTTTTAAGAAATTCGAAATATATAATTAATTATAATATACTATATTTATACACCATATTATATGAAGGAAAATTAATAAATTTATAACATTTTTGCACCATAGAAAAATGCTGTAATTTAGTACAATCCTAGAAATAATAAAAATAAATATTTTAATTTACTTTAATTATATCACTTGCAAACAAAAGGGACCTAACGCGTAATTCTTTCAATTAACTGAACCTTCCTTCCACTTCCTTTACCTTCCTGGACGAATAGGTGGGACGATGAGATATCAACATCGGAAGTCGGGATTATCGACTTTCCCCCTGAGACGCGAGTGATGTTTGCATGGAAAATCTGAGCCCAGCGATCACCCATGATCCATCAGTCACCTACGATAATCCGCATCTTTTCTTTGTGTAAATAATTAAGAGGAAAGGGAGCTTGTGATATCTAAATATACAAAATGTTAAATTCAAAAACAAATTACATTTTCGGTCTAGATCTTGATAAAAAAATAGATGTTCGGAACCAAACGGCTGGGATTAGTGAAAGTGGAAATAATTTAAACATACATTTTTAACCAAACTAGAAAAAAATAGAAATACATTTCAGGGAAAAGCTTAGAAAGTTAAATATGCCTTGAAATATATTTACGTGAAAGTAGGCGAAATAAATATTCGTCATAATTGCTATTTTTTCATTATTTTTATTATATACATATCAGAAGCCGAAGGCTATCTACAAAAATTATAGGTGTCGCTAGATTGCTTGTGCATTAGTCAATGTAGTCATCTCGCAAATCGCGAAAATATTTTGCCTTATTCAACAAGACATACCGCCAGACTACCTCGAGCTTGAGCTATATTAAACGGTGACGAGAGCTCCGGTGCCGCCTCCAGCATTTATTCGACGCGGTCGGCGCAAACCGATAACAGGCCAGGTTTCGGTATCGTTCGTTCTCGATAATGATAGTTCCGGAACTGGCATTCTCGGACACAGCAGTATCGGCGGGCCTGGTATCGCCGTCGAGAACGAACGGAACTGAGGGCGTTTTTGTCTTGCTCTAACCAGCATATTTTGGCGTATCGCAGCGCAGCGAAATATGCTTTCTTCAAACACGCATTGAATAATGGAATAAAACAAGAAAGTAACCGAGTTCCTTTCTCCCAGACACAGGTAACACAGATATTTTCTTCAATATTTAATGTTGAAAGTTCTAACACCAAGATGTTCTAATAGTCTCAATTCTTGTAGTTATCAGAATCTTCTCTTTAAAAATAAAACTCAGAAAGATGTATTTGTGTATCTTTGGCCCAATCTTCAAAATCTTACCACCACCTAACCTACATTTGAAGCGTTTCCAATTACGATAAAAACGGAACAATAACAGGAATAAGTAGTAATTTATAGAAAGTTTTGTTTTATTAAGAAACTTCGAAATTCATGATAAATTTAAAATTAAAATATTAGCATACAATCTCCTCCCATTATGCTGAAACGGTGCTCCACTTTCCACCAACGCAGCAAGTACATTTACCATGACACCCGACGACAAGAATGCACTTTACAAACAAGGGGATGCAAGACACCCTGAAGTCGCCATGGAGGTTTTGTGCTTGGTGCAGATGCAGAACGTCCACAATATTCCCAATTGAATTTTGTTTCTAGTGATTCTATTTCGATGGCAGCCAGAAGAGAGAAGAGTGCTCTAAGTTTAAGAGTACTGCACAGGGAGAAAGATTCATGGCCATTTCGTTGCTTTTAATTGTTTTTAAAAAATGATTAAATGCTGATGAGATACACTAAAACAACTAAAACAAAAAGCCTAGTCCTCCATTTTAAGTGAACTCTGCCGGCGGCGGACAAAAGTTTGTAAGATTTTGGTACACTGAACCCCCAAAACGCGTTTTTTTATTAAAAACTTGAAAACAAGTTTTTGTACGATTTACCTATAGTTCTCTATACGATTTACCTATATTTCTTTGTACGATGTACCTATATTTCTCTATGCAACGTATTCAAGAGAGTAATTGATGTGTCCAAATATCAAAGACAGCGCGCAAACTTAACAATGCTTTATTGAAATCACCATAACCATTGTTGAACACATTTACAATCGTAAAATATTGGAGTTGCTCTCCTCCCGATTAAGTGTGCGTCAGGCACGACTCCTTCCCGCGTGTCGCTGGACACGACACATGTCACGCGCGTCTCCACGGCGCGGCTGCTCCACGAGCCACTACTGGCCCGTTTCCCCTCCGTGCGTGACTGGCACGGCTGCTGGTCGCACGGTCTCCTGCGTGCGAAGTCGACTGTCGCGCTGGGCTCCCGAACCTCTCTCCCGGCGACTGCGTCGGCGCTGTCTCCCCTGTCTCTGCTCGCAGTCTCCCTGGCTGGCGCCCGCTCCCGCTTAAGTAGGGGAGGCGCGGCCCAGGATAGCCTTGCCTCGAGGCTTCCCTTCTCGCTGGCCAGCGTTCCGCGCCAGCGAGATCCGTGGCGTGCGGTGTATTACCGCGCTTCAAAAATGCTAACCTCAGCAGTAATATTACAAGAAAATGAATAAAATAAGGTTGAACCCGAGAAAGACCGGTTGGACCTCTACTCCATAAGTGGACATATTGTTATAAATTTAGAGATAAATGTAAAGGTATGAAACCCGTGATGTTGAATTAGATTGCAGACAATGCCGGTGAAACGTACGAATGTTTCAAATCTTTAAGAAATTAAAATTGAAACCATCTTCAAACTTGCTTTATTTTACTTAGTCCTACGTTCTTCCAAGTAATAAAAATCACTACTTGTGGGATGGTGCAATTGTGTTGAACATTTAAAATTATCGCGCGCGCATGCAGCTTCCTACTGCATCGGTGGAGACGTCACTACCGTCTGTGACTACAGAATGATTTTTCTAATCGTGCCTCTGGCAGGTATTAGCTATCAATGGTTTCATCCAATCGGGATCTTATGTGTTGCTGCAGTGACGTCAATATAGATTGGATGAAACCATCGACAGCTAATACCTGCCAGAAACACGGTTAGAAAAATCACACTGTAGTCACAGACGGTAGTGAAGTCTCCTCCAATTCAGTAGGAAGCTGCAAGCCCTCCGGTTGGCTATAGGAACTATCGGCACAGTTCGTAACGATCTTTAAATTTCGTGGAATTTATTAGCCTTCATAACCAATTTATTAACTAGCATTATCTAATAAGGTATATACGTAATTTATTACTATGATTTATCCACAGGTGTTAAACTGGTGAGAAAATAATAAAAATATTTAAGAAAAATAAATTAATTCTTTGATCATATTAATTTGTTTTTATACTAGTCATTTTCACTTTCACACCCCAATGACGGAATGGTGCATTCTCATCTAGAAACTCTCTTGCCTATATTTTCATGTAGGTTTTCTTGCTATGAAACTTAAATAAATAGCAATAATAACAACAACGTTGCAACAGCGAAAGCAAAACCAGCACATTTACGGCTTAATTTGACGCACGGAATCGTGCAGAAATCGACCACCGTCGACGCCATGATTGCCACTACATCGCGTTTTATGCGTGGCAATTCATTTGCCATCGTCGCTGGTAGCTCGAAGTGTGTCGCGGGGGGGCGAGATCGTGAACCTAGCATAGTCAATCAACATACGATATTTTCGTGACCTACGGAAGGACCAGAACAGCAGTTCAGAGGGATTCCTCCAGATATGACAGAGCAGTAGTATCATTTAACTCCTTGGTTGGTGTTTCCGGGCACATTAACTCATTGTATTATTAGTCCCGTACGTGTAGTACATATATTATGCATTTGTTTCCTACTCTACTCGACTGTAAGATCTAGTGCCGACCTTTAAGTCGGATTGTGGGTTTCCCCTGTTTAAGGTATCTCCTCCCCAGGAACACCACACCAACCGGGAATCACTGACGTCCTGGAAGTTAGCAGAACCATTTCATCCAATCATAAAACCGCATAGCTCATAATTTGCCGCTTTTTTTGCCGTTTTTAAGATGTGAAAACAAAAAATTTGCCGCGGGTCATTTTCCCCAAAAATCGTTATTCGTGCTAACTTCCAATGGAAGTTAGCAGGACCACTCCTCCAAATCAGCTAATAATGCAAATATACACAAGAAACTGTACTCCAAATTTGCCGCTTTTTTATTTCCAAACGATTAGTGAAGAAATCATATTGATATCTCTACTCTTTCAAAAAATATTAAGAAATAAATAAAACATTAGAGATAAGTTTCACATGCGAGCGCCTTCAAAAAAGTAAAGGGGCGTCTCCGGTAAAAAATTACAGATAACTCATACTCTACGCTAACATTTCCCGAAAACTAGTGAAAAACATTATCTGTAATAAAAAAAATTTGCCGCGGACCAGTTAGTTTCAATTACCCGGGTTCGAATCCCAGAAATGTACCTCTTAAAAAAGGCCCATTCAAGTAAAAGACGCCCTCTCAACTAAACCATGAACCACGTGAAGCGTCGAACGCGCGAAGAAGGAAGAACGAATAAAGGTTCTATAACGCTGTTATTGCAATAACAAAAAGATGGTCATGGCCTAACGCTAATTCGAAACAATCCATTATAAGTTAAATGATTGATCTTTCATGCTTAATAAAGTGTAATTCATAGTTGAAAGAAAGTTGATTCTCATTTGCCTTTACGTGCAATCCTAGAATAGATATTTCGGATTCCTCGCCACTTCGTATGAATGGCAGATTGAGTAATTGGTTGCGGAGTAAGAGGCAACAATTATTTTATAAGAACCCAATTGACCGAGCTAGCAGGATTTTCATTTATGAGAACTGATAATAAATAATCAGGGATTTAAATGGAACCATTTCCTGGCGCCCAAATTATTTATAAATTTGGAAATTGGTTACGTGTAATATCTTCTAAAGCTGAATTTTAAAGAGAGGTGAAACATGGTGGAAGATCCCACATACGCTGTTAGCCAGGAATGTTTCAGTACTTTCTCACATTTGTAACTTAAACAATTTTCGAAAATTCAAGTGTTCAACTCAAATCAGTCCTACGCCATTTTTAAAAGCGTACTTTGCACTATCCAAAAAAGAAAAGAACTATAGCTGTTTTTTGAAAAAAAATCTTCTTTCTAAATTGCCTTTATTTCACGCAAAATTACGCGAAAACTACTCATAAACAACTCAACTGTGGTTGGTCTTTAAACAGTATATTTTATTAAGAAAAACATCTTTAATACTGTAGTTGTAGAAAAATACCAAAAAATGCAATTTTAAAAAATTGAGAGAGTTTTAGTAAATTTTTACGGCATAGTTTAATTTGTTTTGGATACCGAAAGTAAAGTCTTACTCGTATATAAAGGAGAATAATTTGAGGAGCTAGGGAAAGACTGAGCATTCCAATTAAAGTCAGAATAGGCCAAACGTATTCAGTTGGATGTATGAAAAAATAATTAATCAATATGCATTTCTCACTCGGTAAAAATGGGAAGATCGTAAGTATCCTTAGTAACGTTACAATAATTATTAACCAGATGCATTAAAATGTTCGTACAGCCCGATTTCAGAAGTCCGGTTCCAGCATCACAAGTTTGATTTACTAGTGTTTATAAAGTCCGGTAACACTTGTTAATTTATTGCACAAAAGCTGTAACTGATACAGCTGCCATATGTATGTCGTATAAAAGAGGAACTCAAATAATTTTTGGGACATTACAGCAAATGCTTATATTTCCCAGATTCGCTGTAGTTGGGATTTTGTAAAAATGGCGACTTCTGACGGAAAGCATTCTTCTGGGTGCTGGAATTTCACAAAACTAAGAGAGCTCCAGATGTGCAACGAAATTTCAGACGGCCACATTTCTTAGGACACAAGCAACCAGTTCTCACAAATTTGTCATGCCAGACGTAAATAGATTTCCTGGTTGGTACTTCTTTGCTTTACTAAGTTCTTAACTTTCGTTTCATATATGTAGCACTCTTATTTTTTTAAATTTCAACAAACAGAAAGCACACTTTGGCCAGAAGTTGTTATCTTTAACAAACGCCAACTTATGGTGAATCTGGGAACTACAAGCATTTTCTGTACGATTAAAAAAAACTGTTTGAGTTCCTCTTTTATATGGCATGCATATTAAAGCTATATCGTTTATTTTTTGTGCAATATTTTAACAAAAATATAATGGGACTTCATGAACACCTGTATTTTATTACCGTATCTTTCCGTACATTCTTCTCACAAATAACCAGAAAATAAATTTTCATTTGCAAAATCAACACTTTCTTTGCGAGTAGAGAGTCTTTCCGCCAGTGCCGAACAACGCCAAACCAGATCTCCTTGTCCTGTTTCGTTGTCAGACAGCCGCACTAGTTGTCTTCCCTTCCCGCGCGACAGCAGCGGCATATCGCACCAAACGGCGGCCGCCACCCCCGCCGCTCCCCCGCTCCCCCGCCCCTGCCGCCGGCCGGCCGGCCTCCCCCGCTGCGCCGCCGACTCTGCCACCTCCGCCGCCGTTGCGCCATTAAAGCTATCTCCGCCGCAAATTGTTCCAGCAAGCGAGCCAGCGCGCTCGGATATAACCATAAAGAGGCTACGCCGCGTATATCCCGTTACGACGGCACCTGCAATGACGGGGGGCGGAGGGGGCGGGGTGGGAACAGGGGCGGAGGTCGAAGCGCGGGAGGAGGCAGTGGTGGCAGCTGAAGCGGAGGGAGGGTGAGGCGGCGGAAACGGGGAGCGGACAGAGGTGGAGTCCGAACTGAGGCAGAGGCTGGGGCAGGGGCAGAGACCGGGGAGGGGGGTGAAGGGCAGGAGTGGGGTAGGGTGATGAGCCGGAGGCGGGTGGAACAGGGGAAGAGACTAAAACCTGGGAAGAGACATTGGCAAGGGCAGGGGCAGAACAGGGGGTGGATGCAGGAGTAAGGTAGGGTGAAGAGGCATGGACAGGGTGGACGTGGGGGAAAGTCCAAAGCGGGGCAGGTGGTAGTGGCAAGAGCAGGGTGGGAGCTGGGGCGGAAGTGCAGGCAGAAGTGGGGTAGGGGAAACGGGGGGGGACTGGTGCAGGGGCAGGAGTGAGGGAGGAGGCGCGGACGGGTGCAGGGCTGGAGGGAGGAGGTTCTTCGCAGACGCGCCGGGGCGCGCTAGTGGCAGAGAGGGTATGGGTCTGCAGAGGGATGCTTGAGGGCAGAGGGCTTGCAGAATGTGCCACTGGCCTCAGCGATAGAGAATCATATGACAGTCGTCCTCGAACTCTGGTACTACGCGTATCCACGATACACGTGAGGCTTTGAAGAGAACGTGATCAGCTCTCGGAAAAACAAAACATTCCATTCGACTGACAGCTCGAGTGTCTGACCTCATGTTTTGGATGTCTTTTCTAACACTACAATCTGTTACAATCATGAAGAACGTAAAAGAAATCTCTGTAGAAATAATCAAAATTCAATTTTTCAAAGGTGAATAAGAAGACTGCTTTATCTTGCCATGGACCTCTCGAAGTCAAAATAGAAAACAAATAACTATTTTTGTAAAAAAATATACTCACATAGGTATATGCAGAAATTTCAGGACAGAAAATCCATATTTTGTGAGATTAAAATACTGTGAACGTTTTCATTAGACAGAATGTTGATTTATTAAAATGTGTAATGCCTCAAATCCTTTTCTATTCTTAGAAATTACAAATATCAGAAATGAAAAATATCGATTTGTTTTTCACATAAACATAGTGATTCTGAAACGCGATAAAGGTAACACTGCACACTGAATATTTTGTAAGTATTCCCTTTCGTATTAAATCTTGACATAGGTAATTCACTTGCATTTTACTCACTTAGAATTTTATTCACTTACGCTAGTTTGCATTCAAAGCATTTAGCTGAAGTGGAACTTTATATAATTTTGAAGTATTTTAGTTCAATAATTTAAATGCGTAAGTATACTGAAAAGTACAGTTGTTTTGTGAAGAACAGTTTCAATGACATTACATGAGAAATTTTATGACGAGAAACTATGCCTTTGAGATATTACTGAATCTTCTATCAAAGAGACCCCGTTATCAAAAATAATTAAATAATAAATCATAAAATACAATGTTAATAACATGATCAACGGTTTAAAACCGAAAAGTGTCTATGTGTACTACTCTTTCAATTAACTTTCATCCATTTACGTTTAAAATTTTCATATGCGCACAATTACGTGAAAAGAACCTTCAGCTCGGCCAACTAGCTCTTTGGGAATTTCCGTTGCTGATATAAAAATTTACTTAGGACTAACATCATAACTCACACACCATGCTCCAAACGTAGAAAGTAGTACAATAAGGTAGAAAACGTAGAATAATTTAAATCACTTTTCATTTCACAAAAATATACGTGTATATCTGTTGATCATTAATATCATCATTATTACATACATCATCGACATCATTCTTGACAGCATTCATTTTTTAACCAGGTTTCTTTACAGATGAATCTGATACTGATTCACACACATCATTACAAATCGAGAATAAAGTATAATACTGTGATTAGCAAGTCAGAAAGAAAATAGCAACAAAACTCAAAGTAAATTAAAAGTTTGGCACACTGTAGTGACACAATGTGAGAAACAATTCTTTTTCATCGGGAGGTTATGATTTTTTGGAACTGTATAAACTCATATCGCCTCTTTGGGATATTATTTGTGGGTGAAACGTTTATTGCAGTCTCCATAATAACGTACGCTATCGAGTCTATGCCAGTGACCGCATCATAGACCTCTTATCTCAACCCTTCAGCCTTCCATGTTGCGGCGAAGCGGTGTTTTGGTCATGCAGCCCCTTCGGGCTGAAGGGTCTCGCTAGAACTTAACGATAAAGATAGTCTCCTCGTTGACAGTTTCGCTATATGGCACATGCCTTTCCGTGGGTTTTATACGTGCGTATAACGCCAGAAATCGAGGTCAAGGATAATATCTAACATATATGTTCTTAGTATTTATTCCCCGAGGGAAAAAAGTAGTCCCAAAATAATAAATTGAATAAGATAATTATATTCTGTACGATAATATATAAATAAGCTCAATAATTCATAAAAAAACTAGTTAACTCTCAAATACTTATTTAGTCACAGACTGAGACTATTCTTCTCATTTTCCTGACATTGAGAATTTGAGTTCCTGAATTCAGGTAAGAAAACATCTTATCAGAGAACATTGTTAGCAAAATTGCTTTTGTGTCTATAAATTAAATACGAGTCATCATTAAACACAATAAACTTCATTAAACTTTATATTTTGCTATCCAAAAAATTTTGGGGGAGTTAGGTGAATATTTCCAATTTATTCATAAGAAGTGAAACATCGACACGATGATGATTACTGCAGAGATTGTAGATTTATCATTCTTGTGCTTGTTGAAAAATGCAAAAAAAAAATGTAAAACGAACTTGAATTAATTAGATTACTACAGAACCAAAAACAAGCTGTAGTAAGTACGCACTACTAATTTAATTGTAGGTATTTAAGTTACAATTAAGAGCTTTTGAACTCAAAAATAGTTCGAAAGAAATCAGTTCTGTTGCAAAGCTCTTGACAATGCAACGTTTGTATTACTTAACTCAGCAAGTAAAATTTCGATATGTCAACATCATGAATAACACAACCTTTTTCTTTTCTCTTTCACCTTCGAGTTAACAAGTCTTCCCAATTTACCCAAACACGTGTATTCAAAGTACCATTCGCACCGCCGTAACAATACAAGAGCATACGAAATTATTTATCAGTGTATTATTGGCAGATGGATAATTGAATAGTTACATGTGATGACTTAGATCGTACCTTATTATACTAAACTAAACAACATTACATAAGGTGTAGGAAACTACTGTTAACAATTACCGAAGAAAATGTTCAAGAAAGCATGAAAAGGGCATACGGAGATACCGCGTCCATATGCGACAATGTGGAAACAAGACCAGCGGATTCCCGTGGGGCGCCGCGGCCTCCACGGCGGCACCCACACAGTAAGCGCACGTCTTTCACGCACCGCCGCGCGCCAGCTACGCGCCACACAGAGTTATTTTTACAAATTACGACGCACCTCGCGGCCCCTCATAACGACGCTATTAGGCGCGGCGTACGTGCCGGCGTGCCTCTGCCCCGTCGCCGCCGCCGCCGCCGCCGGCTGCCCAATCTCCCGCCCCCGCCCCCGATGCCCTCCGCGCAGCCAACATAAAACTCCCCATGGCCGTGGCGTGCTCAGCCGGCGGCGCGCCGCCGCGGCGGTGGCGGTTGCGGCGGGAGCGGCGGGGGCGGGGGCGAGGGCGGTGGAGGCAGGGGTGTCGGTGGGGTGATGGCGAGGACGGCGGTGTCGGGGGCGGTGGTGTCGGGGGTGGCAGAGTCGTGGACAGCGGGGGGCGGGGGCGGGGCGGCGGAGCCGGGAGTCGGGGCGGAGGGGGCGGCAGCGGGGGCGGTGGTGGCGGGGGGCGGCGGCGGCGGTGGTGGCGGAGGGGGTGGCGGGGGGGCGGCGGCGGCGGTGGTCGTCCTCGCTGCCGCCGCCGCTCCTCGCGAGCGCGTCCAGAGACCAACAAAAACCGCGCAAATTGGGTCACATTCTCCTTGTCCATTCACATCTCCCCTTGACCTCTGCTTCTTCTTTTTATCCTTCTCCTCCATTTGCCCTGTGTTACATTATCTCCTCTTTCTATGTGTTCACCTTCCTCTCTATCTACTTTTTCTTCCCCATCTTCTTCGTCCTCTCCAACTCCTCCATTGTCCTCTCCATCCACTTCTTCATCAACTTCTTTCTCTCCATCTCGTTCTTCACCCCTTCCTACTTCCTCTCCGCTTTTCATATTCTTCTTCTTCATTTTCTTATATCCTTCTTTTCTTTCCTCCTCTTTTCTACTACTGCTGATTCCAAGTTGTGCTCCCAGTTTTCACACGACAGTTTCTTGGCCATGCCGAACAATAATTATGAGAAAATATAAATGATTCCAACGGATAGAAGAAACACAGCTTCAACTGAAATTATTAAACTGGATGCCTATAGGTAAAAGAAAAAGAGGTAGACCGATAATAACATGGTTACAAGGTATATTGAAGTCAATGAAGAAAAAAAATTAGAAGATTGTAAAAATAAAAGAAAATGGAAGAAATTAATTAAAATAATATGATGAAAGAAAAATATAATATACTGCAAATGGTTAGAGGAAAACGTATTGGAATTCATTGTAAACGTATTGAATAAATAATATAAGTGATTTAAAATATGTGTGGATATTCGTCTTTACTCCGTTTTCCAAGATGAAAATATCCAAGTCTCTATCGGGCCTCGAATTTTACATAGAGCCAATCATTTCCTGCCACCATCATCCATAACATTTGCTGTCCTTACTTTATTCATTTTTCACAATCCTTACAACAATTAATGTTTTTAATAAACCACTCTTAATAATTAATTAATTTTGGATAATTACCTATCAGTTTCTCGAAAGTAATTTTTCCTTATTAATTTTTTCGGAAGAGAAATTTAAAAACAATTTTCTTCAATCCTACTAAGTAGTTTATTTTCAGTTTATAGAAATTATATTGTTGATCATTTTAATGTTGCATATGAAATTATATCGTGAAGTTATAATACAAGTAACAAGCTGCAACTCCTTTCTTTGTTATGCAGTACATACGTTCACGACCACTGCATAAAAGCAAGAATAGACAAAACATATTTACTTAGAAATGTAAGAGCAAGGAAATGGATGCATGTTCATAAAATCAAAAACTAATAAAAATGAAATTTAATGTTCGTGCAGTGCCGTCTAAATTAACACATGAGCACCTGGACAGAGAAATTGCCAAAAAAATATATAATATTTGGCTTTCCGTAACTATATGCGTTAAGAAAGATTAAGAGAGCTCTTAGTTTTAATAAATAGATTTAACTTCCATAGTATTTTTGCCTAAAGTTTGGCTTCCGTATCTATTTGGCTTCATATTGAGAAAAAAAGATCATTTCATGAAGATTGGTTGTTTTTCTTGAAAATTAAGCTTAATCTGCAATTAAGAAATCTTTTTTCACGCCACGGAAGCACTTGAATTTCCAACGAAAATTTTATAACGACCCTTAAAACGGATCTTAGGGTATTTTCTTTCACAACGAACAAAAGGGCCTTTTCTCACGACGTCACCAAAATCTCCGTCTTCTGCGGACAGTTGGCTATCCTGCCCCTCTAATGTTTCCCAACTCCCCTGCCTCCATCTCTCTCGCCCTCACTCCGTCCCGTTGGCAGTGGCGATCGCCTCGTCGCGCCGGCGCGGGAGAAATTGAAAACCAATCTTGTAAACAAGTTAGAGCCGATTGGAGTAAATTACAGCTTAAGAAGCCGCGTCGCGGTCGTCGGCGACCCCTGAGATCACCCACAGCGGCGGCGGCGGCGGATAACACACCTCTGGCGGAGGCAATGGTGGGCTAGACGGCGATGGAGGAAGAGGTAGCGAAGGCTGACACAGCGGCGGCGGAGGCAATGGGGTATGGCGGGGATGGAGGCAACAGAGGATACGGGGGCGGCGTTGGAAATAGTGGAGGCGGTGTAGGTGGAGGAGAAGATGGAGGAATGAAGGTTGAAGCAATGGGGGAGATGGACAAGGTGGCGGAGGCAGCAAAGGCTGATGCAGCGGCGGCTGCTAACACACTGGTGGTGGAGGCAATGGTGGAGGCCGAGGCGAGCTAGACGGCGATGAAGGTAATGGTGGAAGAGGACGCAGCGAAGGCTGCCACAGCGGTGGGGGAGGCAATTGGGGGTGGCGGAGATGGACAGGACAGAAGATATAGTTGCGGCATCGGAAATAGTGGAGGCGGCGGAGGCGGAGGTGAAGATGGAGGACTGGTGGAAGCGGAAGCAATGAAGGTGGCGGAGGCAGCGAAAGCTGATGCAGCGGTGGCTGCAAACACACTGCAGGCGGAAGCAATGGTGGAGGCAGAGGCGAGGTGGACAATGGAGGCAATGGTGGAGGAGGAGGCAGCGAAGGCTGACACAGCAGTGGTGGAGGCAATGGTGCGGGTGGAGGCCGAGGCAACAAAGGATAAGCTGGCGGCGTAGGAAATAGTGGAGGCGGAGGAAGTAATATTAGAGGCAGCGGGGAGGCAATGATGAAGGCGGAAGGAATGGAGGAGATGGGGATGATAATGGAGGCAGCGAATGCTGACAAAGCGGTGGTGGAGGCAAGTTTGCAGGCGTAGTTGGAGGTAATAAAGGAGGCGTAGGCAAAGAGGATATTGATGGCGGAAGCGGCAATGGAGGAGGAGGTAGGAGAAATATAGGCATCGCAGGCGGCGGCAGATGGAATGGCAGCGGAGACAGAGGCGGAGGAAATGGTGAGGAGCGAAAATTAAGGAAGAGGCAGTGGAGGAGGCGGAAGCAATTGTTTACGTGGAGGAGGAAGCGATGGCGACAGCAATGGTAGAAGCAACGATGGAGGCCTAGGCGGAAGTACCTGCGGTGGCGGAAGCAGAGATAGTCCAGGAACGACAAAGGAAGGGAAATATGGGGGTGAAGGTGAAGGTGAGAGCATGAGAGGCGGTGCAGGGTTGGAAGGGGAGTGATTGGGATTGAAGGGGTGATGAGAGCGGAAACGGAAAGAGCAGAGGCGGCGGGTATGACAAAGGGACAGTAGAAGCAGGCGGAAGTGGAAATAAGGCTTGGGTGAAGGGGAAGACGAACGCGAAAGAGGTGTCGGTGAAGGTGGCTGAGGCGGCAACGGTTGCGTGTTCGGGTGGTTTAGGATGGCTTCGGACAGCATCGGTCGCGCCAATGGAGACGGTGCTTGCAGTGTTGAACAGAGGAGCCGGAGGAGAACATATCTAGGCAGATGCGGCAGCTTCAACTATACCGACTAATAAGGTCATAATTCCCGTAAGTGTAGAGCGTGCTTTTGCCTTGGAAGGTGACGTTGATCTGCCCCCGCTCAATGGTGAGATTTGGCACCGGCCAACCATCGGCTAGCGGTTTTTTTTCCCTCTAATCAGGAATCTCTCACGAGCGGGGCATCGACACAGTCAGGGCAAGCTCCAAGCTCCCGTCCGGTCTCCCGGCACGCGTGATAGTGTAGTGCATGTAAAAGTAAGGGGTGAGGATAGGACAAAGAAGAGCAAGGAAGGTCATATCAGACCAGAGCTCGGGCTCGAGAGAACTCGATCTATCTAGTGTCGAAAATCCTCCCACCGTCGGGATTCGAACTTAGGACCTGAGCCACTTCTTCCGGTGCTGTTTGTGGAGACAAACGTGCTGCGGTAAATAGATGTTTAGATGAAGGAGTGAAAATTCATTAGTGAAGATCATAGGCGTATCTATGACATGGCAGGCATGGCATGTGCCTGGGCGCCACTCACAAGGGGCGCTATTTAGAGTAAACCCGCTAAAACAAATAACTTAATTTGAAGTATCCTGACAGGGGGCGCAAATTCTATGCTTGCCACGGGTGCGTGAATACCTAGATACATCTCTGGTGAAGGCATTCGAGGATACGACGAAGGCAATGGATGTCTCTGCCGAGGCAACCGTTGAGGAGGTGGAGATGGCGGCGGCGCGAGGGATATCGATGCAACTATCGATGCAGAGGTAGAAGTACTCGTAAATGTGGGGAATTCGGCGGCGGCAGCAGCGGATGTGTTGGTGGCAGAGTCTGTGAAGTTGGAGGGGCAGGCGTAGGGGCTGGAAGCCAATATGCAAATAACGAAGACTGAGAGGCCGGCATGGAGGCGAAGTTGATGTAGGAGGTGGAGGCGTTGGAGACGGCAGGAGCGATAGCGGAGGAGGGGTTGCGCGTGATTCCTGGAACGGCACTGCGCCGCGGGAGGCGCTCAGGTCGCGGGATCAAAGAGCAAAGGGGGAGAGCAAAGTGCAGGGAGCGGTCCCGCTGGTCAAATGGTAAACGAGAAGATAGCGGCGTGCTTCATCGCCGAATTTAGCAAATAGGGAAGCTACGAAATTCTCCTCAAGAGATAGTGGAATTACAGGTGAATAAACGTGTTTTATTGTTTGAAACTTAGCATAATTAGGTATTTCTTAATAGTAAAAATCAATGTATAAATATTACATATTATGATACGTATTTCTCTTTTCGTAAATATGCCAATCACATCCAAGTACTCGCTCTTTAGTATAACTTCCTTGCCGAGCGTAACGATCAATACAATACAAACAGAAATCGTATTTACTAAAATATTCTTTTGTCTATTTTTGAAAATTGGAAAAGATCAGAGAAATGATCCCTAAATTCGCATAAAATGCTAATGTTTCACTTATTCAGAAAATAATCTGAAGAATAAAGTTATGTGTTTGGAACGAAAATATGATTGTGAGTTGAAATTGAATTATTATTATTAAAATAATTAAACTATTAAGTATTTAAATTAAATTTTATAAAAAGTTTAGACCTTTAGGACCAGATAAAATATTTGTGGGCAACTGTGAATCGTCCTCAGAGGACGATTCAAAGTTGCCCACAAATATTTTATCACGTTTTTCCGTATATTTTATCACGTTATCACCGGTGTTTTCATGTCTCCTGCGGGACGTGGTGTAAATCCTAATGTAACGAGTAAAAATAGAGAAAAATGTAAATAACAACACCTCAGTCATGTTTAAATAACAAAAAAAATACATAAATCTATAACATAATTTCTTGCATCACTGAGATTGTATAGTAAAGTTTGATCAATTCGAGTAAGACAGAAACTTTTTTTAAGTATATCATTAATTATCGTTTAAGGATATGTTACCAAAAACTATTTTTTCGTATAGGACATTACGTCGTGCTAAAAAATTAACCGATCTAGTCGCTAAAAAGTGTGGAGCTATTGAAACGATATCTTACGATACAATTCGGTAGGTTTGCAGAACGCAATTCGTTTTCGCAGTTTTGGTTAGTTTGGGATTGTAATGTCATGGACATTGAATTTGCAAAATATTCCTGTCCCTAGTAAGCTTTCTAAATTGATTTCGTTTGAATAATCTCCTGATTTTGTGCGGCAATTGGGAGGCAAATAAATATAATAATATTACTTGATTCTTGCACGGAGGTACTTTTCAATACTTTAGATTGCCTTGCGACCCTTTTAAATTAACAACAATTAGCGTGTAGGCTACTTTTAACTAAATATTTTTGACAAATTATTGGAAATCTAAAATGACTACATAAAAACATAACTGTATATGCACTACATAAAGATAAATTAATGTTAGATTGTTAACTCTTCATTAAATGCGATGGCAAATGCCGCCAAGAGAATTGCGGTAAACTCCACAACCACATCGAACGGCTAATATAGTTGTTGAACACTGTTTTTTCGGTTCAGATTAACCATTAATTCACAGGATGGGCATGAATTCAATGTAGGAAAGTGTGGTGGCATTACAACTTGTGGTCATACTAAACTGTATTGTATAGCTACTTACTTCCTTGGGACGGGGCCCAGTAGCAACCATCGTAAACTGCCGAAAATTTCACTCGCAATTTCGCGGGTCTGCCAGAAATGGCTTCTCTATTCCCTAAAGTACTGCAGTTTGAGAATCTATTACTGATAATAAAGGCAATTTTTAAATGAAAACAACTTAAGTTTGATATTAAAGAAATTATAATTTGGTTTCACTATTATTTATAAGAAATTATTAATATGAGAGTTTGATTTCGTCCCATCATTTTTGACGGATTTTCTCTAGTTCAAAATAATACACCTCGATCAAGTTTTTCGTCCATTTAGCAGGTGCTGAAATGATCCTTGTTTCGCTTCTCGTAATACTTATGGTACTGCGTAGCTTTCTTCATGTGGGCTACGAATAGGGAATACGGGAAAAACATCTGGAGCTCAGCCAATTCAAATCGCTTCTAATTATACGGGAACAAATATTTCATGATTTCCAAAAGATCTTGTTGCTATCTTTATTCATTATTATCGATTACTATTGTAGGGATTCCAGAGCTCAAGAAAACCTGCACATCCCATAAGTCACAATTTTTATCCGTTTTTTGGTGTGAAAGAAACAAACAATAGTACATTATGAAACGATGATGTAATCATGGGTATTAATACACGAGTGTGATATTACGATACGTGCGAGGAACGAGCGAGTATCGTAAACTTCACACGATTGTATTAATACCTATTACATCGAGTTTCATAGGGTACTTTTTCCTCGACTTTTATAAGTTTAACTTTTACAATGAATAGTTTCGTGGCAGTTGATTCAGCCAAGGCTACCTAGCGGACAGCTACCTAAATATACCCTCGCATGCTGCTGCACGTAGCTGTGGTTACCTGTCCACCTGCTAGGGAGTACTGTGTTATTCAAATAGGATGAAAGTGAAATTATGATCCACTTTATTTTAAATAATATACCACGAAAAAATACCAACAATAAAAGAAATTAAAACTATTGAGCATGATAAAATATCAAATACAATTTTAATGTACACTGTCGAACGAAACATTTGCTAAAATGATTCTCAATGATTAATTGTCAATACTAGGTTTGAAAACTTCTCTGTGATTGGTCAAGAACCTGCATCATAATGAAAACTGTATCGAAATGACTATCATTATGCAACTGGTCGCAGCCATCAGATAATAGCATTATACAACGGGAGTAGACAAACAAATAAATAAACTGAAAACTCAGGGCGCCCCTGGTTTGAACGATCGCGCCCCGCGGACCAGAAACTTCCCTGTTGCGTTTGAGAGATATTTTTCCCCGGGCGTTTAACGGGCACATCGCGCGACCGCCCACCTTCCCCGATAGATCGGCGGGTGAATCGCCCATCGCCCAACGCCCGCGGCGATGGCCCGAAATCGCTCGCGCGGCCGTTAAAAGCTTCGCGTTGATCGCATTTCGCCGAATGCAATGGCGCGGCAGCCGCGGTTGGTGAACATCGGGGCGCCCGTGTTGATATTGGAGGTGCGCCGTTTTGAATACCGGTGGGGGCCCATGCCACGCAAAGGTTTTTTGATTGTTATTTCGCTGCGGAAGAGTCGTGTGCGTTTCTTTCTCAAACTGGAGGATACTGAACGTATTTTTTTAACTGAATGGTTGAATCTGTGTAAACATGTTAAGTAACAGATATCTCATTGTTTTTAATTGAGACAAGTAACAGATATCTCATTGTAATTTAATTTAATTTTTCAATGACATGTGCTCGTTTTTAAAAATGTTTAGTTATGTTTAGTTATAAAAACGAGCTTTCCAGCTATAAAATTATATATAGCTTAAATATTAAAAATGTTTAGTAATGTTTAGTTATAAAAACGAGTTTTCCAGCTATAAAAGCATATTGTATGCTGCTATAACGAGACACGCTGGCACAAATTATGTAAGTACATACACTCTTTGGAAGATTGGACAAAACTACTGCGTGGGTGAAATTGATGCATGATTTATAAGAGTAGTGAAGTACATATTGTTTTCCGACTAGAGGGAAAGTGGAATGAATGGAAGATTTGGGGTTCCAGATTTCTCATGATGGCGCAACAGCAGCTTATATTCGTATCAGAGAACTCTAAGAAGGCATAAGCACTTAATAATTGGAGGGATACTAATTAATTCATGTTCTTAATATTTTTCTATCGAATATATCTCCTCATTAATCATTAAACTCAAGAAACTTGACAGTGTTTGCAGTAATGTAAGTTATTTCGAGTCATTTTTTAAAAACATATTCTAGTTCATAACAAGAAACAGAGATAGATTCATCATAGATGTAGTAAATCAAGAAAAAACCGTTGGTAAGTTATCCTCAGCATGAAAGTAAGATGCTTACAAGATGCTTACACATATATACAGAATGTCCCTTTATTACCCGAATAAGTATCATTCAAAATCTTATCGTTATATTGAGGAAATTTAGCGCACTCGAATCTGGATCGTATACAGTAAAGCGTGTATCAAGAGACCATTGTTCGTTCCGTGAAAAAATGGTATTTTTTGAGTAGTCACTCAATTGGGGAAATCTTAATTTCTACAAAAATTGGTATACTATTAATAAACATTGGATGTTTACAAAAGAGCTTCTTATATCGTATTTTAGCATATGAGCACGGATTATGAAGAAATAAAATATTTTTACAAAATTGTTTTGCTGTTTTGACATAACTGGCTTTTTAGAATAATTTTCTCCTTTTGTAAAAGCATTTACAATATTTATATTTCTTTATCTTAGGTAAAAATAAACGTTTAAATCATTTTCCGTTATAGTACTCTTAATTGTCGTCTGTCGGTAACGAACCTGCATTTAATTGTGCTGACTCAATATGTAATTTGGATTTGCATTCCATATTAGAAGCTCAAAACCTCCGTTTTCTCGCATATCTTCGCGCAGTTAAACAAATCTTTAAGCGATAGGTCATGTGTTAGCGCTGAGCTCAGATTAGAGAGTTTTGGACTTAACTGAAACGGCTAGCGTTGACGGTTATAAATAACGTGACGTCGAATCTTGTGTGAAGCTCAAACACTGAACGCAACCCAAACACTCGCATGTTACGTGCCACGTCGATAACCCTGACGTCGGACATTGATGTTCTACCGCACCAGATATTCTTCTAAAAAGATGAGGAAGGGATGGCTCCATTAACTCAAATAATTGTCAAACGTTCCTTAGCTGTCATATTTGGTGTAAGATGGAGCGAGAGGACGTGACCAGTCGCAGATACCAGGTTTTTGATTCCCAGATATCGCCGATTTACTCGATTGATTGAATGATTATTTGATTGATTGTTCGTGATTCCGGGCGCGTCAACTACTTAGGTCATTAGTCCCGTAAGTGTAGTTTTTCCTCGGGAGGTGGCGGTGATATTTCCCCGCTGGATGGTGAGATTCGGCGCCGACCTAGCGTCGACTAGCGGGGTTTTCCCCTCTGGGTATCTCCTACCAGCGGGGCACCGCCCCAGCCGTGAGAAGCTCTAAGCTCCCGACCGCTCTCCCGGCATGTATGGTAGTGTAGTGGATGTTAGTGTAAGTGTGTGTGTAAGAGGTGACGATAGGACAAGGAACAGGAAGAAAAGATCCGCGCGATCCGTGGCCCGTTTGTTAGAGTACTGCTCCGGCATTCCTATGGTGTTGAACGGAGAAATCACGAAAAACTACCGATTTACTCGAGAACGAAGCTGATGCACAGAAAAGTACAGAAAATCCTTTTTATGTCAACCATTTTCAATTTAAATACTGAAAATTCTGTTTACTGCCTACTTATTTTCCTTAAAGGGATGTCTTAGAATAAGTAAATTAACCAAATTTCTATTAAGGGGCATGTCTGTGATCGGGGAGATGGAGTATTAACAGAGGTATAAAAGTTGCATTTAATATATGCATTTCAGGATCCGTTGCAATGCATAATTGGTTATTGGTTATTGAGAGGAGAGCTCTCTCAGAGAGGTTTCAATGCATTTTCTCTTTTAAGGAAACAAGACTTCTGCACTGCTACCTGGTGGGCAATATAAATACTCTCTGCCATGCCAGTGCACGTTCCGCGGCTGGCTCCCTAGAGAGACAAAAGTGACGGGTGTGGTGAGCCGGCTCGGCACTTTAAAAAAGTCATATTTTGGATGGATAAACAAAGTTCAGTTTAACTTTAATTTTACATTTGTAGTTACAGGTTTACAATCTAATTTAATCTAATATTCAACTAACATGAAAGGACAACAGGATTCACAGAGCACCTCGATAGTTTGCGGAAAATATTTGAAAATGTATACACAGGATATCTATTTTTATACGAGTTCGGCGTTTTATGTATTTACCCAGTTTGATATTTCTGCTTTGATATATCAGGTGGAAATTTGAATAAAAGTTATTGATGAGATAGGCTAAATGGTAAGAGTTAAAACACTCAGTATTATTTGCTATAATCTATTCAAATTGTTAATGTTATTTTGTATCTTTGGATTATAGACAACCATATACTAAAGAGAAATCAGACGACACAAAAAGACAAAAACAATCACAAAGCACAGCGAGGTAATAAGGCTCACTTTGTCACACTGCATTAAAATTATTTACATTATGCACACCATATACCCAGATAATCCTGAATGAATTAAAGCAACACATTGTCTCAAACATGTACAATTAGAAGACAATTCGGTCCCAGTCAGTTGTGGCCGGGGTGACAGTAGCCGCTAAAATGTGATATGACAAGGACGAGCTCGAGACGAGGGGCTTGCCGTTGACAGGAAAGGGAAGAGGGAAGGGAAGACGAAAGTGGGGAAGGAAAAACAGTATTGGCAGTTATTCAGAAAGTGAGTAAAGTAGACAGGGAGTTTGAGAGTATGGAGTGGAAACGGGGCAAAGCCGAATGCGGCGGGGATTCACATGAATTGCAGAAGTGGGCGATCAGGGAAGAAATTGATATAATCCTGTCTCATAGATTGTGAAAAATGAACACAGGAACTACGCGGGGCACTTAAGTTTGATATTACTATGACTGATGAAAATAGATTTTCAATAAAAAATTATAATTCATATTTGTTTTTGTTTTTTTGCTTGTGCTAGTGTGAAGCATCTCTACGCAAAACTCGAGCAACGTCATGTACGCTAGCTAAAACAAGATTTTGATAAATGAATGCCTGAGGAACGTCGGTTTTCTTAAGCTAGTCTCATTTGTAAGGAAGTTAAACTTAAACTTAAAAAGTTAAACTTGAGACATCGTCCCCTGATTGGCAAGGAACTCATCTTGCACAGGTGTTGTTATGTCAATTCCAGTGAACGAGTTGCATCTCATTGCTGACAATTTGTTTTATGTACAAAGATGATGGAGATGCCACACAGTTATTTCTAAGAGATCCCTAATTATTTTTCCCACAATGTTAAATGTAATGTTCTATGTTCATGACAAAATAAAGACTTCTGAACTTTTTTTATCGGTGTTTGGCAGGCCCATTAAACGTATTTGACAACTTCAGAACATGGGCTGAAACTTAAATAGTTGAAGGTGATATCGAAGATACTGAGTAAACCAAAACTTACTGACTCATCCACATTAAGAATTATTGGGGAACGTCTGATTAATTTTACGCTTTTAATAATAAGATACAAGAAGAAAAGTATAACAAAAAATATAGTGACCAATTACAGAACGAGACATCAGACATCAAATCTCGAATACTTGACAGTGGTATTCAAAATACTGTGAATGCAGACTCAACCACAATAAGAATTATGAACGACATTTTAGGTTTATTTTAATAATAAAGTAAAAGAATGAAATAAAATTATTGAGAAATTCAATAATAACAAATAATATAACAAGACATCAAGCATGAAATCATTACAAAAGCTACTTAAACCCAGTGAAAACACTTGCTTACCTATCAAACACTGAATAATCCTGCAGCAAACATGCTCCAGGACAGGATCCCTGAAAACGCGCAGGTCAATTTCGACTCGCATTCAGTCCCACTTCTCTCGCTGTAATGGCTCCCGTTCCCAAAGCCCCCGGGGGATTCCTGCGTATTTGCAGAGGATGACGCAGCGTTTGTAGAGAGAACGCATCGCTTCGCAGACGGACCTCGCGGGTTCTGTGGTGCGGGGGGGGGGAGGGGGGCGGCGTCAGCTCCCAACACATGCGACGCGAAGCGAGACTGCGCTGCGGCGCGCGCTGGGTAGGAAGCGGCCAGGAGGCGACGAAACCATCCCTGCGCCCGGTTGAGAAGCTCTCGTTCCAACACACGCACCGACTGATTGATTAGCGATTCCGTCAACTACTGAAGTAGTTAGTCCCGTAAGTGTGATGTATGTTTTTGCTTCGGGAGATGACAGCGATCTTTCCCGGACAGACGGTGAGATCCGACGCCGCCCTACCGTTGGGTAGCGGGTTTTTCCCAACCAGGTATCTCTCACTAGGAAGACATCTTTCCCAACCAGATACCTCTCAAGGAAGGATAGGGGTAGGCAATAATCTGGTAGATAGGCAGGGAAGCTGATAGCCGGGCAAAAATGTCCTGCGTTCGGTTGAGATACTCCTGTTCTAATAGACGAACCAATAAGCCGGGTGACAGACGGGCAGACATACAGATAGAAAGAAAAGGAAGGATGGAAATAGGCAGTAAAGCTAATAGATACACTGGAAATAAAGTAAGAACACAAAAATTCAGGCAAGTGGATAGGCAGGGAAGTATGAAGGAAGAAATAAAAGTTGGCTCTCAGTGGGGAAGTTGGCAAACATTGACAAGTAGGCAGGAAGATAGGCATGAAAGAGGGCAGGCAAGCAAACGGGCAGGCAGATAGGTACGAAAGCAGATAGACAGGCAAACAGGCAGGTAATACATAAGCAGGTAAGTAGGTAGGAAGAAATCCACGAAAATCTAAAAGCCATGTTTGTAGAGAGTCAGAGACGCCGGCAGACAGAGGAGGTGAGTTTGCAGGTAGCTATGTAGGCATTTGGAAAGGGTGGGAGACTGGTAAACAGGGAGGCATATAAACAAAGAGAAGCCGGTAGAAAGAAAGCACGGCAGGTTTGTATTGAGCCAGACAGACAGGCAGGAAGGAAGATGGAGAAACAGGGCACCATGAAGCACATTAAAAGGCAGATACGAGCAGACACAGAGTGAAACAGACTGACACCAATCGACACGAAGCAACACATTCAGTCCCAGAGAAAACTTATAGTCTGAGTCAGATTCAAACTCAGGGAAAAGTTCTTGAAAAAAAATCCTTTTATAACAAAATTTTTCCAAATACAACAAAAAAAACTAAGAACGAATTTCTCAAAATTACAAGCTTTAATTTTCCTTCAATGACATCACTTTTTCTTATTAAAGTGAATAAAAACAAAAATGTTCACCTAAAATCTTATCTATTGGAACGTAGTTTTATATAATAAAAGATTATTAAGTGGAAACTGCGTAATACGAATGATAAAACAGAACAATTTTCAATTGGAGTCATTTCACACTCATGGAAAGATGAAGAATGAAATGAGGAAAAAGCGACTGCTATAATGCTTCGTCTGCGAAAGGGCATTTTTCATTAGCTGCGTTTAGGGAACACTGCAAAACGGTGATGAAACTTTTACTAATATACTTCACTCTGTATTTAAATGGAAAAGTAGATAAAATATTTTACCACAAAATATTCAATGCTTTGGCGGCAAGAGTACTGAATGTTCTATGTCATGTAAATTCGCTGCCCTATACATTTCACATGTACAAATACTCGTCACTACGAATACTCGTCACGTACGAAGACTAGTAACATGTACGTCACTCGTATATTTCGCTTCTCTACCTCAGTCATTTGCAATCTAATAAATAATAATATAAAGCCAATAATAGGTAAAGCAAAATCATCAAAACGTTTCCTATGTGAAAGTGAACGTGCAAAAGGAATGTTGTTTGGTAGGAACTTAATTCTGTTTTCAAAATAAATGTACAATATGATACCACAAAAATCATAATTTTTGAATATAATAGTAACAGGCACTTTGCTACGACAGAACTGACTTACAACAGAAGAGCGATAAATTGTAAGCAATTTTTATTTCTCTACGAAATTTCCCAACACGGGTAGTGGCGCAACACGGAAAGGGAATTGAAATGCCATTCTGTGACGTCTGCTTGAATTTAGTGTAAAGAATCCAATTCAGAGTATTAATTGCATTTCATTAATAATCCATTTCGTCAGAACGATTCTTTTATTATTTTCAGCGATAAACACCCCATACATCCTTGTAGGAGATATGTGAAGCGAGTTAGGTTTTCACGGAGTAATTTGTACATTTCTTCCCACTCTCAAATCTTTGGAAACGAATTTGATCAAGCTCCGGAAGTCACAGAGACTAAATAGCCACGAAGTGACAGAGGTACTACATAATTACTTGAATGAATGAATGAACGAATGAATGAATGAATGAATGAACAGGTATATAATTACTTGAATACAGTGAAACCTCTCCAATAGAAAGCCCCTGTAAGTTGGAGCGCGTTGTTATTAGCATACTGTATGTAAATTAAGGCGAAGCCTATTAACGCTGCCACTTACATCCTCTGATTGCTACATATATGGAGGACCACTGGTGATGAGTTGATTGTTGATAAGCGATTCACCAGTTTCGCGTTTCTGAAAATGTTCTTTCAGGTGATGTCATCACCACAAATGAAGTGGGAGGTATGTAGAATGAACGTACATAATTATATCAAAGACTGTTACACAATAAGTTACGTTAACGAAATTAATATTTTGCAAGCAATTATTATTTAAGCACAAACATTAAATTGTTGTGGGTTGAACTGAACTACTGAAATTGTTAATTAAATTTCCTGGCACAGGCAAAATTAAGAATATGAATTTAGGTGAGCAGTAAGGCTGTTGTATCGCAGATAATTATTATACTGGTCGTTACACTTCAGTTTTTCTTTCTTGGCGCGTGGGAGTGTGTCTTCAATATGGAATATCTCACGGTATTTAACGTCGTTCTCGATTGTGCCGCTAAGAATCGCATGATCGCCAGCACTGCTCAATAGAGTCGCGAGCCTGGGGCGGTGAGGCCGGCTTGCGACTATGATTAGCGGAAAATAACCTATAGGCACGCGTCTTCATGTGATGAGAAAGTTGTAACTTGACTTGTTAGTTAAATAAATTACATAGAAATGTAAGTTACTAAGTGTTAGAATTTACAGTGTGCCTTGTGCAGTTAACTTCGTAGTAAATTAATTACTACGTAGAATTTGGGTTCGTTTCGAGCAGTTCTCAGAACTAGGCAGTGGCGGCGGGTGCTCATAATCACAGGGGGTTCACAAGGATGAGAATATTAAAACTCAGGGACGTCAAAAGTATAAGATAATATAAGCAACAAGACAAACGTCATTTTACTCAAAAACTTTCGTAACGCACATCCCGGTATAGTACGAATTCACTCACATTCAGTCTGGCCCTGGCCAGACCAGCACTGGCCCTGCACTGCCTACCTATCAGCAGAAGATATTTTTAAACATTCGTCACAGCTAACAGAATAGGAAACCTTTGAATATAACAATGAAGTAAAGAATTAGAAACTTTCAAAGGTAAAGATATTTGTGCAATACATTGAACTCGTATTTCTTTAATTATTGAAATCTATTTCATATCTTTTTTTGAAGAGGATACAGCACAAATACTGTTTTATAAAACAAAGAATATGGTATTTAGTTGGCACGAGTTTTCGGTCGTCGAAGAGAGCTTGGGATTTCCCTTAGTTCTCTGTCTCTGTTGATCTTACTTGATGAAGAAGTCTTTGTGACGGTCTTAGAGTTTCAGCACCTTTCGGTGGTCTTCGGATCATGAGCTGGCGCGGGGACCAGCACACGAGCCATGTATTCGCCGCATATGCCCCTCTTGCCTCCCGCCTCTCCTCGCCCACATTTCATGGTTTTCTCTAATACGCTGTGAACCTCTTAGCCCGCTGCACGGAGGCATGACGCGACGCTCTCATGGCACATCAGACCTTCGCGCTGTCTAACCTGAATTTTTGATAGATTTCTTACCTGATGAGCCCCACTAAAGACACAAAAACACTTATTAACACCACATTCGACAGAAATTAAAAATAAATTGATCTCATGGAATTTTATGGAGGTTCACTGAACAACTGAACGGGCACCCCTGCACGGGAACCCCTGCACGGGCCGCTACTGGTACTAGGGGATGTGGGTAACGGTGCCGGCTTAACGGAAACAGGCGTTCTGAGAATCGCCAGGAGTTGGCAACGCTTTCGTAGCTGAATATACAAAATGAAAACTTGTACAAATAGCTTATTGTAATGAGATGAACATAAATTAGTTTAATTAAATATGATGGCTTGCGTGCCTTAACAGTCCCAATTAAAAGATCACCCCTCTAAACGATAGGTTTTTCTTGGAACGGAAACTGAGACCCTGAAACTTATAAATTGTATGCAAAATATCTTCCTGTTTACAGTCCATCCTTTTCCCCGACCACCGGCCAGCCCTTTATTAGCAATTTTATGTTTTATTCTTATTAATACACCAGTTTCAGGAAAAGTATAAGTATATAGTACACAAAATTTTCAGTAGTTATAATGAAAATTAGCGACTTTATAAACATCATTGATGAGAAATGCCTAGTGTCTCACTTACATTCTCTAGGAAATCGGAGGATAGAGTGGACTCCGATCAAGAAACAATATCAAGCAATAATAAATCTACTTATCTGAGTTGTTCGTAGGAGTCCCTTGGACCGTTGCAGCGCACGGCACTTGCACGTGGGACGCGCACCTCTTCAGTAACTCTCACGCGAAGTCTCGCGTCGAGTCGCGTGCAATTTTGTTCCTGATCTTTACAGCAGCCTTTCAAAGCATCCAATTCTGTTGGTCAAAGTACACCCTTGCTCCTTCACGCTCAAAGCCATTGAGTCTACGTCGCGGTGAAGTAAATTCAGAATGTAAGAAGTCCTCATGCATGCAATCTATCAATTACTACTATTTGAGCACTAATGTGCATATTGTATCTCAACTTACGCCGTAATGGCAACAAGTTAAATTATGATCAATCCACTCATGTTACTTGAAGGTAATAATTTACTAGTTGACTGTGGCACCTTTAATTAGGGCCGTGCCATCGTTCGCCGTGCACGCGGTTTGCGTGAATTGTGAAGTGTTCCGGGAGACGTTCTCAATGCGTGCGAGAAAGCGTATTAACGTTTTCCACAAGAACATTTGGCCTGCCTTGAGTGGGTATAACCCACTTGTTGGGTTCTACCCACTTGCTTGCCTTGCGCAAACGTACTCTTCAAACCTGAGTAATCTTCAGAGAATGCTTCAAACCTTTCTTGTGTAATGTGATTTTTTTAACTGAAGCCAGAACACTCCAAAGTCAATAAATCTCAGTTCTATATCCATTCGAGTTCGCATAATGTACGAAGGATACAGAAAATCAGAATAACGAGGATCTTGCTGCGCTAAAGGTCGTCATGAGGTACATAGAACTTAAGGCAACTCCCGGCGACAATGTGATGTTCAGAAGATGCCGCACGTAAAAGAAACAATCTACTTAAACAAAACACAATTGACAATTACTTTAAGATTTAATTAACTTATTTCTAGCAATTAATTTAATAATGTTGTGCAAGTACATTTTTTATGGAAATACACATACTTTGAAATTTAAAAGTTGTGTTTTTGTATTTCTAGTTTAATAAATTAATCATTTTCGATCATTCGAGTTTTCATTCATTCCAGCTAAGCTCGGTCCCGTTCACCTCGAATTACCGAGACTTTGCTGAAGTATTGGTGAGACGACGGCATTGCGCGGCGCCGTGAGCGAAGTACTTCGCGCACCGTTTGCAGTCTAAATACGCCGTCGTAAAACAAAGCGCTCGATTCTCCGGCAACAGCTTGAGAAAAAGAATTTTGATTCCACTTCGATGCTAACGGCGTGTTCGCGCCTGTGTTCATTGTTTGTAGCGCCGGATGCTTCTTTAGTCAGTTTTCAGTAGAGGCGTTGCGCACCTGTGTTGTACGATTCCTCGTTTTTTTAGAAACTTTGCAAAGGCCATAGTGAGATGGTTACGGATTCCCATTTTTGACGTTGACAATACTTATTTCCAATTTTTCTTATTTTATAAATTTGTGTTATTAAGCATTCATTGAAACTGACTGTTTCATTTTACAGGAAAAAGTATTAAAAATAACTATAGCATTCCTTGAAAAATCTCGAAAGGACCTTACCGACTGAAGTGGCTCAAGGCATTAATTGATGTCACTGAGCCAAGGTTTGAGTCCCGACGGTGGCAGGATTTTCGACACTAGCTACACAGCTAGGTCGAATTCAGTCGCCCTGTGGTGGGAAATTCTTGAGACCGGACGCTCTTATGGTTTCTCCGAGAACACCGGGCGAATGCCAGAGCTGTATCTGCAAAAACGGTGCACGGACCGCGCGGGATCTTCTCTTCCTTTTCCTTACCCTACCCTCACTCCTTACATACACTTACATTTACATTCTTACTTATTCTTACTTACATACACTTACACTACCACAACGTCGAGAGACCAGTCGTTAGAGCTTCATACAGCGTCACAGACTGAAAGTCTGGCTAATGAGTCCTGAACTAAAACGAAACGCTTTTGCTTCCCTAACTGCTCATCCTTTGCGCCTCTGCGCTAGGGTCACTCTGCACGCACACTTGTGGGGTAGGTGGATACGGCACCACGCCGCAATACCCATTTTCTCGAATGAGCAAAGATGAGAGCAGTTGAAAGAAACACCCCTCTTCTTCATCACTGGTCATTGATCGAGTGAGTGTAGGCCAGGAGGCCGACCTTCCGGATCAGTTCGGTCTTGCGTTCGACTCTTCAGACGCAGACTTGAACCGCGTGACTGACGTTTCTTTACACTTAACGCGTGTGTTAGTGTCGCTGCGTAGAACGTGCTTCACGGCTAGCTGCCGTTGAGTAGCGTTCTTGCACGAGGTAGTATCTTCCTCTGTGTAACACCGGCGCTGCCTGCTCGGTCACTGTTGAAAAAATGCAACGACCGAGCAGGCAGCGACGGTGTTACACAGAGGAAGAGACTACCTTTTTAATACTTTTTCCTGTAAAATGAAACAAATAGTCAGTTTCAATGAATGCTTAATAACATAATAATAACCATTTTATTTTTTTTCTACTAGGAATTCCTTTCTCTATTAACTGGGGACGTACTTTCTCAAGTTCACCTTAATATTTTTATATTCTCTCATAACCAATGAAATTTGCCTATTACTTAAACATTATGTATGACATTTGAAAGATCTTTGATTTTTTTACTGCAAAATTTAACATCTGAGTACTAGGCGTCTATTACTAATTGTTACTGACTCTATTGGTCTTGTGCAACCCTTATACTGGAAACAATAAAACTGTGTGCACTTCCCTTGTTCGTTGCCGTCTGCTTCAGGTTTGGAAGTAACACCATGCCTCCATGCCTCCTGGACACGCTCCCCGTAGACGCTGATCTGCTCGCGAGCAACTATTCAGTGTCTTCGCGCTCTATCCACTTCAACATTCATTACTATCTTTCACAATCCAAATTTTTAAACACAAAATGTTTTCCACGCAAAAGATTAATATGGTTTCTATCGCACTTTCACCTTGCGAATAATTACTAACATGACCTACCGAGACTTAAGGTTTTCTTTTCAAAAAAATGTTTTAAGGAAAAAAAGTATCTCCCACCAAAGCCGACTCACGAATCCATATACATTTTTTTCTCTTTCAGTGTCGTTGCCTCCTATCTCCATTCTTTGAAAACAAACACCGGCTGCCGCCATTATTGTTCAAGTATTGTTACTAATAAATTTTTCCGTTTTCCACTATTTTTAGTAGATAACCCTGCCTCAATGTTCAAGATTCCCCATTTGGTCTCAATGTCTCTGGGTTATATTCAAAATGTACATTTTCGACCCCCATCACGCCAAAAAATGCCGATTTCCACATCATGTATTTTGCACTTCACGTCAACTGTTCTGCATTGTCATCTTACATAATGAAATTTGTTAAAATTAAAAGTATCTGATCCTCTACCAGTCTTGAATGGGTTTCACTAATTTATCGCAACTGAACTAAATCGACCTACAATACTTGTTATGGCATAAATCACGGGTTTTAACATCTTAAAAAAAGTTAATTTCTCGCATCCGAAGTTAAAGCCTTTTCATTCATTTTCTTGAAAATGTTATAATAGCGCATCCCGTGGTTCAATTTTAATGAAACCAACATTTAAATTCTTCTCAAATTGATATCTATTTAACCATTATGTCTATTTGTGCGCATTTTAAATAAACTAAGATATTACTTCCGCGCAACGCGGCTTTCTTCTGTTTTTTTTTCGATATCCTGTTCATGCATATCGTTGCCGCTTTACTATAGTCCGTTCAAGCTAATTTTCTTTAAACATATGCTAAAAACTCATCGGGATTCTTACTATCATTCCCTTAATGATCCTGAATCATTACAATATATATATATATATATATATATATATATATATATTGTAATGATTATATCTTTGGACGATTTCTGATACGCGTTTGCTTTCCCCAAAACCGATTTGAAACTCAACTAATCCACATGAACAAATCTCCAATTAGAAAAAATGGCAATTCTAAAAATTTGAAATATTCACGCGTAAATTGCAAAATTCTACACTGATTATGTTTCATGAAAAACAATATTTAGTTCAATTAATGCGTATTTAAGATGTTCTGGTACTTGAAAGTTGTCGGAACTGTTTGGATATAAAGTCTTTAAATGTTGACATGATCTGACAACCAAGTAATTTTCAGTGCTTATGTTGAATCCTCATAATTACATACGTATCAAAACATTGTCTTGGTAGGAAATCCTCCCACCAACCAGCAACATATCGTTAGGGCTACTTTTCTCATTCCTATCTCCTCGTATCTTCTTTATGGGATATTTTACAGCGCCGCGTCGGTCGTTCCAAGGACGGTTCCAAGAAGACTCACGCAATGAAAGGCGAAATGGAAATACAAGGAGAGGGATCGACTGATCGCCAGCGGATGCGCCAAGAGAGGAATGAGGAACGTCACGCAAAGCTCAGGCGGAAGAAAGTTAACATGCGGCTGGAGCAAGGCAATTTCTCTTTTACTTGTGAGAAAAAGAAGACAGGGTCACTTCCATTTTTACATAGCTAAAATAATTGGACATATACAACGGGCATAATTTACTTATATTTTAGTAACGGTTAAATGTTTAGTACCAAAAATATAGAAGGGGGTTATTTATGCCCACGTAGAATAAAAACAAGCAAATAAAAAATTGGTACAATTAATTAAAGATCTTTGAAAAATTGCAACGACCTCTCACTGTGCATGTTCTTAATGTCTGCACAACTATATGAAACCATGGCTTGGATGGTTGCTACCAAGAACCACTGTTCAAGCGATCGCTTGCATTGCTGTCGACGCCGGTTGGGGCTGGCTCGTCTCGCGGACACCACATTTTCTTTCCATCGTATGATGTGGCTCTCGGGTACTCATTACACTATGTTCCTGTGATAACTTGCATGACCTGCTGGCCACTATGGGTTTGGTTCGATATTAGCAGAATAAGGGTACACAAGGCCGAATCTACGTAGCGCCATCTATGAGCCGGAAGCACAAGCTGAGTGTGACATGTCAAAACTTGTTTCGCGACTCATTAGTACATTTAACAAAAGCCTACCCGGAATAATCACTCAGGCTTGTTTTATTGAGCACTTTTTAATTTCAAGGAAGAGCACTATTGTGAATGTGATTATGGTCGTCGGTTATCGGATTCGTTAATTGTACGGTGATGAATGAAAATATAAACTATTCTAAACAACGCAGTTTTTAACAGAAGTATGAGTACTGCAATATTATGAACCCACAATATTGTTGTTATAAATAATATTTTATTTCACATAAATCAATACTCGAATATATTTTTATTATATTTTCTGTTTTCAGTAAAATAGGAGTGGGGACATATTTTTATTTGCCAGTGAATATAATTTCATCTTGTACATAATAATACATAAACCCATTGGATGCTGAAGTATAGACAATGTTAGTCATAATTTTTGTTGTAGTTTGTGATCGTAGAACGCAATTCGATTTAAACAGCTTTCATGTAACATTTGAACACGTCTCATCATATCTAGTTATTGGATTTAATTCCCAGTATGTTTGAACAATATAAAGTGCATGATATTAAATCGCACACATTTATTTTCAAATTTAATTATGCAAATAATTTATGTAAATACTGTAAAAGCACGGCTTTAAACTTATATAAATACAAAATATTTCATTAGCACAACCTTTGTGCAATTTAGTAACTATAATTCATTAGTATTAAATTATTCGTGTAATGCATTATTCATTACAAATGTTTAGAGTTTGCAATGAAATTCCGACATCTTGATCGGAAGAGTAAAATTACTAACAACTAACATTCCTCAGGCCAATTTTAAAATTTCCTTCAATTATGAATATAAATTCACATTTTACATAGTGAAATGTTTTAAAATATTTCATTAAATCATTATTAAAGCAACATAAACAGGGTAACAAATAAAACCCTGATCCTGAAGTTTATCCCCCAGAAATAGTTAACGTTAAGTAAAATGTGTATTGAAAAACTCTCTCGTAACGATAAACAAAGACAGTAAAAGAAAAAATCTATAAACAAAACAAGTGGACAAAATGCAAAGAATCACAGAGCATATCCAATGGAGAGACTCACAGTGCGTATTAGACCCCGTTGTGTGACGCGATTTCCGCAGCCTCTACCAGTTGCAGCTTCCGGCAGGCTGTCGGATGCACGTCCGCCCGCCGCTAGCGCCGCCCACGCCGCCGCCGTCGCCGCAGGCGCACATTGGCCCCAAACTCACGGGGCAAACAACGAAATAAATAAATAATAAATGGATAGGACGGTTCGATTAGCCAAGATCGCTAAAGCAGTAGTTCAGTGACGATCTTGGACGATAGGATCGCGAGTTCGAGTCCCGTCCCGAGCATGGGTGTGTTTGTGCATGTCTGTATGTGTGTGTCGTCCTTTCACCCCTCATTATTATCATCATCATCTTCCATACTCCCAAGGACAACAATCCTGAGGATTAAAATCGGATCCATCTAAAATGCTGATTCTTTGAGAATTACAAGCACCTACCACCGAGATAATCTACTGAGCCCCGGTAAATGCAGGGTGTACGCATGTGATACAAGGCGGCCTATTCGCGGACAAAAAATAATAATAAATAGATAGATGGATAGATAGACAGATAAATAAACTAATAGTCCTTTGTGATACAAAAGATAAAAGTCATTTGATTTTGCGAGTAGAAAATGATAGGCCGAGTGTCGCAATCTAAATATAACGTTTACCATGCGTGTCATACACTATTTGACTGACTCTTTATTCAAGTATGCAAATCTTTTAATGATATATTAGGATGCGGCTGATGCGGCCAGACGAAATTATTTTGATGCATTCACAGATTGATCTGAACACTTGAGCATCTTCTTACGTTTAGCACTGGTGCTAAAAATTGAACTTTAGCACGTTACACATGCTCTGAAAGAACAGCTTTTACTAGTGACTGTCTAAAAATGTATTTATTAGTAACCAGGCTCAGGGCATTTGACCTGCTCTTCCGCCTGACCATTTTCAAATGTTTAATTTAATAGTATGAAATAAAAAGGACATTCAAAAAAAAAATACGTACGCAATTAGGGGAAAGGGTTTTTCACATGTGTGACAGCGGTGAAAACGAGGGAGACGGGTGTTGATAGAAACGAAACATTCTTACAACTTTTTTTAAACTACAAGAGAAGGGTTTACTATGAATCAGAAATATCTCTAGTGGTTACACTTACATTCACTAAAGGCCTCTTTTAAATAATATTTGTTAATATAAACCTTTTAATTTAAAATTCTATTAATAGTATTGTTTTGGATGCTCAGAAGGAGCTAGTGAACGTATAGCTCAAGATTTTTGTTTGTTTCATGTGTTTTATTAAATTCTTAAGTATTATTATTATGTTTATTAAATTAATTTGTACGCGAAGTGATACATTTTGTACTGGTAATTGAAGCTGTTCTCGAGATTTGAAGTTTTCAATTTTCGGTGGTTTTTTGTGAGTTCTTTTTTTAATTTATTGCCAAGTGCTTCTTACATGTTTCCAATATTTAACTGAAATTATTATTTTATATATAATTCATTTTTTATATCTGATGAAGTATATATTGTTATCGGGTCCTAAGCTTCTCTGCCTATTTAATTGTTCATCATATGCCATATCTTGTAATTATCTGTGCTTCAGACCTGCGCTCATGTGTTTCTTCTCTTAAAAGATGCATAAATGGCAAAAGTACACACAAAAATAAATAATACATAAATAGCTAGATTGGAGATGTGGTGGTTAGGGCGCCTACTATTTCAAGTGCCTTGGTTCAAACGCTCCCAAATCCGAATCTCAACCTGCCTTTTGCGTGTGTCGACAGCATGGCGTTTTACAAACTCCCTTATCCGGAAACCGCACTATGTGCTAGTGAGGAGTGTTTGGTTTCGTATACACCCAATCTGACAGTGAACGAAAAGCAGTACGGTAGATTTACTATAATATTTTAAAATAATTATATCGAGGTATTGTAGAAGATTATATTTATATAAATACTTATAAGAATATTCTTTATAACCTAAAATTAATATATAATAAAAAGGGATTTAATGTCAATAAAAACGCCAAATTTCGTAATTGTAATAATTTTCTTCAAAGAGATTAACATGCAGAGTTTTGACGAACTACCACTTTTCATTTTCATGAAGTTCATGTAAACCCGTAACTTCAACAAATCTGTTTTTGGCGCCTTTCTGCCCACTGTCCACCATCGACGTGCCGCTGCTACCGCACGACACTGGCGGTCTCTCGCGGCCACCGCACGCGGTATTTCATAAATGTTAGCGCTTCCCCGAACAGCATTGACCTTTTCGTTTCGACCATTAATTCCCCTTATTGATCCACTTTAACCTTCTGCTTTCACGGCTGACTCCGTGCAATCGTTCACTTCATTTATTAATGTCGCTCTAATTCTCGAGACCCCAATGTCTCACGGGTCCAGTCATTAGCTCGTAGCAAGCTTGTATTCCATTTCCTCGGCTCATACATTTGTAGTTGTTCGACGTGTAAAATGCTCTTAATATGAGCGGGGGGAGTTTATCGAACATGTTTCGCAGGTAATGAGTCACCTTCATCTACTTTTGGGCTGTGGAATGACCTGCAAGAATGTTATTCGTACGGATCATGCAGACACGTTAAAGTATATAATGTAAATATGCGTTTAGCCGGATTTATGAATCATTGGGGAAACCGGTCGCTCAAATATCTTAATGAGTTGAAGTGATTTTTTATGTGTAAGCAATTCATTTATTTGTTTTTACCTAAAAATGCATGTAAAGAACATATAAATGAATTTAGGGACGGTGTTCGCATTCCTTTCACATTATTTTCTTCACGTCTAACGATTTTCGCAACTTCCTTCAAGTACGTTAAGAGTTGCAGGAATGTGTCGGGTGACAGTTCAGTATATTTTTGTCGATGTTACTTTTGTTTGTGGCTTGTATTGTTTTTGTTTCTCTCACCAAACTAAAATGTAACAAATCTTCATTTTTTATCTTCATGAATTGCTATAAGCAATGAATTAAATCAAAAAGATTACCTAAGAAATATCCCGATTGCATCAAAACATCATTTTTAACTGTAATGGAAATTGTAGTATACATGAGAGATATTCCAAATAATAATTACTTTCAAAGTTGTGCAAAGTTCATAAGTCTTTACATTTTATAAACGTTCTGCCCTGAACGTTGAACAACAATGACAATAGGTTTTTAATTTCATTACGTATCCGCAAAACTCACAGAAATGTTCAGGGCGGCTTTCAGTTGGGAAATGAGTGTGTCACACGCACGATCGCTTATAGCTAATTTGCCAAAAAAGAACGCTTTCCAATAGATCCAATCGTAATTCGCGGAAGCTTTTATTTGGAATAATCTACGGCATTGGCCCCATCAAATGAAGTTTCTTCCTCCCATCTACAACAGCCTACAGCCTCTCACCCCTTCCAAAAACGGAACGAACGAACGTTTCAAGCTCCGATGGAAACAACCGGGCCACTTTGCCTTGAGCCACGACACGGCATGCAAACTGCTGCCCCCGTCCCACGCAACCGCCCACCCCCTTGCGGGCTCGAAGTGGCTCGTTGGGCCGCCTCGTCTTTTCCTTTATTGCCACCCCCTTCAGCGTGAGATTAAACCCTATTCTACTTTTTTATTCTTTAATTCCGCCGCCGCCGCGCGTCGGCGAAATTTCCTCGAACAGCCGTAAATCGCAGTGCATTGAAGGAACGCGGCCATCGCCTCACCACAATCCCCCGCTCCAGGGTGAAGGTTGTAGTAGAAGAGGCTCCTTTAGTTGATTTTCCATATCCATCGACTCGACTATCCATCCGTTCGACTGCAGTAAACCGTTTAAAGCGGCCGTTTTGCTAGTGCTTGCGGAACGAACTCGGGGAAAACACGGCCCCCGGTTTACGTCCTTGACTATCCGAGGTAAGCGGGTAGGGCGTGGTAGGGCATGGTAGGACGCGGCGGAAAGGGATAGGGTGCATGAAAAAGTGCAGAGTCGGTGCAGCAAAAACACTCGTAGTTTTTGGTTTTGTTAGGTGCTGAATAATAGTCGAACTTGATGTCTGGAGACGATTATTATGTGTGCGTGAACTGACTTCGCAACTTGAGCTCAATCCATAATTCTTTGGTTAGTGACATCTACTTCCAGGGACCGAATACTGAAATTGTAGCTGTAAAGGTAATTATAGGTAATAAATATAATATGGTAAGTATATGGATAAATATAGGTAATAAAGGTAATTATTAGCGGTATAGGTAATTAAAGGTATTGATCGGTACAGAAATATCTTCACTAATAAACGGTATTTTCGCTTGAAAATGCCGGTACTTTCATGAGAAAATACTGGTATTTCAATAGTATTTTACCGGTATTTTTGGGGATATCACTGTGATTTTACCTCTGAGATCGCTTAGAGGAACAACTGTCACACTGCGGAGTTTCTAGCCTCGACGGTGGTGGATTTTGGACTCTAGCCATATTATTCTAGCTAGGTCGAATTTTGCCGTTGGCTGGAAGAGAATTCTAGTGGTCGGGTTTTCTGAACGGTAGATTTGCATGATTTCTCCGATCACTACCAGGCGAATGCCGGAGTAGTACTTTAAGAAACGGGCCACTGATAGAGCATTATCTTCCTCTTCCTCACACTTCCGCCTTACGCTTTCACGCGCTACATCACCACACATCTCGCTTGGCCAGTCAGGGCCTAGCGTTTGTTCCGAATGATCAGGATATATTTAAAGAAAGGGAATGCTCCCTACCTTGAAGTCGACATAGGGCCTATAACTCGCCGCTGCATTTCACATCACTAGAGAAAGAGAAACATCGTATTCTGAGCATGTATTAATCGGTTTATTGATGTTTCCGACAGTGACTGTCTGTCCCGTTTGTATTACATGTTTTATCCCGGGAAGTGGAGGTGTTCCTCCAACGCTAGAGTGTGAGATCCGGCGCTGACCTACTTGTCGGCTTGCAGGGGATTTCCCCCTCCAAGAATCTTCCCTAGAGGGGCACTGCACGAGCCGGAACAAATTTTAAGCAGGGACCAAAATGGTCGGCAAAATACCAGAATTTTTCCATACCTCTATTAGGCATTTGATAGAGATAGGGGAAAATACCAATATTTTACCGGTATTTGTCAAGATATTGAATACCTTTTCAGTTTCTGTATATTTCTATTCTATTCCACATGTAATTATCCCTCAAAATGCCACTCAAAATTTAAAACATTACAAATAAAATATTTCTTATAAACTTAATTGATATTTTGGTGACTATAAGCTAAAGAAATTAAAAATTTCGCAAAGAAGGGCGCTGCGTTCTTTCCCGCTGGATCCGTTCCCGCTGGATCTGTTCCGGCGCCGATCTACACGTTGGATTGCAGGGTTTTCTCATCCAGGTATCTCCCACCAGCGAGGCATCTTCCAAGCCGGAAGACGCTCTAAACTACCGACTGGTCTCCCAAACGTGTGGTAGTGTAACGCATGTAAGTGTAAGTGTGTATAGGTAAGGTGGTGAGAATAGGACAGGGAGAGGGAAGGAATAGGATCCAGTGTTGAGAGCCCACAGGTACTTAGTATCAAGTGTAGCGTCGCAATCGTCAGCAACACCAAGCATGTGCCAGCTGACCACCAGACAACTCTTCTACTGAAATTAATTACTTTCTTAATATCATCAACAAACTTTATTATTTCGGTTCTAGTACATCCAGAACTTATGGATATATTCAAAAACAATCCGCAACTTATGTACTACGGTTATCGTAGATCTGAGAAACAGGTCTACTCGCTTTGAAAGCATTCTGCTTATTTAAAGTGCCCCAACAACTTCTCCTCTAGCTAGGCAGAACATGCGACTAACGAACTACTACGTTACAGACTCCCCCAATCCTTCACGATATTTGTTGGAGAGATATCTATTCAACAAATTACAAGTAATTAACATAAAATAATTCACTTTACATTATTTACACTATTTGCAATATTTTTTCTATTCAGACACCAGATTTCCCTGCCGTTAAAGAAATTATATAATTTTACTCTCGCAAAGCTCTGCTTACAAAGTAACTTTTGTATGTTTCTTATTTTTCCTATGTATTACTTCAAACTGATAACCTTGGATACTAAGAATCCATCTGATTATTCTGGAATTAACATACATTTCACTTCTTAAATAAACCAAAGGTTTGTGATCCGTAACAATTTGAAAGGAATCGTACCGTCTAAATAATATTTTAATTTAGATATTCCCCAGTATATTGCCACACAATCCTTGATATTAACAACATTTTGCTCCTATTTATTTAATTGTCTGCTAAGATACATAATGGGATGCTCTAATCCCGTTTGGTCTTCTTCGCAAAGAATTTCTCCAATACCGTAATTACAAGCATCTGTGAAAATGAAAAATGATTTGTCAAAATTTGGTGTTTTTAGAATTCGCTTGGTTGCTAATATTTTCTTTATTTTATTGAAAGCATTTTCGCAATTTTCATTCGAAATTACTCTTTCTGTTTCCTTTCTGTACCTTGGTGAAGGATATCAAAGTCCTTAACGTTTCTGAAATATTAGGCAGATACTTTCGATAACATGATATCATTCCTATGTCCGCTAAAAACTGTTCGCTAATTTTTTTTGTTGCTAAAAAGTTTTGTTACAAATTGTGTACCCTGTGCACAAATGATGTTTCTCAAGTTACACACACATGGACTGTGACTAAAGAAGATAACTTAGCTCCAGAAGAAATTTTATACTTCATAACTCACGCGTCAATTTAAGTTTTATAGTAATGAGTAATATAATTTCAGTTACAAAAGAATAACACGAATGTTGGTAGAAAGTCGAAACTAATGATGCTACAACAGTATGTAATTTCTTGCATCAGAACGGTTAAGTAAAATTATAATACCAAATTTTCTATCCATATCAATATATTTCAGTAGGACCTCGAGCTTGTTAAGATAGATCGAGGAAGATCAGCTTTGGAGAAAACGGTCTGAACGGTTTAGGCGCTAGCGTTGACAACGTACAGACCGACGGACAGACGTTTTGCCGTCAATCGATTTTACGGTATCAAGAACCCACAAAACATGGATTCTGGCTACACCATGTGTTAGAGGAAGTAATGTTCTGCATGTAGGAACGCGTTTATTCACTTTCCCGTTGCCAGAGCTCGACAATAAGTTTTTCTGTCGCCGTTTTTTTACCCGCAGCATTGCAATACTTTCTCTACTCTGAGTAAGCAGATTGTGAAAAAGTAAAAGACGTCCTTAATTCAAAATCATTATAATATGAAGTCTGTTCCTGAGAGTCCATTAATTTGAAACTCGCAAATAACTACTGAGCCTAAGCAATATGTGCAATGATGAAACTCAGCAATTACGTAAAATCTGTTTCACTGAATTATGTTGAATGAAGAAATCATGTTGGTTTTATCTTTACTCTTTGCAACACTGAACAGAAGAATTCAATGTTCCATTTAAAAAAGACAATTTTATAATAAAAAAATAGATATTCAGTATCACAAACAAACCCAATTAATGTGTTTAATGGATGGCTGACATTTTTGTTTTTCTGTAGTTTGTGACACGTTTTTTAATACAGTGCATTCGCTCGCAAACACCGTTCTGACATGAGCATATAGACACTGACAAACACAGGACAATGTACATGTCGAGTCAACATACTCGTAGGAGAACTGAACTACATGGTTCCTACACATGTCCCTCACTACTTGGAAAATTCTCCCACAAAACATACAAGCAACAACGAAGGGAAGGCGGATATGTTCCTAATAGGACGCGGATATACTATTTCTCATTCCGCAACGGATCAGGAGGAGCACAATTTGCACGTATAATAAGTCTGATGTCTTTTAATAGAAGACCGACACTTTCTTACCCTACACTCATTTCCTTTCTTATTTAAAAACTATTTTATTTTTTTATCATTTTTATTTATTATTATTTATTATTTTCTATATTAATTTACGTGTTTTAATACATCATTTATCTCTATAAATGAGTGAAAGTAATTCGACGTTGACCGAGCATTTATTCATGAATGAATGGAGTATTCTAGTGGCCATCTATTCTGATCGGTAGTTTTCCGTGATTTCTCCGACCATTATCAGGCGAATGTCGGAAAAATCAGATCGCGCGCGATCTCTCTTACTCTTCCTTGTCCTATCCTCACCACTTACTTACACACACTTACACTAACATGCACTACACTACCACACATGCCGGAAGACCTGTATAGAGCTTGTCCCGGTTGGGGAGGTGCCCCGTTGGTGGGAGAGACCTGGTTGGGAAAATCACCACCAGCCAACGGTAGGTCGGCGCCGGCTTTCATCATCCAGCGAGGGAAGATCACTGTCAGCTCACGCGATAAACACATGCATTACACTTACGGGACTAATGACAGTTGACACGCCAGGAATCACTAATGAATCAATAAAAAGAAACAAAAACAAAAACAAAACAACAGATGGATGCCAGAGGAGTACCCTTCCAAACGGCGCACTGATCACACATGTCATTTCCTTCCTTTTCCTTGTTCTATCCTCTCCTCTTAGACACAAACGTACATGCACATACTGCGATTTTCGTAACTTTGCCCCTGACAGGAATCAGCTATTTCGCTGCCATTCAATCTTGGGCTCACACGTCGTGACAGTGACAGTCACTATGGTGACGTTCAAGCTCGATTGGATGAAACCGTCAACAGGTGAACAACAACGAAAATCGCAGTATACACTAGTACACATATTGGGAGAGCAGTCAGGATTCGAGCTTGTTAACTCAGATACGTGGAGGGGCAAATCCTTCGCAAGCCGACATGTAAGTCGGCGCCGGATCAGCGGGGAAGATACACTGTTATCTCCCGGAATAAACAACCACGTCACAGGTGACGACAGAAACAGAATTTTCAATCACTCAACCTGTCCGCTCTTCTTCGTAATCCGCAAGAGCCAGAACCACGTGGTGAATAATTCAGCACCACGAGAAAATTATATCTGATACAGACACAACGCGTAAAATTATGAAGGGAACGTTTTAATATAGATTTTTATTCAACGTAGTTTTAATTAATTTACGTGAATTGTTTACGTTTATTAAAGTATTCTAAGTTTTGGAAATTACATTTTCGTCATTCGATGGAGCTGCAACCTCCAGACGCCACTGGTACATGGAAGCTTCAGAAACGAAAGTATTTTCGCGCTAACACGATGACATGGATTCGTAGCGAAATTTTATTTCCTTGAAATAAGATTGGCGGCTGCCCATGGCCCCCGTTTGAAAGGGCCACACACTTTGACGCTTTGATGAAGTGTTTTCTTAAATACGTCCTCTTTAAGGTCTGATCGGCTGTGTTGCACCGGTTATCTTTGTTTTCCGGTGTCATGATCTGCATTTTCATCATTGTCTAACCAATTCGCCAAATTGGATCTCTCGGCAATCTTTCTCTTGGTCGTAACATATGATTTCCAAACTTACTATGTTTCTCTTCCCACTCTTGGTCCGTTTGTGTCAAAAGGTTAAAACATCCAAACATAAAAACACTCCGTTTTGATTCTAGCAAGATTTGGTCATGTTAAGCATATTCTGGGCTAGTCATTAGCTCTTCACCTAAAGTATTTACGTGAATAAGCTGATAGCTATATTAACACATTTCTCTTCAGTGATTATTTCAACTAATCTTCTGTCGTGAAAAAAGAGACAACTCGACTCATTTCATTTTCATTAGTGATCTCAAATCATTGATATATCATACTCAAATCACGAATAACCACACAACTTGATTTATCTTGTTAGGGTTTTTGACTTTAAGAAATTTACATGATGTTTGTAAATACACACGTAATTACACATACAATTACTCATTCACCAGAAGAAATTGAATTTATCTGGTTATTTACAAACGTAGGGAATCTTACAGAGAATTCAGGATGATAATTATCTCATTTTAAAAAAATGTCTTCTTGTCAGCTCATTCACCGGGGTCTCAATGCCAGAAATTTATACAAATTCTAAACATGTCTTCCCAAAACCCGCAGGAAATATTTTCTCCTCGTATTGCAGTAGCGTGTGGTAAATATATAAACTAATGGTACAATATAATGGCTCACACTTTCTCGCAGAAGTTAGTTTTCGAATCTCTTTAGTCTGGACTAGCTTTTCGAGTATGACTTATTCTATTCACGGCTGCCTTTGTTTGCCCAATTTTTTCACATTTTCTCAATTTCTCGGCTCTCTAACACTGACTCTCAAACGTACCCGACTCGAATGGGCGAGCTGGTAAACGCGTGTACGGATAAAGCTCTTCGGGCGGAAAGAAACTCTGATCGAATACCATGCTGGAATTTCAATTTAATGAATGTGATGTTACAGAAAACTATTAAGGATTCCAGAAACTTTACTGAAAATCATTTGAAGTGCTTATACTACAAAGAGAATCAATAACGGCTGATCGGGAGAGCCGAACAACATACGAATGGCGAGGCGTATCCTACCAAACGGGCCACGGACCGCTCGCGATCTTTTCTTCTCATTCCGTGTCCTATCCTACCCTTTACTCAAACACGCACACACATGTACCACACTATCACACATGCCGGACTGGGGCGGATCCAGCTGATCATTTGGAGAAGGGCATCGTAGATATTCGTTAAATAATAGACGTATTTGTTATTATATTATACATCATTCTGTATATATGATCATATACAATATTATTGTGTAAATAATTACGTAATTTGAACGTAAATAAATATTTCAATCAATTTTGCCCGATAAAGGAATATAAACGAAAACTCTAGGCCTTTTGGGGGGGAGGGCATGGCCTCCATGACCCCCTTCCCTGGATCCGACAGTAATGCCGGGAAACAGATTGGGAGCTTGGAGATTGTCTCGGTTGTCCCGATGACCTCTGGTGGGAGGTACCTGGTCGGAAAAAACCGCTAATCGACGGTAGGTCGGCGCCGAATTTAGCCGACCAGGGGTCTTTAGGCATCCTACCTACCGAGCAAAAATAATGACTACACTTACGGGATTAATGATCTTGGCAGTTCATGAGCCCGGTATCTCTATCGACTAACCTATCAACGTAACAGCTAACAGTCCGTCTGTGGACAACTGTAACGCCTAAACCATTCAGCAGATTTTCTCCAAAATTGATATTCCCTATTCTATCTGAACGGACTGGAGACCTTGGTAGTTTCTAACGTATATTTTCATTCTTGAGGTTTTTACATAAATCGGGAATTTACCTGTTCATGCCTCTGCCCTAATTTGATCAATACGGCGCTTGAGGGGCGTAATGGTATGAGTGCCGGCAAGTTAACTGTGAGGATCTGAGTTCGTATCTCGGAACGGAAAAAATCTGCTGATGGAAAACACTTTTATCGGTTTATGTAGTAATATAATGTTGTAAGCATTTATATACAATTCGAGAAAGTATGTGCTTTGGTACCACCACTAGTTTAACCCGGGAACCCCCGCAATAGATCTGAGAGATCCAAGCCACGACAATTTTGTTCCTGAATTATTGCGATGCATTAGTCGAATTATATTACAAGTATTCCATCATTGTACTTTTCTGAAAACGTCTTTTTATCCTTTCACTGGATAATATCCCCTGAGCATGTTGAAATTTGATCGTTGCGCTGCGCGATATCTGTCAGATACATTGCATGCAATGGCCTCAGTGCATTGTGAGCCCTTGGCCTAAGCGGTATGTATCATGCCATTATTTTCAGCCGAGTCTATGGCAAGTGCCTATTCAGAAAAATATAAAAAATTGTTGTATCTACAATCGTCTGTTACAATTTCTTTCCAAACAGAAAGATGTGCAAGAGACATCAATGAAAATGAAATGAAATGGAAATGAAAAAAATTACGAACCTTGGAACAAAAGAGAAACACTTTGTAAATATTTTGCGTACAAATGTAAAATATATTTGTTGAAAACATGCCAGATTAGTGCGGGAAATTAGGATTGGCAATTTCAAAGATGGCGAAAATTAAATAAAACTACTTATGTTTAAAATATGACCTTATTTAAAAAGACTAGCTTTAAAGAACAGATTCCATAAGTAAAAAATCTTTATTAAGAATAACGTAGTTTCGCAGTGTTGATTTTTGCAATTTTCGAAACTATAGGGAGTTAACCGATAACGAGCTCTCTGCTATTTTTACAAGCTTACTTTGCTCGATTCCATAAAAAATAAAGCAAAAATTGCAGCGGTAGAAAACAAATATCGCCTAACATGGAAAGCCATGCGAATGAATCATGCAGCAGGGAGCTGGCGACCGGCAACGCGCAGCGGTGGTGGCCTTGTCGGACAGACATCACGAAAGCGGGCGCGCAGAGAAGAGGCGGGGCATGCAGCGAAGGGAAGGGTAGGACGGGACGCGGAGGGAAAGAAGTGGTGAGAGAGGCAGAGTGAAGTGCGGAAGAAAGGGGTAGGGTGGCAAGTGGAGAGATGGCGGGATGGGGAACGGTGATAAGTATGGAGGTACGGGAGGGGTGAGTGCGGAGAGCAGGGGGATGCTGTGTACGGTATGGAAGGGCGGGGAAGCATAGGGAAAAGCGAGCTGAAGTGCGGAGAAAGCGCTAGGATAAGGTGCGGCGGTAAAGAGCGGCACGCGGAGGGAATGGCGAAGTGAAGTGTGATGAGGGGGAAGGGTGAAGTGCGGAAGGGAAGGTAGGATGGCAAGTGGAGAGATGGCAGGATGGGGTGCGGTGGTATGTGTGGCGGGACGGGAGGGGGCGGGGTGCGGACGGCAGGGTGAGCAGAGTGTTGGGGGAGGGTCGAGCGAGCGGCGGCTGCGGGGAGTGAAGGGTAGGGCAGGGTAGGAATATAAGTGCACGGCGGGGCGAGGGGGGAAGGACGGGACGCGGAGGAAAGGGCGGGGCACAGGAGAAAAGGGCGGGGTGCGTGGGAAATGGGAGAGGCATTAAAGGAAAGGGAGGAGCGGAGCTGGAACGGCGGAGCGCGGAGGGAAGGCGGAGCGCGAGGAAGGCGTGGTGGCCAGCGGCTGGTATCGACCGCGGCGGCGGCGGCGGCGGCGGCGCGGGCACCGGGGCACTGGGGCGTCTCCCCCGCCCGCTCGCCCGGCGGCTCCCGGCCCGCGGGCGCTCCGCCGACGCCACACGCCAGGCGCCGGAGGCCCTCCGGCAAGGGCGTCCGCAAAGGGGCGGAAGGACGTTAGCGGGCGAAACAGGGCGCAGAGAGCAAGCGGTGGCCGGGGGGGAGGGGAGTGAGAGAGCGAGTGGAAGGAACGAGGCGGCGCGAGGTTTACAGGACGTAGTAAACTTGGAAGTCTATTCGTTGCCGCAAGGTGTCGCCACCAAGATTGAAGATTCTTAGAAGTACACACATTCTTTCGTCCTCATAACAATACTTTGAGCATATTCTTTCCTACATTTAGCAAACTTTGTGCTCCAGACAGAAGTGTTTCCTATCTCAACCCTTCTAATGTTATTCTTCTCTAACAATTAAAACCACATCGTATTGCCACTGTATTCTAAAGGGCTAGGTGGGAGAGAGGGATGGCCTTGGTGAAGGGAAAGGAAGTACAGGAATCAGCAGGTAGAGACAGCGATTATATTGATTTGTGGCGTAATATAGGATGAAGAATTATACAGTAATGATAATTGCAAGTTCAAAATAGGAAACGTCGATGCGAGAATTGTGTCGTGTGGGAATTGGACAAATGTGACCATCACATAAGAGAAGGTATGCTGGTTGATTGATTTATCGAAGTAGGTATACTGGTTGATCGACCGGTCCCGGTCACGTCAAGTGCTTAGGTCACTATCCCCTTAGGTGCAGCGCCTGATATATCCTGTGAGCAGCTGGTGTTCCTCTCCCACTAGAACGTGAGATCCTGCACCGCCCTACACGTCCGTCTTTGGACTTCCCGCTCGACGTATCTCAGCCACTAGGACAAGCTCGAAGCTCCCGCCTGGTCTACTGGCATATGTAGTTTTGTAGTGTATGTAACGATAAATGAGAATGTGTGAGAGAAAAGGAAAGGACAAGAGCTAGTAAAAGTCCCGCGTTGTCCGTGGTCGCTGTTTAGCTACTGCTCTAGAATTTCCCTGGTGTAGATCGGAGAAAACCAGGGGAAACTACTGATCAAAGCGGCCGGTTTCTAGAATTGTCATCCAGACAATGGTTGAATCCGATTCAGCTGATGTATCAAATCCGCCGCGATTGGGAATGAACACTAGGTGTTATTGAAGATGGGATAAGATTCCCCAAACACGTGTCTTGTTCATTATTTACTATATTAAATACAATGTTAAAAATTTCGTGGTTGATATCTATTAGATTCCTATTCATTGACGAAATGGTGATATTCGTATGACTCTTTCAGGGAGAGCGCCAAAAGAAAAGATAAAATATTATATATTTTGTCATTCGATAGTACACATATTTATTAACACACTGCTTCTAACCTTTAATGAGTAAAATCTTTTCCTGCTCCATTCATGTATTGTGGAATTTCGTCCCTTTCTCCATAAGGATGGCATATACCGAGACTGGTCGGTGTAGCGCTAGTTTCTGGTACGCCGCTGCGAGGGAGGACGAGGCAGTCGAAAAGACGCGCTCGTTAGTCCCTCTTTATTTCTCTGACAGCTATTGAGACAAAGATTCCAACTCCGAGGATGGGGGATGCTAAGTAAAGGGCGAAAACGAGTGAGTGGGAGAGAGACTCACATAATGAACGGTGAAATAAAAATAAAAGGAAGGAAGAGATAAGGTCAAATGGCGTTGAGAAAGAAAATTGGAAAAGGTAGATAGTAAGGAATTGTTATATTATGAAAAACATTTGCCTCAAAAAAGAGAAAAACCTCACAAATATCTTCTATTATGTCTCAGTATGTAGGAAAACACTTTTTTCTTTCAAGTCATATGAGAGACGGTCCTAATGTTTTAGGATAGTCGCAAGGCCTCTTTATGAAAGGGAAGCAGACTCCAACAGGCGCAGTTCCGTGCTGCGCAAACTCTAGCTGCGCCGGCGAGTGGGGGCGAGGGAGGCGACGATGTGGAGGGGTGGCGGAAAGGCAGCGAGCGAGCGGCGGCGAGGGAGTCTCGCTCGCTCCCTCCCTGCCTGCCCCCTCCCCCTCGCGCAGAACTGCCCGGCGGCGCTGACGCTTCTAATTAAATGAGGCGGAATTACGTAATTAGGTCTCTGACCGACGGAACTCCGCCGCCGCCCGCCCCACGTCAAACGCCTTGCCCCTTGCCTTCGCCCGCCCGCCTACCGCTCACCCACTGCCCGTCCCCTCCACTGGCCGCCATCACCCCCAGCGCCCTCCGCTCCCCACATCTCTGGCTAGCCCAAGACTGTCCGCCCGTAACAGAACGCCATCGCTTGCCTGCCCACCCACCATCGTCCGTCTGCCACCGCGGGTCCACTAGCACCAGCCCACCATCGCCGGCCCGGCATTACCTGCTCGCTCCCGACCGCTCGGCTATCACCCGCCCTACCGTCACCCGCCCTACCGTCACCCGCTCTGCCGTCACTCGCACTGCCGTCACCCACTCTGCCGTCACTCGCTCGCCTTCACCCACTCGCCTTCAGCCGCTCGCCATTACCCGCTCACCATCACCCGCTCGCTCCCTCCCGTTCGCTATCTCTAACCCGTTTGCCAGTGGCCTACCACTCACACCTTGCTGCCTTCCCAACCCATTGCCAAACACTTCCACCCGCCTCCCGCCACCCTCATAGCGTCGTTTGTTGTTCGCACTCCGACCCACCTTTCCGAGCCTCTCTTCACCCCTATATTCTACACCTTTATTTCCATTTCCATTCCTGTTTCTTATTTCCACAACCGTCTCCACCCGTGTCCCCATTTCCAACTCCGTTCCCGACCCTACCTCCACCTCCACCTCAAGCCTCCAGCCCCTTCCCCTGTCTCCGTCCGCGCGCTCTCCCCTCCCTTGCGAGCTTCCTCCTTTCCCAGGAGGCTCCGCCTGGCAGCCGCCTGCACGCGCGACCTTGTCACTGCAAAGGGACGGGCAGGAGTGGCCCAACAGATCCCGAAAACAGATGAGGGCTGCAGACTTCACGAACGACACCTGTGGCAGGCCCTCTTTTGTTTTTCTCGCTGCTCGTGCTGTCTTTGCGTTGCCTTTTTTTCTCCTTTGCTACTACACATCAAAGGAGCAGAGACTCTGTGTGATTCCATAAGGGTACGTTTGCTAATGGTGACCCAATTCGGTAATGTGAACGTAGAAACAAATACGTGATTTCTGTTTGAAGCATGCATTGTTGCGGCCCCCAATGCTAATAGTCTTCAATAAGTTTCAATACTACTTTAAAAAAGTCAATTCATCAGTCACCTCCGAATATGAGATCAGTAATTTTTCTGACAAGATGTACTACTTTTCTTTTGTTCATCTTTCAATTGTGAGATGACTGAAAACTATGTTTAAAACTAATATAAATCATTGAGTCTCTTTCTCAATCTGTTTTCCTCCCTTTAGGTGCAGTGTAAGTTAAGGCAGATTACTCGAGTCTGACGTAAAAATAATCCACTTATTATTATACACAAACAATATTCTGGTGTGATAGACGAGGCCTACGAGGTCGATATTTTTCACACATAATAAAATTTAAGACATAGTTTTTTAACTATTTCTGTAAAAAAAATTATAATTTCATTATCTCGGAGCGAATTATTAGGCCTATTCAGTTCTAGGGTTTCATAACATAAACCTGGGTATTCGGTCTGGGTTTCTCTTTTGCTGAATCATTTTCTTGGGATTAATTGATAAGTGCTTCCGGGCGTGTAACTACTAAGGTGATTAGCCCCGTAAGTGTAGTGCATGCTTTTCATCGGGAGGTGGTGGTGATTCTCGCCCATTGGATAGCGAGATCCGGCGCCGACCTACGTAGGCTAGCGGGATATTCCCCAACCAGCTCTCCCACCCGCGGGCAAGGTCTAAGCCCCCGACTGGTCTCCAGACATGTGTGGTAGTGGAGTACATGTAGTAAGTGTAAGTGTGTAAGTAAGGGGTGAGATTAGGACAAGAAATAAACAGAGCGGACCCTTTGACCTTTTGTTATGGTTCTGCTCCAGCATTCACGTGGTATTGATCGCAAGAAAAACAACCAAAAAACTACCGATCAGAGCAACCGGTTGCTAGAATTCTCCTCCAAATAGTGGCTGAATTCGACCTAGCTATCAAGCCAGTGGCAAAAATCCTCCTACCGTCAGGAGTCCATCCCGGTCAGAGACACTGCATTGGCATCAATTGAAACCCTGAGCCACATAAGCCAGAGTAAATAAATTTGAAAGTTGCCTCAATTCGCGTATGTAAAATCACACTCCACACATACGGATTCCGCTTAGGCTGGCCAATTATGACACAGGCTACCCATACGGAAGTCTTCGATGTTCAGTAATATTAGTAGCATTGCCAAGCGTAGCGCTTGTGGAGGTGATTAATGTTCATGAAGTAGGTATTCATTACTTCATTGTATTTTAAAAATAAAATATTGCGAATTATTAGTGCCATATTTTAGCTTTAAATCTGTATTTATTTTAATATCAAGATTCATTATTGAATGAATTAGGGGCGTCTATCTGTCTCGAATTAATGTTATATATTAATCAAAACTTTTAGACAATTATTGACTTATTCCTACATTGAGTACTGTTCTACAAGTCGCTAGAGGAAAAATCGGTAATACAACCGTATTCAGAAGGTATTTGAGGTAGAGGTAAAACTGAAACCATAATCGGTAATAATACCGTATCAACCACAAACCGAACCCGGAATGTTTATTGAAACAACTTGATACTTTAGGTTGAACCCAATATTTGTTCCGTTTTCCTTCTATTTCCACCCTCTTTTGGCTGCGACCTCATCCATTCCGACAGTCATTCAAAGCAGCAAAGCTAATGTATACCAAAGCTGCTTTGTCAGACAGAACAATAGAACTTTGTCATCTCGCAGGAATCGCCTATCATTATCAATCGAATGTAAAAAAATATAAGGAAACGTATGAAAACCGAAATCAAAACATATTATTATAAAATTAAAACTATAACCTAATCCAAAATATGTTAACCGAAACCGATAAAAGAACATTAATTGGAACTGTTTGATACTTGGGATCCCAATAGCTTTTCCGTCTTTCCACCCGTCTTTGGGCTTCATCCTCATCCATTCTCACTAACACTCAAAGCAGCAGAGTCAATGCACATCAAAGCTGCTTTCAACATTTGCGCATTTCCCAGCAGAAAAACAAAACAAAACCTAAAACAGCAAAACTTTGTCATCTCGCTGGGAGCGGGCATCAATCGAATGTGGGTGGGCGGCAAGAGCCACGGCGCGGGGGGGGGCGGGGGCGGGGAGGCGGCGGCGGGGACCTCGTTGACAGGCGCACAAAGCTTCAAGAGCCCGTCGAATGTCATCCCGTCCAAAAGACTGCGGTCACTTCGACAGATTGTGACGCAGACGGATCGTATTGGAAACGAAGGAAATATGGACAAGTTGAAACGCTTGGTGAATAGCTGACAAGACGGCTTGTCAATGATGAGTGTTCGGAGGATTCGCAACTATCCAGTGTGAAGGTATCTTTGATCTAGCCGTATAAATGTTGTGGTTTGTGGACATTTTAGTTTTGCGTGTTTATGTTTATCCATACGTTGGATGAAAATTAACCCTGAATTGACTCAGAGAGGATTCTTTGATTTATTGTCACAGGAAATCCGAATCCTCCATTAAACTAAAATTGAACGCAGGTTTTGTAAGGCAGTAGTACTGGGACTAAGAGATAGATTAATCAGAACTAGTAGATTCACTACACCCCTAAGTAGTTAATTAACCTCTCATTTGAAGTTAAATAACTTTTGCCTCATTTGGCAGACGAGGGGACCCGTAAATTGTATATACGTACAGGCATGCACAGCCTAAAATAGGAGGGAGGCAATTACATTTCTGGACCCATTTTGCATTAAAGTTTTTTTATTATCATATGACATTTTTACTAATAAATAAAGCACTACACGAAGAATGAAATAATTACTTTAATGGTTCAAAAAAATTAATTAATTTGCACCATTTACGTTGATTTGTACCATTAACAGGGTTACCACAAGGTTCTTTACCAAATGCCGTTTAACAATTATCTAACATTTCAGGGGAAAATTAGGAATTAAACATATTTGTTCAAATAAAATGTAATTATTATTTAAATTTAGAGTTACGTAAGGCAAAGGGGAAGCCTTCCAAAATTTTCAGGAAGGCCATGACACTCCCACCTCCCGTGCGCACGGTTAGGAATAAAATTTTGACAAAGAGAGAGACCTGTTTTATGTAATTTCTTTTTATGTTGTTTCCTCCTTTACCGTAAACAAACATTCGTAACTTGCCGCTAACTACTCGTATGAAACATTAATTGTTCACTTTCTGAAATATCCGCTTCCAAATAAGATTCTACACTCACGCATCCAGTGCAAGTACAGCATCTTAACACAAGCGTATAGACCATGTGAGGCTTCGCTTGTGCCGCAGAGTCTCATAACGAACGCGCCAGCTCCATGTACTCTCCCTCTCCATTTTCCGCACTTTCTTCCTCCCCAACACATTTCGGCGCCTCCACCCCGCCCCCCGCTCCCCTCTTGTTCACGTAGCGTCCGTCCCAGAGGCCCTTCACAGCTCTCCCCCTTGGAAAAGCCCTGCTTGCATAACTAATCCGATTGTTTCCCCTTTACAGGTAAACTGTTCTGTGCGCTGTTTACTGTGTCCGGCCGGCAGTCTGGCGGGGAGAGGCGTGTACTGGACAAAGGAAAGGGTTTCGACACGTTGAGGCACGTTATTTACGCATAGCGGTCGAGATGGAAAGCCGACGCCCCGCTCGCTCTGCCTGCCTCGCTGTGGCTTTGATGTTGCCCACTAGTTACCAACTTACATTAGCACCCGAAAGGGGCGGTGGTTGATTTCGTTGGCGAGGTAAAAGGGAACGGAGAATAAAAGTTCCTCCATTTAGAGGGGAAGTTATTTCATGCTAACATGAATAATAGAAGTGTATTAATAAGAGGGGTGGAAAAACCATCTGTCACCCTCTCCCTTTCGCCATTTCCTATGTTTAAAACGTCATATCGCGTGCACGCCTCTATGTAGCGCCACGTCGAGTATCGCGCATAATTGGAGAATTCGCCATTATTTTTATGCTTCGCCGATTTCGTCAATAAATGTTTGAAGGAAAATTAGCCTTTTATGCGAGTGGACGGTGTCGATAAAAAAATTTACCATTGTGTCAAACAGTATCGAACACAACGTCCTACGGAAGAATGCGTAAGTATATATGACGTGATGTGAACAAGAGGGTGCGTGTAAGAGTGTACGAACATGCGTGAACGCGTATGTGGGAGTGAAAGAGACTGAGATAAATTGTATGAAAGGGAGAAGTGGAATGGAAAATAGTGAATGAGGGTACGGAAAGAAAGAAATTAAGTCGTTTGATATTGGTGACAACACCTTGGGCTCGAATGACTGAGATTAAAATGTGAAATATTTTTGAAATATTTCCACTTCCTAGCAGTATATTATATGAAATAATCTTATACTTTTCAGAGAGCAATTCAATGTGTTGTTGGATATGAAAATATCTTTAGTGGAGTTTTTACTTAAAAATATTGACATGTTTTAAAAATATAATTTAATTAAAAATATTAATTTGAAATAAAACCGTGTACAAAAAATATTTGAAAAATATAGAGAAAATTCAAAGTGCTACAGTATTATTCTGTTTGGACAAAAGAGATAAACATCACAATTCATTCTCGCATCTTGTGTCGAACCGAATCAGAGGCGTTTTGGTCTGGAAAAACATTTGTCCGCAGGTTCTAGTTTAGACGAGACATTAACATCCGTCATAACGTCCATTAGATTTGTCCATACCATCGATTAGATTTCCAATTACTTGGATTCAATTTTTAATTATTTTGTCCGGAATAATTTTATGATGTGATTACTTACTTGACAAGCCTGTAAAATTACAATAGCCAGGATTCTAAAGAAACCTAATTTTTCAATAAATAATATTCAAAAGAATTCTGAGGTGATTCGTGGAAGTATAAAATTTATTTGCTTCTTAAAATATAATTAAGAATAAGAATTTCAAAAGTTCAATGTAGCACAAATGATATCTTACACCATTTGTCTCCTTATCAGATGAAATGCGCTCTTCTTTGTGTAGTAAAATTATTATGAGATTATGAAAAATCTTTTGTAATTAATTACATTCTAAAATAACTATTAAATATATTTTAGAACCTTATAATTTTCAGTGATATTTAGTTATATAATATTATATTTTCCCTATCAGTAAGAGTACTCAACAATTGTCTATATAATTAAAATTCTAATGTAATAGCAAAGCTATTAAACCCGCTCTTTCCTAAGAGGCGACAAAAATTCGAATGAATAGGTTGAAATATTACTGTACACAATAATATTTTTTTCACAAATGGCTCACTTACATTTCAAACCGAAAATAGACGTATATGAAAATAAAATGGAAAACAAACATAATTTTTGAAATTGAAATGCCATGATAAATATATTTTTTCGTCAGTATTACTTTTAAGACGTGAAAACCAAATCTTGTATCGACACTCTGACAACTGAAGCGTCCTAAACGAAAATTATTTTGAAAAAAACCCTCATCGTACCGCAATATTCAACAATTGCCACTTTTCCCAACGAAACAGCTTCATTTACAGCCAGCACGGAACACAAGCAAATCAAACACGTTCTAATAATGAGCGCGTGGTTATGAAAAATTGAGCTTGTCGCCGCCGGTGAGTTCCCAGGGGCTTGCGTGGGGGCTGTAATTCAAAAACAACACCGGTTGAGCGGCTGCCACGCTGGGAGTTACCGCCTCACGCCGCTCGCAGCGCGGCGAACTGTATGAGGACGCGTGATCGCACAAGAATGCTGCATGTGTTCGTGGCGCCGATGGTGTAGCGGTTAGCGTATCAGACTGCTATACCGAAGTTCGCGGGTTCAAACCCGATCGAAGCCATGGATTTTTCAAGGGCGAAAAAATCCTTCGGACGCCATCATTAGGAGGGGAAGTAAAGCCGGCTGTCCCATATTAGTAAGAGCATGGAGATTTACAGCATGTAAATCCTCAATCCTAAATGACGCCTCTGAGCTAAATTCAAAATCACCTGTTTCGTCCGTTCGCCCGAGATAATACCTTCTTTCTCCGCTAGTTGGTGAAAGGACCGTACCGAAATTTGCGTGGTCAGACGGAAGAGCAGGCCTCATGGCCTGAGTCTCGCCACGTAAAATAAGGCATTAATTCAATTCAAGAATAGAATATCGACTCTCTTTGTACCTACGAAACTCTCTTTAGGCCTATTTTGCAGTGGAGGACTGCGAAGAACGTTTTGCAATATCAAGAATAAATGAGTGAATGTTCATATACAGGGCGTGTCATTTCGGGTAGAAAAAATCCTCCACCGTTATCTCCTCAATTAGTTGCACACTTTTTTCAAAACTCACTTGGCTGTAAAATGCTTCGTTTCTGCACTGCCGTTTCTTGGCTGTTCCTCTTTTTCTATAAAACCCGGAAGGTTGCATTCATAGTGAACCCAAAGCTCTGAGAATAGTCCGAGGCGTAACCAATGAAAAAATCTACTTTTTTATACAGTCGAAGAAATCGAAAATTTGTGAATTGATGGAATTAGAAAACAAATTACGAGAAACCTGTATCGCGCACGGTCCTGCTATCGGGCGCGTTTTTAGAAATCCTCCAGCAGGTCATCAGAATTGCAGTGCACTCGCAGTTGACAAATGACAAATGTGTGATGTTAATGATCTATGGCTAATGATATTCCAAGTTTACAATAGTGCTTCTAGTCTTGGAAATGCGCAGAAAGTGGATATACACGCTGTGACGAAATAGAAAAATTACAAAAAATCACTTTCTTCGAGAATATGTTGTTCTGAGACCAATATGCTTCAGGAAATCTTAATTGCTATTATCAAGAGGAACATGTTGATGTTACGTTTTTCAAATGAAATTACACCTATATATAATTCACTTGTACAGGATGGAAAAAATTACAGCAGCATCTTCTGATCAAATAAATGAACAAATGTTTCTCACACCCTTTCCTGACAAACGCTTTATTATCGCGTCACTTTTCCTTGACCATTTCTCTTTGTCTACAATGTCCAAGTTATTCTTAAAACGTTCAAATTGTGTAGGACATTTCCAAGTATGACCGGAAATTCATATTTCCCACCTAGAAACAGTGTAACAATGTTATTGTAGTAAGAAATGTGAAAACGCATTTCATTAAAGGAGACATTACAACAGAAAATAACATATTTAAAAATCATCATTCACCCCCGTTTTGAGAGAAAAGACCAGGGAATGTAGAGCCTTCAATGACCTACGTTTTGATCCCATTATTCCTCACTGCTGACCGTCTCAGTTTAAGTTCCTGTATAGTCCGCTCCTCACGAATTTAACTTATCGGATCAAAAGTATGTTTATATTCGGCGCCTTCTGTAATTGCAGCAGGCTGTGAGAGCGCGTGCGGGGAGGAAAGGGGGGTGCGAATATGGGAGGCCGTGGCGCCGCAGAGTGCAGCGCCGTGTCCGAACCGCCTCTGCCGCCACCTCGCGTCTGACACTTCTTTCCACTCTTCGCCCTGCATTATTCCGCGCTCCGCCACCGAAGGATTCCCAGCCTACGGTCGGCGCGCCGCGGTGCGGAAGGCCTGCGAAGCTTCGGAGGAGGCGGGGACAACAGGATCGCAATGGAAGGCATGTCAACATTTCTCAGAAAAAACAAAAACAAAAAACAAAAACGATTTATGGACATCTGCCCTCTCCCTGTATAATACACTAAGGAGACGTCACGATTTTGTATCATGTGTAAATTAGCTTCGCCACGAAACTCCGTAATCTTGCTTGTGCTTGAGGTGGAATTACTCCACAGGACTGCAAACAAAAGGTTATTCACAGTTTATGATAATTATAGGGGAAGACGTCGCACCAGCAACGCGCAACACACATTACGCTGCAATACACGTTACAATCGCGAATATGATAACGATTTCTTTTAAACCGTATTGTGATCATGCGTTGTGCTTTTAATGCAGTAATATAGAGAATGGGACTTTCCTGAACTATTACACTTTTCGCGGATACTACAAACCTGTGGCAGCGGTTGCCAGAAACCTTGAAAATTAATATTCAGTGTGAAGCTATTCTTACACTAAAAATATTATATAAAAAGTTATGAATATTGCCACGGGGAAAATGCTCGAAAGATTGCGAAATGTCTCATTCGTTTCTTTATTATCTCTGGAAAAATACGAAATCTCTGGGAAAGTAAGAAATCTCTGAAAAAAAACAAGAATTTTACTGTGTACAATTGTTTTCACATCGGGCGAATTAGTACTTGATTGAAAATTCCTAGATGAAATATCAGAGAACAAGAATTTCTAGCTTCGGGTCATGACTGGCAGATACTCAAGCCCAACACAATAATTGGGTCAAGGTCTGAGTGATATCTGATCTTTTAGTTTATTTCTGTTTTATCCTATACATTTCAGACTGACGCAAAAGCGGCATCATCAAGAAGAGGTCACAGATCTCACACACTACTCTTCAGTCCCCAACTAGTCCACCATCCCATTCTTAGTGCCTGATATTGGGACATTTCCCATATGATTCATCGCTCATGATATCAAACGATGGCGAAACTGCAAGAAGGTAGAGATCAGGCCAAGGCACGACCTGGGCTGCAGCGCCATCGGGACGAAATAAAATATTTTCTTATTAGTTTAAATGTGTCGCTCAAAAACTGTGTAGCATTCGCTACTACGCTACAAGATACTGGTTGCGTTAGCAAGATCCAATGATATTTTACAGTGCTTACTGTAATGTCCAGCGCTGGTAGCGGTGAGTGTTACAGGAACAGCTTATGACCGTGCAATCCCACCTCCAAGAGGACACGGAATCGACCACAGATCAGGCGCCGATCTATGACGATTTGCACCAGGTATTCTCTTCCTCTGTGCAACACCGTCACTGTCTGCTCGGTACAACATCGTTGCATAACCGTAGCTTACTTGGCGCATCGGGTGTACCAACCTACAGAGCATATTGTTCATACAAGGTTCGTACACCCGATGCGCTAAGTAAGCTACGGTTATGCGACGGTGTTGCACAGAGGAAGAGACTACCTCGTGCAAGAACACTGCTGAACGGCAGCTAGCTGTGAAGCATGTTCTAGGCAGCGACGCCAACACAAGCGTTAAGTGTGAAGAAAAGTCAGTCACGTGGTTCAAGTCTGCGTCTGAAGAGTCGAACACAAGACGAGACTGACCCGGAATGTCGGCCTCCTGGCGTGTACTCACTCGGTCACCGAGCAGTGGATGTAGAATAGGGGTGTTTCTTTATAGTGCTCTCATGTTTTCGCATTCGAGAAAAAGGGTGTAGCGGAGTGGTACCGTATCCACCTACCGCACAAGTGCAGGGTGACCCTAGTGCAGAAGCGCAAAGGTTGAGCAGTTATGGTTGTAAAAGCGTTTCGTCTTAGTTCAGGACTCATCAGACAGGCTTTCAGCCTGTGACGCTGTATGAACTATGACGATTTGACTGATTGATCGATTGATTTTTCCGGTCACGGCAACTGCCATTGTCATTAGTCTCGAAAGTGCAATGAATCTTTTATCTTTGACTTACTGCTGGATGGAGAGATCCGGTACCGACCTACACGCGGGCTTCCGGGAATTTTCCCTCTCCAGATATCACCTTCATCCCTCTTGTAAATCTCTGGTCCCGCAGCTGGTCTCCCAACATACGTGGTCGTTGTAGTGCTTATACGTGGTGTATAAGGGAAGAGGATACAACAAGAAAGATGAAGGAAAGATCGCGCGTGGTACTTGACCCGTTTGTTAGCGTACTGCTCAGACATTCGCATGGTATTAATCGGAGAAATAATGGGAAACTACCTATCACAGCAGCTGACCGCCAGAATTCTCCTTCACATAGCGATTGAATTCGACCTGCTTCTGTAGCCAGTGTCGAAAATCCATCACTGACGGACTCAAACACTATGTCTTTCGGGTCAAAGCCGCTTCAGAGTCAGCAGCAACGTTGGCTCTTAGATAAATTGAGCGGGTTAGTGATTTGAACATGCAGCGAGTAAGTGGTGCCAGACGGGATCGATTTCATAAGCAAATGCTCTTATCAGTTTTCTCCTCAAGGAGAATGCAGGACAAGTACTCTTTACAGAGAGTCACAGGTCGTGAGTATTTTTTTCACTTTTCATTCGGTTTCTATCGATCTCCCCACACGAAATAGGAGGCCATGAAGAACGACGTACGAGGGGTAAGCTTTCCAATGAAAACTTGCATGCGCCGGCCAGGAAAGACCCACGTGAGTAGATTGGAAATGGCTGATAATAAAAAATGTAATTTGGGCATTTCAATAAAATTGATTTTATTTTAGAGAGATATATAAACAATGAAGAATAATTAGTCATTGTCTGAGGAATATCCCCACAATGTTCCTAAAAAGTTCGAATTTAAAAACATATTTTTATTATTTTCTATTCTCTTTACCGCTTAACAAAATGCAGGTTTCAGTTCCAAGGAACGTAAACCTGTTGTTATCCTTACATTACTTGAAATAGCATTAAAATTAAAAATTGCAAAAAAATAATTAAAGAATTATTTTACAATAAGCTACCACAAAAACCAATTTCACTTTGATTCAGAACATTTTTAGATAAATTTCAAATCGAAATCTTCATCAAAAAAAACACTTTTTTTAATTATACCACCATTTTAACATCATTGCATTGGCAGAATGATTTCATGCATCTTAGAACGTACATTTTGAAACAACTTACACCGAACTACACTTCAGAAAACTACAGAGAGATGAAGAGGACAGTGAGTACAGAATAGGTCGGCAGCGACAAGACAATTTTTTGCCTTGAGGATGATGATGAATAATTCTACACATTATCAAAAGAAGTGGTCCTTTGGAGCTTAAAGCTTAATTTTATTTTATTGAGATTTTAAACGATTTTGCAAAATTCATGAATTGTATCCAAGGAATATACATGTGAACTCATGTAATCTAAAAATCATTCAGCTTTAGGTTACACAAATGAAAGAAAATCGACTTTGTATACTTGTATAAATATTTTTTATGATTGCAAATCCTTTTACACTGTAATACATACAAATCAATGTTGTTTGATTTTATGCGTGCCATACCGTTCATACGATTGCAATAAAACTTTGTGAACTTATTGCTTGTACTTGCGCAAAGAATATAGGCTTAGCACAATGGGAATGTGCGTATGTCTGTCGCACATAGGCCATTTTATGCGTTTATGCTGACTCAAGCGCCCTTGCTTATTCTGCCCTAGCGATTGTGAAATATCGGCGGGAATTATTAATGAACGTTATTTTGGACAAGAAAATCAAATTTCTCCAAACAGTGTTATATCGAATGCATTCCCAAACTTGAGGGAAACGCTTTAACAAGAGGATACTTGAGAACCTTGTCCAACCCAGGCATACAACAAACCCATACTCTTGAAAAAGTCTATCATCTATTAAAATTTTTGCAATAGCGAAGCATTGTCGGCTCCACTTGTTTCTAATAAAGGTTAACGTAATGCATACGCATAACAGTAATACATTAAACTGTTACAAACTAGCACTTAAAATATTACGAAAAATTTAGAAAAGCTTAATGGATTTTCAATTTTTGAGCAAATGGTTTCGTTCTTTTTATCTATAGCTACGATAAACAAAATACTAACCAGCAATTGTAATAAATTGCATTATATTTTTAGCAAAAAGCACATCGTAAACAATAACATCGTTTTCAGCTTCCTAAAAGATTGTAACTTATAAAAGTCAAACAATTATAGGTGAAGAACCCATTCATATTATTTTGTCGATTTCTGAAGAAAACGAAACAGTACGAATACCACATTTTGTTTGACAGGCTCCTCAATTCAGAATCATGCGCTGCTTGAGCACTTTGTTATCTCCAGCACTTATATACGACCGGCCACCGGTCTCCGCATGAGGTAGCTAGAGAGAAAAGGTGGGTAACGAATTACAAGAGTGTAATTTGCATCAGCGCACACAAAAGCGTCGTTTGCTCGCCCATTAACGTAGGCTGTAGCACTTAATTGGGTCAACGAGGAGGTTCGTTCGAAAACACGTCTGCTCTTGTGCTAGTTTCTGAAATGAACTTCCGCATTTTGTAGTGCGTAGCCGCTTGACCGAAACTCAGATGTCAGAGAAAATTGAGTGAGAGGTATTAAATTGTGCACTATTCCAAACAGTATTTAATGATCTGATAACTAAGTTAACATTTCGGTGGATAAAAAAATCTAGTTCCTTTGCGCAAAGGGTCCCCCAGGATAAGATGGTAAAAATTTCCCCTCAACCAAATGACATATGAATAGTTACACCATAATTCTAATGTAAAAATAATATTTTTGAGAGGTTTCTTAGCCCCCGTTTTCACCACACACACCCCTCTACAGCCAAAAACGTGTTTTTTAATATCAATTTTTTCGTCAAAATAACACTATTTCTTATGACCGAAAAAATATGATCAACAAGAAAACAATTTACACTATCAGAAAAATATTTTCTGATATTTTCTCAGACCACAATTCAAACACAAAAAATATTTTTGAAAAAAGTACAAAAAATAGTTTTTACTGTCTTAGAAGTCAGGCACCGGCTCGAAAACAATCTCAAAAGTTTCTCTTAAAACACAAATTGTTGTGATTTTTTCATATTTTTTATTGCTGCGTTGCAGTTAAAAATATAAAACCATTTCCCGTCTTTAAATCGCGTGAAGTTTACATATAATTTGAAAAGGACTGCAACAGTTCTGTGCAATTATTTGAGTGTTTATTATACATTTGTACACATTATTACATATACCCAGTAATATTTTGACTTCGGAATGGATTTATTTTAGTAATATTTGATATCTATTTTCTACTATATGTCTTAATATAGTGTTTTGCTTTATTAGAAATAAAAATGTTAACACTTCCAGAGATTGAAATACAAACACGACACATTTGGTAGAACCAAACTACGCGATATGCTCATATTGTGTGCGTTTGTATACGGCAGAACTGGAAACAGCAACGTCAAAGATAAAAGCAGCATAAACGACCATCTTCATTTTTAAGACGGAGAGAAGAAATTAGGAACAGACGTTGTTTACCTTCTCTTTAAGTCATAGGTTTTAGTGGTTATCAATAATAATATTCATGTAATATTATAATATTAGAAATTTTGTTGACACTTACGTTTTCTGATCAAAGTCTTCAGAACGAAATATGAGTATTTTGTCTTCTATTAAATTGCCTTTGACATATTCATATTTTAGCGTGTTTGGCTCTTTAAAACAAAAAGCTTGACAATTTCAAGTGCTTTTTGAAATATTAGGATACTTTATAGACCTGCAGCAGCAAAAATGATGCTGAACAAAACCACACAAAATGATTTTCCAAATGCAGCACCTACTTTGCTTAAGAACAAAAAAATAAAATACTCTCGTATAATACTGCAATGCTCTAAATATTTTAACAAAAACAATATTCACTAATACGTAATAAAATAGTTGAATACATACACTATACCAGGGGTGGCCAACTTTTCGGCATATAAGGTCTACTTTTTATCTTAAAAGTGTGTCGCGATCGACTTGTTGCCGTAGGTGTAGTCTAAGGGGGAACAAGGGATGTGAAATGCATAATATGTTTGTACACTGTGTTTCAGTATAATGTGCATTCCAGCAAGGTGTTGGTAGATAAGTAAAATATGTGTTCAAAAATATTTTTTATTTTTTAAATCATCCAACCCAGACATTGCAAGCGTTTGATAATCGAACAAAATTAGCCTCGCGATCGACCGGTCAACAATATTACAGGCTATTTTTTGCCTCTTATTATCGCGAAAAATTTAACTTCCATTTTCCAGTAGACAAAGTATTTTCACAGTAGAGAGCACAGCTTTTGCAATTTGGTTCTTTCCGCACTTTGGAAGGGGTTAAAGCGAAAATATGAAAAATAAGCTGATGTTTATTTTTAAAATCTATTTGCATTCCTACCTATCACGCAATTCAAAATTATTATACCAGGTGCTACCCAAACTATCCGAGAATTTCATTGTTCCAGTCAAACCATTAGTAGTACGACACTGCGACGCTAGATATATCTAGGTACATATCTTAGCTATTGTGAGGCAAAGTTGCGTTATTTTTGGCGCATCTAATTGTGAATTATAGTGGCGAGTGTCAGGACGTGTTTCAGTGCTTCTTCGCGTTGTCAAATGGATGTCAATGAGAGTCAAGCAAGAAAATTTAAGTGGTTCAGACGCTTCAAAGAAGTCCGAAAACCTGTGAAAAGTGATAAACATTCTGGTCGACCGTCAACACGCACAACACCGAAAATGATCATTAAAGTGCGTGAATTGTGAATAAGGAGTTGGTCCCACCTAGTCAGACTATCAACGGACAATTTTATGGGCGAGTTTTTGAGGCGACTGAGGGAAAACGTTCGGCGCAAACGACCAGAGTTGTGGAAAATGAAAGACTGGATGGCGCACCATGATAACGCATCCGCGCACACATCGATCGTTGAGGAAATGTCGGGCCCAAATCAACATAGCAATGGTCCCCCAATCTCCCCACTCACCAGACCTAACCCCGTGGGACTTTTTAATCTGTTTCCGAAGATGAAAATCTCGATGAAATGCCGACATTTTTACTCCATAGAATATATCCAAGTAGAATTGCAACGGGTCCTGAACACCTTCCAACTTGCGGACTTCCAGAAATGTATCTAGAAATGGGAACAATGTTGGGATCGTTGCATACATGCCAAAGATGATGGAGGACATTAGGACGTAAGTATAGTTTTCTGACTTTTACAATGAAATTTAGGATATTTTGGGTAGCACCTCGTATATACTTTTCGATTGTTTTCTTCTTTGTTAAGAAACATGATGTAACTACTTTCCTGTTCAGTTAAATTTTAATTCAATTTAGTATCTTGTAACATGAGATTTATGCAATTCAAAATTATTATATATACTTTCCGATCACTCGCAATTTGTTAAGAAACATGATATGACTAATTTACTTTTTTGATAAATTGTAATTCCATTTAGTATGCAGAAAGCTCATTCTAAATAGAGTAACATGTGCATTATGAAGGGGGAGCAAAAATGAACACTTTTTCCTAACGAACGTGGGGTTTCTAATGAACGAATCTTATATTACTAATAGATATGTGTGTCTGATTGATAAGAAACTCACCGTTCACGTTCTGAATAGCCCAGGAAATTTCGTGTACCTATAAAATCATATTTTACCTTCTAACTGAAGTAGAGGTACAATGACAATCCAATTTAAATCAAAAAGGATATCATTGAATTTTCGATCTATTATCATACTTTCCATGTTCGAAGAATCATTTGGGCAAAATTCATGATTGCTACTTGTAAGCGATTCTTGAGAATGATAAAAACACTTGATTATGAAAAAGTTAAGACACATAAAAATACAGAATTGACGAATATAATGTACAATTACATCAGTTTATGACTGTATGGAGATGTTAACAACATACAAGCTAGATTCAATGAACTTAAAGACAAAAATTTACAGCGTACAATTTCAGAAATTTATTAGGTTTCTCTCGAACATTTGGAAATATTCCCGACTGGTAAAACTTGCTGCGTAGTCACTGCAATTCCTCTCTCTCTAACGTCGCGCTTTCATAAAAACCTTTCTAGTCCTAGATGACATCGGGCATAACGACGAGCACACAGATATCTAGACAATAGCGCAGGGCAATGAATAACGAAAAAAGAAACACGCGTTCAAACGAAACGTTCAGAAAGAGGTATGCACGGCTGATACATGCAAACCGCGCAACGCAACAGTGGCGCGGCCCGGACGATGGTATTGGTGGCCACAAAGCGAAACCTCACTCAATCCCTTGATCACCACAATCACGTCAACCCGCAATGTCATCCCCTCATTCGATCATCTGCTTGCATAGCCGTCCGCACTCGCGTTTTTCCGTTCACCCACCCACCAGCTCACCTGATCCTTTTAGCCGTCCGTTCACCGGCCCTCTCTCCCAATTGTTATCTCGTCCGCCTGTCTACAGGTTCACCTAACTTCTCGCCAACTCGCTCACTTGTCCGCCTGCCCTCTTGCCTACCTTTTTTACCCTTCTCTCTCGCCCGCCTGCTCTCTCGTTCACCTGCTCTCACTCGCCTGCCCTCTCGCCCACCTTTTTTACCTTCCCGCTCTCTCGACCTCCTGCCATCTCGCTCGCTTGCTGTCTCACCCGCAGGCCGTCTCTCCCACATTTCTTACTCACCTGCTCTCTCGCCCGCCTGCCCTCTCGCTTATCTCTCTTACCCGTCTGCTCAAAGCTCGGCTGCGCTCTCACTCGCCAGCCCTCTCACTGGCCTGACCCTCAAGCACCCACACGCTCGTCTGCCCCCACACGCCCGCCTGCCACCCAACGCTCGCCAGCCCCCACGCCCACCTGCCCCCATGCCCGCCATCCCCCACGCTCGCCAGCCCCTGCACCCGCAAGCCCCCACGCTCGCCTCTCATCCTCATTTTCTCTCACCATTTGCCCTGTCACCCTCGTATCCTCTCGCCTGCCCGTTTGCCCGCGCACTCGCCCAATCGCCCGGCCAGCCGCCGTACAGCCATACGCCCGCGCTGATGGATTGCTGATGAAAAATCGACGCGGCGCCGGAACCACTGGCAGCTGGCCATCGTCTTCCGCTTTCGCCGCCAGATGCGCCCTTCCCTTCGCCCCTCAAGACCTTCGTTGCCACCCTCCGTGCGCTTCGTCCAGTTGTCTATTCCACGTCTTTCGACCTTACCTCCTCTCAGCCAACTGAACATATCACATCAATGCAATAATAATGCATTACTACATAATATACGATACTATTATTTTTTTAAATCTTGTAGAGAGGAAGACTGCGATTTCAAATGCAATTATATTTTTCCAAATACTTTCATTTTCATTAGCAACGTAAGGATGTACTTTGTTTTCTTAGGCAGAAATTCTTTTAAAATTTTTTTTCCTAAATATAGTATTGTCTCCCATATTATTTCAGTTGTATATCTTCCTTTTGCGGCTCTCACAAGCAACCAATCTTTATGAATGAGGTCTCTGAAGAAAGAAAATTTCAAGGAGACGTGACAAATTGCACCTCGACTTTAAAAATATGAAGAATTTATTTAAGAAACGCACCTAAATATTCATGTAAAATGCAATCCAAAACGCACGTCAGAATTTTTTGAATCTACATCGTCAAATAACTTCTGAACGTAGTTTCCTAGGGCCATAAACTAAACTTTTGATCATTCTATTACATTTTTGCTGACTCTACACTTCCTGATTCTTCCCCACCTGTTCAAAGCCTGTCGAATCTTCAACTCTATGTGAAATTACTAATTACTTGATATTCTATGCGATTGAATTACACGGGTGTATCTCTTTGCTCAATAATAAAGTTAAATAACGATTGACAAGTGTGTTTTACATTGTTATCAATTACAAGGTGACATTTTATAGGACAAGTGACGGACGAGAAGAGGATCTTGAAGAAAAATGTGTATTATAGGCTTAATATGGAAATGGAAAAATTAAGATGAGGTTGGGATATTGCATGCCAAAGTTTTCGCACGGGTACGCAAGTTACATATAATTACATATAAGTGTAAACAATGTACAAAATCAAGGGCATATTTGTTTTGCTGAAAGTGGAGTCAAAATATCGTATGAGAGTGAAGATGAACTTATCGTATCTGCAGGAACTGATAATGATATATCTACTTGTAGTTCAGAAAGTGAGGACACCCAAACGTCCAATTTTGTCACAGAGTATTAAGTAGTTGAAATTTGTATTCTGATGATTCTGGGACTGAATTCTGATGTTACATCATGATTGACAAAAATGGGTCGTCGTAAACTAAATGGAATCGTTTGAACAGCTCAACAAAAGACCAGTAGTCGAGGACAAAATTTAGTGTGTAGATAATAGAATTGCATATAAAATAAATATGAGACGTCAACAAGCAGAGAAGCAGGTAAATCTTTAATGGACCAGAGAAAAATCAATTTTCGGTTCAACAATCACAAAAAGTGTTTTTTGTCAAACGATCGTCATGTTTCCGAGCAGCACTGCCTTATATTCTCTATACTACGTAATGTATTACGAGAAATTAAAAAGAATCTTAACTTTCTCATCATGTTAAGTACTTACGTAGTATATAGAAAGTATTATAAAGCTGTGAAAAAACGACAATTTTCGAAAGAAAAACTCCATTTATGGGTCCCTTGTCCCGAAAAAGTGTATAATTCTTACCCCTATAGTTCGTAAATTCCTCTAATGCGTTGTGTATTCAAGATTCAGGTTTGCAGGTTCTTGATTCCAAAAATTTGCTTGCAGCAAAACGTGTCTGCCTGTCTGTGGTCAACACTAGCGCCTAAACCAATCGTTCCCATGATTTTGTCTAACATGAAACAGCCCTTGATCGATTTGTCCTGATTCTCGTCTGTGAAATGCACATTTTTATTTGGAGGTACTTATCATGAACATCAAACGACTTTTTCAATTTTTTTCAAAACAAGCTCTAATTTTTCTTTCCATTTTTTCACATAGAGCAAAGGACATTACCTATTCCATTTTCGTTGAACTGTCTGAAATTTCTAAAAAAAAATTCAAGTCCAGCGGCATCTTCACTACACTTCACTACAATGTTAAAAATACTCTTGATTTCTCAATTAAATGTATTCTTAAAAGATAGATTTTTAAAAATAATAATGCACACATTTTCGAAAATATGAGTAGTTTTTGCGTTATTGTGCCTAAAGTAAATGCAGTGTTTAAAATAATATATTCTTTGACACGTCTCCAATTTTTTCCTTAATTTTCTCCCCTCAAATAGAGCACAGAAGACTTGTAGAAATGGCGCAGATCTATTTTGTGGTGAACAGATTATTGTCGAAAATTAGAGAAGTTGAAAATTGCAAGGTCGTTTTACACCTTTAATATTGAACCAGGGGATTTTTATATAATGCAATCTATTGTTGAATATTCATCTTTAAATCATTTTTTATACACTTATTTCAAAATATCGGCCATTTTCGCGTAATATTAAATTATATGGTAGCAAAGTTCAAACTTCTTTGAATCTGTTTTATACCTTCAACACTGAATATAGTGATTTGTTTCTTAATGCTATCTTCTTGCCAACATCACAACTCAAATCTTTTCATACATAGTTTTTTTCGTAATATGAGCAGTTTTCGTGATTTTTTTGAAATTTTCTATGTGAACGAAGCATGTAAAACAGTACTGTTTGTGCCTATTTCCAACGATTGTCTTTTGGAACTAGAGGTTTATGGTTTGGACTTGTGATTTTTAGGTCCGTAAACACTTTTAGATTTTTAGGTTCGATTTCCAGCAAAAACAAACTACATACGTTTCTTAAAATTTCTTCCTCAAGTAGAATAAAACCTTGCAAATATTGTTTAAGTTGAATGACTGATGAGTTATTAGAATTAAATTTGCTTATTTATAGTACGAATACTACGTATGCGCTCCACATGATAAGGGAGAGTATGTGCTTTTTTGGAAATATCAGTATTCATATTATTTCCAGTAAACGGGACTTACAGTTAAGTTTGTACCAAAACTTAATCTGCTTAAATGGCCACACTTAGTGTGTACTTCTCCATGAATTTATTTCATTATTAAGCTGTGATATTTGTCGCTGTACAGAATGCAAGTTTACATTAATGAGTTTGAAATAACGTATTTGCATTGATGAGTTTGAGATGTATTTGCTTTAAAATAATTAATTTCGTAAAACATTTCTATTGCATTCCAGCTATAATATTTAAACCAAATATTACGATAGATTTGTAACTTTAATTTTATGGATTCGTAAAGACTATATTTTGGGTGGACTTCTAGATGTTTAATTTATATACTTATTTTACTTTAAAAAGTTGAATCTCTAATTATGGTATAATCATTCAAAATTTGGACGTTCACTTTGATATAATCAAGAAAAACTTGTGTGAAATTATTTTGCTTGTCTGGGTAATGAGTTGCAAATACCGTAACAATAAAATTTATTCCGTTTGTTTATTTTGTAGAAGTAAGGAATGGCTGCTGTTTCAAAATAATTACACATTCGCACAGTAGGCGCTTCTTTTGAACTTTCCCAGTAGTGACTGAAGTACTCAACGCCCCGCAAGGGGCTAGGAGACGCGTCGTGAGAAACACGCGACAAATGTTTTTAAAAAAATTTTAAAAAAGTGTTAGTGGGGGAGAAATTGCAATATTATATTATTAAGTAACCGGTCCCGATAGTGCAAGAAAGTATGTGCGGTAGTGCCACACGTTTTATTTTAATTGGACTGTTTACGTAAAACATAGTGTTTGGCAACATTGTATGCACTTCGGGAGATTCATGAAATCTCCTTGACTGCGTTAAATGACGACCTGCCAAACACCAGTACAAAAAATGCATAATAATCTGACACAAAAGTTGAATATTTAACTGTGTTACAAAATTTCCCATTTTAACAAAAAAATGCCCAACAAAAAATATCATTTTCAACCGCTCTATACGCCCTCGAATTTGTAACACTTACCCCGAGACTTAACCTCGTACTTAAAATAGAAATGAGCAAAATTGGCGTGTAAATTCAGAAAAACGTGTTAAGGAAAAATATTGCAAATTTGTTTATCTTGTTTTGAGTCATAAAGCTTCTGGGCTTTTCAGATGTGTTATAAATCGTTATGATATACTTTTGTAGTTAAATTAATTTGTGCATTGTAACTGAAAGTTAAGTCACTTCATTGAAAATGCAGGATCTGGGAAAGTTTTGGCGAAAAAAATATAAAATTGTAGCTTTAATAAATGATTTAAGTCAAATAAATTTAATTTAACTTAATTTAATTTAATGCTTTCAATCCCACCATCACATAGGTTGTGCGACTTGCTCACAACTTCGGCTGTCGGTGGGCGGCAAGCTTCCCATTTGTTATCCGCGGCGGCAGCTGTTGGCGAGTCCCGAACAGTGGTGCCAAACGGTTGAGTTTCTGATTTTCGGTTTTCGGCTCTTGCGTGCGTCACATCTACGGGACAGACTTCCAATTGAAGAACGAAATACTATTTGGAAAGACAGTTTCGGAGTTGCTATTTCCCTGTTGAATATGCAAAGTGGTATTTGAATGTCTATATGGATATGCCTGAACTGACGACTTGTTGAAGAAAATCGATTTCGAAGCCTTGCTCTGTGCCATATTACGCCTGTTGTGAAATACAATTTTGATATGATTGTTTTGACACCTTCACTTTTCACATCACAGTCTTGGCTGTTGCGTCAATCCAGTCAGATAAAAGCCCATCACAAGAATCCACATATTCCTTTATCTTCATAGAAAGAATTCCTATTACGGTTGACATGTGGAAAGCAAAGATGCGTTTGAGCACGATGATAAGGAAAACATGGTACGAGCAAACCTTCTTTTCCTCCTATAAAAGGCCATTGTCTGGCCATCTGATCGTTCTGCCTCGTATAGTAGCAAATAGTAACTACGTGTTTCTTGTCTATATCATTTTCCCTTCTAGAAAAATTATTTGAAAGAAAATCTTAGAGTGAACCAGAAAAAAATAATATTTAGAAAAAATTGTTAATAGAATTAAGTAATTTCCCATCATTCATTGTTGCACTTAAGAAGGATTTTATATGAATATATATATATATATATATATATATATATATATATATATATGTGTGTGTGTGTGTGTGTGTGTATTTTTAAAGCTTCTTAATTCCTAAATTTTCTTAGAAGTTACTTGCATATTATTTCTCTTCGTACCCTTAACATCCCTTATACCAATTGACAATAGCAAACGTCTAAAACCACAAGAAATAAACACATTTTAAATTAATTTTGCATTAACCGCGATCAGCATATCCGACTGTGAATACACACTTGGAGTAGAATTTCGTAAACTTAATGTCGTAAAATTACTTATATCGCTGAACTTACATGTCTTGTGTTTTCATGTACTTACATGTTGTGTTACGTGTTACATGTATTTACATATTGTGTTTTCCAATGTGAAATTGTGTCAAGCTATTGCTATGAAACTGAATCTGCAATGAGCGAGTAAAATCCTCGTTACTGAAAGCATGAATTTACATGACTTTATGAACGTTGATGAATGAAATATCACTGGTTCTATATTATTCACAGATCATAGGTTGAATTATCTCAATATGCAGGTTGTGAAAGTGATTGACATTGATTTGTAGATTGTATTGGTACTTACCATGTTTACCTGCTGTCAATTTTATGAAGGACTGTACGTTATCTATTTCTGATACACAAGCTAAAATGGAAATTATTCAAACTACGAGTATCAACATCATCAAAGCACATTCGATAATCAGAATTTCGTTAACCATTAATAAATTTTAATAAGTAAGTAAAACTTGATGCTCCACAAGATTTTGTCTGCCTTGACCCTTAAAAACGAATTTATGATCAATTATGTTGTATCAAAATATTTCGTTTTGATTCTTTTAATTAAAAATATATGCAGTGCATGCGAGAAAATTGAAAAAAAAAATCACAATAAAAATGTAATTCGTGAAGACTGTGTAAAACTCACTATTCTGTAGCCTTATTCCATAAATTGCCATAGGTTCACCCCAAACCTCATTAGCAATTATTATGTTTCCTCTTCACCCGAACATAACCGAAACTCTTGTGTTGTTTGCAGCATTAGTACACGCTGCTCTTTTGAGCTACCGCTATTTTGTATGCATAGTGTTCCATCAAAATGCGCACCCGTGTCATAGCAGAGTGCAACACCGTGCTTTCGTCAGGCCGCTTTAATAATAAACGTGCAAAACGTGCGTGGGCCGAGCTAATTTTGCATTAACCGCGATCAGCATATCCGACAGCGAATACACAAAGCATCTCCATTTAACTTCACGTTACACCTCGGTTTGGGCTCTGTTATTTCCTACCGCCGGGCGTGAAATCTTTTCTCTAGTGTTCACGCTGCAATGTTTCCACGCTGGCAGGAGCAAATGCTCGAGCCAGAGGACGTCTGGTCGCAGAAGTATGCAACACGCGCTTGCGTATGACGTCCGCGTGAAAAAGCGGTTTTGTTTGATTACTTCGTGTTTCCTGGCGCGTCAACTGCTATGGTCATTAAAACCGTAAGTTCAATGTAGGTTTCATCCCGGGAGATGGAGGTACTCTTCGCCGCTGCTTGGTGAGATCCGGCACCAACCTACACGTTGACTTGTGGGAGATTTAATGTAAGCCAATCCGCCAATCGTGGCGCACCCCACACGGGCGTCCAAGACGGACAGCATATCACACCGGACAAGCCGCATCGCAGTGTCACTGCCCTGAGGAAGCTTGCGACATCTCGGACGAAACATCGACCTCTCAGCCAACGACGCGGCGTCTCCCGGACAGCCAAGAAGTCTTGCGGGAGATTTCCCTCTATAGATATCTCTTACCAGGAGGACAACGCTCCAGCCGGGACAAGTTCTAAGCTAACTGGTCTCTCAACATGTACGTACTGTAGTGTATGTAAAAGTAAGTATGTGTATGTAAGGAGAGAGGATAGGTCAAGGAAAAGAACCGAAAGAGCTGTTCATGGTCCATTTGTTAGGATACTGCTCCGCCATTCGTCTGGTATTGACAGGAGAAATCACGGAAAACTACCGATCGAAACAGCTGGCCGCTATAATTCTTCTCCAGACAGATGATGAATTCGACCTATCTATTCAGCTGGCGTCTAAAATCCTGTTGCTGTGGGGACTCGAACCCTAGGACTTCCCAGTCAGAGGCCCTGCAGCGACATCAGTTGTCATCAGCCACCTAAACCGGTAAAACTGTTCTTCGATAAAGAGTTTAGCTTTATTTTGGGTCCGGTGGGAAGTAGTCATTAACAGGATGTAAGAAACTTCTAAATGTGAACTGTCGTTAATTGATGTTGATTAATTCAGTTACAAAACACGCCTGATTTAAGAGATGAAAAGAATATGCTGATGATTATATTCACTTTGAATTTTAAGTGACATTCATGTTCTTCTAATAGGTCAACACAAATAAATACAATGTTTTGAAAAGTTAGGAAATTACTCCTTCGCAATATTCGTTGCTATTTTTCCCAATCTGTTGACAACTTATGAGTTTCAAACAACGAATACTATAATAGGAATCCTCTCTGAGTCTTCGTCTCCCTTAAGAGTAGTAATTCTGAATTCTTGGAAGGAGGAAAAAAGAATCCATCTGTAGTAGTAGTTGAGTGATGGCAGTACGAATTAAGCCAAGAGAATAGATTTGGTCATTGGAGGCAGTAGAAAATGTACAAAATATAAGTTATTTGTATGAGTGGCATTCAGAAAAATACAACGTAGAAACATGTTCCGAAATTTAATATTGATTCTAAAGTATTTTCACACATTTTGTTTACTTAAAATGTAAAACGAAAGTGGTTGAAAAATGTAATTGTTGGGTACTTCGACAACGTGCTACGTACAGCGGCACCGTGTTCGAAAACAAATCAAAATCTAGTACGAGACACTTTACTCAAAATCTTCGCCACTACCGACCTAGGTAGTTCCTCGGAATGCGCCCAGCAAGTAGTACTTATCCTTTTCAGCAACGTCAGCATAAATAAAATTTAACGCAGCCTAATCAAAATCTACGAAACACACTTTAACCTTTATCGATGCGAGTGCGATAAATAAACGCCTTGTACAACGCACCCGGCCGCCGACGCACGCAATGGCACGCGCGTGCGTGTTGTGCCCGCGTGCCGTGCCGTGCTGCTCCGCTCCGCGCCGCCCAATGACGAAGTTGCTGCCAGCGGCGGAGCGAAGATTGAAGCGCCCCTCGCCCCGCCGCGCAGCCATCCATCCTGGTTAGCGGCGGCCAACTTGCGCGCTGGAGCACACTCGCCGAGATGAAGATTGAAGCAGCGGCGGCGGCGGCGTGGGCGAGCGCCAGAGGTGGAGGTGGCGGCGATGGCAGGCGCGACGTGGCAGTGCGGAGCGAGCGGGGAAGCTAAGTCGGTGGGGAACCGCGTATGAGACGAAAAGAGGCGGCCGGTGCGAGGCGATGTCGCAGTCGGCGTGGGAAGCGGCGTCGGGTCGGAAGTGGCGTCGGAAGCGGCGTCGGAAGCGGCATCGGAGACGGCGTCGGAGACGGTGACGGAGACAGTGCCGGAGGCAGTACCGGAGACAGTGCCGGCGTCGGAAGCGGCGTCGGAGACGGCGTTGGAAGCGGCGTCGGAAGCGGCGTCGGAGACGGCGTTGGAAGCGGTGTCGGATGCGGTGTCGGAAGCGGCGTCGGAAGCGGTGTCAGAGACGGTGTTGGAGACGGTGTTGGGGACGGTGTTGGCGACCGTGTCAGAGGCGGTTCCAAAGGAGGTGTCTGTGTTGGAGGCAGTGTCGAAGGCAGTGTCGGAGGCAGCGTCGGAGGTAGTGGCACTTGCAGTATCGGTGGCAAGATCGGAGGTGAAGTCAGAGTGGGATTCAGGGTAGAGTGATGGGTGGGAAAAAGGGGGGTACTGTGGTGTTAAAGGAGGTGAGTCTAACCAGAGGAAAATAAAGTGCGTGTGGGGTGGTGGCAGTTACGCCAGGCAGGCGGCGAGGGCGGCGGCTGTGGTGGAGCCGGTGATAAGTGTTGCACACTGGCCCGAAACAGGCTAGTCCAAGAATGAGCGCCCAGAAAATAAGACCGTGTAATTTTTCAATATATTCGGTACTTGTATAAAATTCCAATAATATAACATATTTTTCTATTCAAGTAAAAGGAATGAAGAAAATATATTTATCAAGTTTCCAAAAAATAAAAATGTAACACAATGTTGATAAAATATACCTTTTGTTAATTAATAGAGCCTACTAAAACCTTGGACTATAGGATGAAGTAGCTCGAAAGTAAACACATAAGAAATCAAATTACACTATTGAAGTAAACATTTTAAAACATCGATATTTCGATAAATGAATGTATAGCAAACCCATCAAGGTGTACGAAGCTTTTTAACTAGTATTTCTTATTTCTGCTCATTTCCAGGTATCAAAAATGTTTGATTTCAATGCTTTCTGTATTCTCAGAATCTGGTTGGGGAAATCCCCGCTAGCAGACGGTACATCGGTGCCGGATCTCACCGTTCGTAGGGAGAAGATCAACTCTACCTCCCGAGAAAAAATATACACAACACTTACCGCACTAATGACCTTAGCAGTTGGCGCGCCCGGAATCATTAATCAATCAATCGCATTCTTTTTTCTCAGAATTTTATAAACATACTCCAACCGTACATAATAAGATGAAAAATTCTCTAAGGTGTCAACTCCTCCCAGTTGACAATCAACTGGGAGAAGCAAATCTCGTAATATATTACTGCAAATATCAACATTAACACCAAACTATCAGAAACTTTAAAAGAAGTGATAAACGAGCCATTATTTTTGTCATTTTCTTTATCTCCTTGTAACATTTAAGGATATTCTTCGATTGTGAAATTCTTAATTTTGAATCCCAGAAAATACTGTATTACGGGCCCACTGTACTAAACGGCGCAGCGGAGCGCCTGAGGTAGCATCTGTGAACGCACCCGGGGGGGGGAAGAGGGGAAGGAGGAGGGAGAGGTGAGAATGGCTGCGATGACGAGGTGTGCGAGGTGAAAGTTGAGGTTGACTTGGAAGTTGCGAGGTTAGTGATGAAAAGAGACTTCTGAGAGCAATGGAAGGAAAAGAGAGAAGTCAGTTGTAGTTATTATACTACGGAGGAAAAACAAACACGTGTGAGGTACGAATAGAGTAGGTAGGTGAATTAGATATATAAGCGGTCGGGTCGTTTACGTTAGTTTGGTTTCTCGTTAAAGCACTCCTTAACTAACATGTGCTATCAGATACATTTACTTTATTCTGGAAATAATTTATCTGGTCGTCAATGTGCCTAGCCCTGAACTGCATACGTGGATTTAAACATCATGGAAGCAAAAACGGGTCTGCTTATGTGAAATATAAACTTTAATTTGTATTAAATGCTCCTCTGGCAACTCAATTTAATCCACTTTTAGTTAGAAGATAAATTTTTTTCTCAAAACTTTAAAGACTGTAATATCAAAACAAATAAAACTCGCATCATGTGGGAAAAGAAACGTAAAATGAATTTCAAATCATATTTCATAAAAATTACAACTACAATTATAGAGTCACCAACCCATTAAAAAAATCGGTGAGGGTGAGATATTGTAGCTACATAAGAGCTATGCCATATGCCAATCAAATATTACAATTCACAATACAAATGGTTTTAAGTGATCGTTTAGATGGAGACAAAAAACATACCCCCAGCACGCACAAAAAAGGACTGAAAGAATATCAGTTCTGATTGGGATGCCAAGAAAGAAAACTAAACTCTTAAAGGTCAACACCTAGCCAAAAAACTAGGATTTCCCTCTCAAACTTTCTGCTAGGGTAATGAACGAATGTTACAATTATCAAACAGAAAGATGTCTTAGTGAACTAAAATACACATTTTAATATTGTTAGAAAATTAACATTATAACAGTTGGACTTTGTGCACGTTTCTTCGTCTTCTGGAGCACCTGGCTTTGATGAGGAAATTCTAGAGGATTCCTCTGAAAATGTATTACGACGGAATTTCCAACCAAATGTCAAATATTTAACCAGAGCAAAAACGAAGGGAGGGCAATTTCTACAGGAAATCAATATTTCATTAGAGACACAGAAGAAAAAGTTACGAAGGGAATGGATGTATTAAATCACGTATAGAAAGTTTTGGAAAGTGTTACATACATGTTTGAAACCTTTGATACATGTCTTTACAGATATATTTCCGTATTAAAAGGCTCATTTACAAATTAACGAAATGAAGAAAAATATCAATAATTATTGGCAAAGTAAAACGCTGTGGTAAATTGTATAAAACGTTTCTTCTAAAAATACAAATGAATATTTTTAAATGATACGTCTTGCGTTTCGTTGAATTAGAATTCCATATTATTTCGAGTTTACATTTTGTGTTGGAAATAACTCAATGTGGATGGAATTGATTCAATATGTGCTATTCATTTGCGGCTTAAAAAGGAGATTTCCAGTCTCGCTGAATGTAATCATGGGCTCACTCTCTTCCGTCCCTTTAAGTGGAACAACAAACAATAGAAGTAAATTAGAGGACCACTCCAACATGGAACAGACCCAAGTTGGGAGCTAAGGACTTCCGAGAGGCAACTTAATCCAACTTTAGATAGACGCTTTGCGAGTGATCTAACTAGTTGGAGGGTTTCCCCTAGTCCCCGAACGTCGAGAGTAGTGAAATTCACTGTGCGTAACTTACTCAAACCTGTGGTTATTTCCGCATCTCTAGAATAATTGCTGTAGACAGATAAGAAGAAAAACGACAGCTCTTTTTTTGCGTCCGATAAAAATATTGTCATTTCTCCTCAATGAAATTTCTTCCCTGACAGTATCTTGATTTGAAATTTAACCGATGGACACATATCTCGAATGTATGCAGCTTTAAATATGAAACATTCCAACGATCTACATGTACAAATATTCATAGAGAAACTTAATAATGCGAAGATAAGAGACCCATTCTTAGAGATATTATTATTTATTGTTCATATTAAATACAAACGTAATATAGAAAGTATTGCTTTATACTAATACCTACTTTAAAAATTCTTTCCCCGTTTTGTCATTTAATTTTTAAAAAAATTAATATGTTTAAGTGTCGTTGATCGTATGTTGTAAGCATTTGTATAAAAAGAATTGTTAATACATAAATATTGTTAAAGAAGTCTACTCAAGGCAAGTAGAATGTAAACTTCGAAATAATTCTGTATATTGTTACAGGCCTCTTGAACATTATTTTATTGCGTGCAGGGGCGCAAAATATTAAAAGAAGGGAGTTGTCGGAACGAACTTAAAGTAAATGTATTATTTTATAACCATATTATAAATCTCGCCATATGACGCGAATCCAATGGCGATCCAATGGCTGGACGCTTCTCCAAAATTCTTGCACAATGCGATCAACTTAACATTAGCTTCATAAGCTATACCTCGCTAAACCTAAGCTTCATAAGCAAAATTCATAGTATTCAATTTCCTACATGTTCATACATTTTGTTTAAATTATAATTTAACACAGCTCAAAGCCGTTTTAATTACAAAGAGATGAAGTCAATTGTGATTGGCTGAGCCGCAAATCGCGCACATTCTCTCGGTCCACAACACCGTGGTAACGAATTTATCAGTCGGTCACGAGCCAGCATGCAAGTCATATGTGTGCCGCTGATTTGTCTTATTGAGTTAGTAATTAAGCCAATTATCGCAGTAATGCGTAAAGTGCACGTCTAAGGCACATCTTATGTATAATGTTCCCTGCACAAACAGCGAAATGTTAGCTATTTAACTATAAAATTGACGGTCTCAATGGCATTCTCACGTGTGCTACGCCATATCGTGCTCATTACTTGAACTCATAAACAGTGTTGTGTTAATCTACTGCGTTTGACAGTAAAAATGCTTGTGAAGGGCATTCCTTAATCTCTTATGCTATGTCTCATGACTGTCATTCAACTTTATAAACAGTGTATATCTTTGCCAATGTTTTCATGTCATATCAGTTCCGAATCAGTGTGAGCGTGGTGTACATATTCTTATATACATAGTGACAAACCAATAATTACGGACATCATTCGTGTTACGCACGAGTAACAATCAATGACCGATTGCTATGCACCCTTTTGAACATTTACGTCCTAGTCCTCAGTCATTCAGAGATGTGCCACGATACCGCTGAGCTTCGTTCGCCCAAGCCATAGCCGCCGACTCAGGGCCATGTAACCCCTCCTTGCTTGCGGCAAGAAACAGTGTGACGTGCCTGTGTTTATCACCCAACTAAGCGTATGCAACATATCTTCAATACTGTTCCTTCTCTTTCAGCTTTCATCTGCGCCTGTCTTCGATGAATTGTGCTGTGATTTCCTGACGGCCAAATTAATTACGATCTATTCTGAGATAACTTCAATTCTAAACACACCTACGGTGTTTCCACAAGTTGTTTAAACGACCTCGCAAGAGAGTTTATTTAATCCACTAATTTACTATGTAATAATTTATTCTGTCTAATTATGTTTCTAAAATCAAGAGGTGCCTTCGTAATTACCCTGAATGATAGTAGCTCTCCTAGCTTCTACTATTTCAGAAACCCACAGCGCATATGTTCGGTCCCAAAAATGCTGGTCCTTTGAAAAGCTATCCTTGTAAGTGGTAGCCCTGGCAGCTAGTATTGGGTTCCCCCCTCTAACAGTCCACTGCTCACATTTGCTAACTACTCCAGGAGTACATAATTTTGTGGTCTTTACGTGTGTGTGTAGTGTAGAAGTGTAGCGATGGATAAGCAAGATGATTGGAAACAACCTTCTTTAAAGTATTCAGAAAAAAGTTTAAAACGTCAAGAACTTACCTGGTTACCGATTATGCAAAACTGAGCAGATGCAAGCGGCAGTTGTTTGGAGCAGACAGTCATGTTGATCACACCATCACACCCTGAAACGCAGAAACAAATTGGAGGTACAATAGTTTAGGTTTCAATAGAGGAAATAATGATGTAACAACCCCGTGAAACAAAGGAAGATTATGCCGTTAACATAGGTAAGTTAACTATCTGCCGTCCTTCAAAGCAGAGGAATTTGATTTCCTCCCAATATTACCCTACCTAGTAGATAATAGGAAGAGAGCAATTGCTAAAGAGCACGCTGGGAATATAGCGCGGCAATGTTTAAGACGGAAGAGAAGAAGATCTGGTTGAAAATTGAGTGTGCTAGAAGTGACAATACCTGCCATTGCCACAAAAGACTGCAGGAGGCTCGCGATGCACTTGCATTACTATACAGAACGCTAGCAAGGAGGGGTAGAGTCTCCAGAGTAGGTCGGGAAAATGCGTGACACATGCCTCCTGAAGAAGCCGACTAAATAAGCAGAGCGAAATTAGTCCGTGTGGGGACTGATCGAATCTCAAATAATTGAACGGTTTCTCAAAAAATGAAAAAATAAAAAAAATAAAAAAACAGCGTTGGTCCAAAATTGAGAAAACGGAGTTAATGATACCACCTTGTAGTGTGAATGTTAATGCATCAGAGGATAATGTCGACTCGGCCTAAAGGGCAAGAGTCCCGAAGAAAACGAGCATAGAAAAATAGGTGAGTTAGAAGATGAGTGAGGAAGGTGGACGGTTTTCTCTCATTTCTCACAAATTTGATTTCTGGACTAATGCTCTTTTTCCGAGACGCCCTTCAATTCGGTTGACTAATTGTTTATTGTTGTTTCCAGGCACGTCAACTGTATCGTGATGTCGTTTTATTTCAGGAGGTGGGATTATTCCTTCCCCGCTGAATAGTGAGATCTGACGCCGACCTACACGTCGGCTTGCGGGCGATTTCCCCTTTCAGGTATTTCCCCTTTCGGGGCACCGTCCCAGCCGGTACAATCTCTAGGCTTCCGGCTGGCGTTTATTCAAATTCTAAGCCATGCAGAAATATAAATGTGAAGAGATTCTTTCATATCACAGAAAACAAAATCTCCTGCATTTCATGAAGACCATCCCATGTGGTAAATGTGAAATTTATCGTAACTTCGCATAGTCATTCATCGAAAATAAATTTCCAGCCTGTTGTCTTTTTATCTTTTAAATCTTTTGCTTAATGTAGCAACTCAGCCCATTAACCAGAAATTAATAGCAAATTAACGCAATCAGCAACTCCCTTCTTAACTTGTTCTTTTTATTACCTTTTTCTATCACTAGCTTCGGAGAAAAACCGCGTACTTGACAAGTAGTGCCATCAGGAACAAATGTGATAAACGGGAAGGCACCACTTGCCTCCGGGCAATTCTGTGCCAAAACGAGGGCCAGGGCCTTTCAACTCCCATATAACGTGATGGAGGCCACAGTGGCGCGCTCTCCTCTATAACCTTCTTACAGGAACTAAAATACGAACTGCTGCCAACAATACTTCAATACCTGACTGACGTCTGTTGGGAAATGAAAAAAATGCGAACCTTATAATATGGAAAAAATACCAAGACTTTCGGAATATTTTTGTGAATAAGCAAAATATATGTATTTGTTTAGAGCATAACAAAATCAATTGCGGAAATTGTATTTAATATTATTTAATAGGATAATAAGATGTTTAATTCATTTTCGCGTGAACTTTGTCAATTTTTCTCAGTTTCAGTCTCACATTCCTTTCTCAACATAAGTATTCAGACAAGAATTCTGCAGTGTAAGATTAATTAACAATTGCATTGGGGGACATGTACAAACTAAATAAAATACGTATTTCTGAAAATAGAGCATTAGATCACTCGCATTCATAAAAAGTTGCAGCTATATCTGAGAGATATATTGCGGGCACTGGCATGAGTCCACCTATTGTGGGACTCCCGGGTTAATAGTAAGTTCCGTATTCTCCTTGTGTAAGGAATTGAATACGCTTAACAAAGCAGTTGTTTGTCCACATTCTGTAGGCTTTTCTCAAAAATGTTTTACAGTTTCAGACGTTGATGGTTGAACGAATTAACAAATTCAACACTTGAATAAATTTTTAAATAAGAAGACCAACAACACATGATTTGTCAGACAACATTCATCAAACGAATCACCAGTGATTCTACTTTATATCCCACTATAGTCTTTCCTATGCGTAAAGAAATCTCGGAAGAAAGCCTGTGCGCATATGCCGGCATTGCCACTCACTGTGAGGCGTCGCGGCGCCGTCAAGCCCTCACCTCCTAATGAGCCGCCGGTCCCCCTCCACCTTGAGAGCGCGGGAGGAGAGCTGTTCAGGCGCTTCTATTATCGGGAGGAGGGGTTAGGAGGGTGGGAAGGAGGGAGAGAGGAGCCGCGTGTCTGATACGAAGGGACGTTCCGTAAGTGAGCTCGTGACAACTGGCGGAATCCGAGGGGAGATCATCGGAATTACGTGGTTTGATGGAATCGCGTAGTAATTGCTGGCGATTCGTTCGCTGAATGTTGTCTGACAAGTTATATGTTGTTGGTCTTATTATTTAAAAATTTGTTCAGGTACAAGTAAATAACCGTGCGGTTAAACTGAAGAAAACATTTATTCTACAAATAGTTTGACGGATTGACAGATACGTGTTGTAATTGATGGCGATTCGTTTACTTAATGTTGTCTGACAAATTATGTTGTTGGTCTTCTTATTTAAAAAAAATTGTTCAAGTACGAGTGAATAACCGTGAGGATAAACTGAACAAAATTCTACAAATATTTTGACGGTTTGACGGAATCGGGTAGTAATTGCTGGCGATTCGTTTACTTCATGTTGTCTGACAAATTATATGTTGTTTCTCTTCTTATTTAAAAATTTGTTCATGTACAAGTGAATAACCGAGCGGATAAACTGAGCAAAACATATATTCTGCAAATATATATTAACATGGGTTCAAATGTAGTCCCGCGTCATTTTACGAGAGGCGGACCACGAACCGCTGAATTACAAATTGCCATCGCTACTTCCTCACACACACCGACGGCAACGATTTGGTCCACGCACGGTTCCCGACCACCGCAATTTACGAAAGGCAAAGCTGAGATGGAACGCGGAGCGAGCGCCAGCATCTGAGAAGTGGCGGAGCTTAACTCCGAGACCATCCGACCGGTAGAGAGGTTGCTGTGGGGCACGCTTTGTCATTGAGATCGCGGGCACATCCGCAAAACTACCACTATAGTGCGATTCCTTTAAGTCTGTCCCTCAACCCCTATGGTCACGATGGAATATCACGCGGCATTCCGCGTCTTTCCCCGTCGTACCCCTAAAAGTCGTATGATCGCAAGCACTGCTTGATAGGTCGTGATCATGCTTGGCGGCACGACTGAGAATCGCTACTTCCTCACACACACCGACAGCAACGATTTGGTCCACGCACGGTTCCCGACCATCGCAATTTACGAAAGGCAAAGCTGAGATGGAACGCGGAGCGAGCGCCAGCACCTGAGAAGTGGCGGAGCTTAACTCCGAGACCATCCGACCGGTAGAGAGGTTGCTGTGGGGCACGCTTTGTCATTGAGGTCGCGTGCACATCCGCAAAACTACCACTATAGTGCGATTCTTTTAAGTCTGCCCCTCAACCCCTATGGTCACGATGGAATATCACGCGGCATTCCGCGTCTTTCCCCGTCGTACCCCTAAAAGTCGTAAGATCGCAAGCACTGCTTGATAGGTCGTGATCATGCTTGGCGGCACGACTGAGAACGTCACGAAATACCCAGACATATTCCATCGTGAAGACGTGCCTTTGAGGGGCAAAGTTAGAAAAATCGCAGTACAGACAACAAGGGGTGGAGCTAGAGTCCCTAGATACAGACAGCAGCGCATTCCATTGTTCCACCGATCCCTCAATTTTATGTCCAGTTGACAAGAGAATTAGAATTGTAAGATAGTGTGTGTGTTGAGAACCATGAATCTATCCAAATCAATTTTAATAATCTTAAACATCTCTATAACGTCACGAATTGTTATAATTTTTCTTCAGCTCCTGATTGCTGCCTGGTGGGGCTATCGAGTGAGAGGATATTAAATGGTTGCGCTACTCTCTATGACGCCAAGCCGTCGTGCCCCTGGGCGCGGGGCGAGGTCATCGAGGGGAAGCTGTCGCCTGCGTCGTCGATGCCCGGAGAGCCGCGCCTGCGAGGTTCCGTCGACCGTCCCGTATGCTGAACATGAAGAGCCCCAGCGAACAAGACGTTAAGAGAAATAAAATATACCCAAGGCAAATCGTTAATAACATATAAATATTTTTTAAACTAAAAAAGTTATAGAATCTTAAAGTCAAAGAATCTCATCAAAGTAAAATATACGTGAAATTTGAAAACTTAGCGACGAATTAAATATATAGTAAGTTTCTTTTTATACTTGTCATGTACTTGTGTGTTAAACCTATAAATCATATTCCTAGACAGAGCGTCCTGCGGGGAATTAGTAATAACCATCTCGGTGGGTCTTAACGCGCTTTGGTTGTGAGGACACCATGCACTGGAGATCATACCCACGGTGAATTTTCACTTAGGGTTAACGAAACCCGGTCGATTCAGGAGTTGTATAGCTCTTTTCGCTTTTAATAATGAGCTTTTTTAAGAAATCACGGTCAGATAATAAATTCAATAAGAATTTTCCAAACGAGATTCACCTACAGTAATAAATTAATGTGGTAGCTCGTAATGATATGCGATGCTTTGTCTCTAACAAGTTGACACAATTTATTAATTATCCATTAAAATATAGTAATCATGAACGTACAATATTATATAATTTACATTACACTGAAAGGTTTTTAAAACAAAATCCAGATATTAAGATTATACAATGTGATGAAGGTGGAACATATGCAGCTATTTTTAAAAATGATTACTTAACTAAAGTAGAAAAAAATTTCTCAGATAGTTTAAAATTTTCTGTTAGAAATAAATATTCAGTAAATAGTTATCTTAAAATAATACAAAATTTGCTGAAAAAGTGGAAAAATTGTTCTTATATAAGTTCCAATGAATGTTATAATATGTATCCCACTACCCCTAATGTAGCTTTTGTCTATGTATTGGTGAAAGGTCATAAAACAAATTTACCAGTTAGACCTGTATATTTTCAATAGGCACGATTGGTTATTTCCTGTCAAAATTTTTAAATCAATTATTGAAAACTTTTCTTGAAGATAATTATAACCATGGTATCAAAAATAGTTTTGAGTTGGTTCATAAATTAAAAAGTACAAAGATGAATTCAAATCTCAGATTAGCTTCTATTATTGCCATGTATCCATCAATCCCACATAAATTAATTTTAAATGCAGTTGAAGATGTGTTAAAAAATAATAATAGATCTCTTAATATTCCTCCTGAACAAATATTTATTGCTGTAAGAGCTATCTTAAATAATATTGAATTTAAATTTAATAATAAAATTTATCATCAAAAGAATGGCACACCTGTAGGTGGTCCACTAAGTGCACTGTTTTCTGAGTTTTTAATGAGAAAACTTGAACAAGAAGTTTTAAAAAACATACAATATAAATTATATCTGAGGTATGTTGATGATACATTAGTTATCTTACCAGAAAATTCTATGGACACAGTACTACAATATTTTAATGCATATAATCCGGAAATTCAATTTACTTTAGAAACAGAAGAAAATTCAAGCATAAATTTTCTGGATATTAGTATTTTTCGAAAAGAAAATACCTTAATCACTAATTGGTATAGAAAACCAATATATGCTGGAATGACATTAAATTTTTTATTATGCCATCCCTTAGCAATGAAGAGGGCTGTTATTTCTAATTTAGTGGACAGAGCAATAAAACTTTCTGCACCAATTTTTCATAACTCATTTTCTGCACCATTTTTAATTTATTGATAGTTAAAGGAATTTTCATTTTAAATAATTATCCTTTAAAATACATTCATAATCACATCCAAAAAAGGTTAAAATTAATTTATTCTAAAATGTTTTGGATCCTAATATGAATAATGAAGAATAAAACTTCATATGTCTGCCTTTTATTCCAAAAATTAATAGTTTCTTAAAGAAAGAGTTAAAATCAAAATTTAATATAAAACGTTATAATAGTGTAAATAATACAAAACATGTTTTGAATTTGAAAGATAAAAAAGAATTATTTGATTTCCAAAATTTAATTTATAAAATCAAATGTTAAAATTGTCCTAAAGTTTATATTGCGCAAACTAAAAGGAAATTAAAATCTGAAAATATCAGAAATATAAACGAAATTTCACAAAATCTAAATTCTATTTCGACACAGAATTGAAATGGATCACATGATAGATTTTTAAAATGTTGAAATATTAGGTATAGAACCAAAACAATTTTCGAGATATATTCTTGAGACTTTATTTATTAAAACTCATAATTGTTGAATCAAATGTTTTCACAAATTTATATGATTCACTCCTCAAAAATTTTTATATAGATTAGATTGGTAAGATTGTTAAATCCCAAAAACATACCTAAAAACATACCCATTGATTGACGATACCGTGGTTCCCTTCCTTGGTAATAAATTATTTATATAACAAATTATTTGACTTGGAATATAATTTATTGTTAAGTTTGTGATTTGAAAAGAACATAAGGTAAGCTCCATATGTTTATATTGAGTAATAATTATTTTGAGAAAAAAATCAAAATTGTTTAAAAAATTATTTTCAGTTAATGAACTTTCATTAATTTGTATTCTAGCCTGATGATGAGGTAAAGAAATCTCGAAACTGTTGCTGGATGAATGTACATTAAAGTTTATAATTATTAAAAAATAAAGTCTGTTTCAATAATAATTTGACCAAATTAAATACAATTAAATAGATTTAAATATAAACAGACTTATATATGATAAATAATGTGGTGTCAATTATTATATGTTCCAGCCACTACTACTTCCGGAAACAAAGTTCTCATTTGAACTAGATTTAAAAAATTAAGTTCGGTAATGGAAACAAACTGTTGTTTTTAAGAAATGAAGTAATAATTATTCAGTTATATCTTTGGTAATTTATTCGTTAAGCATTTATTAATTCTAGTGGTATGAAGAGGATGCACGAAGCTAGAAGTCATTATGAATTATATCTGTCGCTGTTGCAATATTTTTTCTATATTTATTCCCCCTACTCCTACTTGCCCTCACGTTCTGGTGCCAATGCAACTGTTCCTCCTACCACTACTCAGTTTATCAATACTATTATTGCATAAATTTGTTTGGGTGGTAGGTCATGGACGGTCCCGTACGGGAATACCTGTAAACAACGTTTAATATGGCAACATGCACAGGACTACTAAATACTGGAATGATAACATGTTTTCAAAACAGGAAAAAAAAGAACTTTAATTCTTTTCTTTGGTTGCTCACGGCAACAATGCAACAATACGTGAATATTCCCTCAAGCTTGGCAACACTATTTGGACACGAAATTACCATTAATTACATTAAATGAAATTTCAATTAATCAAATTACGTGAGATTACCATCAATCCAGTTACAAGAAATTACCATTAATCAGCTGATTTGCAATTGTTTTATGTTCAGGAATTCCTTTACTCAAAAAAAAACCAATATCATTAACAAACTCTTTTTATACGTACGTATTTGCCAAATACAACAATGAAAATGTAAAGAAAACAATACTAAATTTTATATTGCCGGCTGACAAACAATTACGTTCGTTCTGTTTTAAAATTTCGAAAATTCCACTATTCTTGCCAATGTTTATTTAATTTATTTGAATGTACGCGAGCACATATCTGATTTTAAATAATTACGCTGCGAATGCGAAACTTCCTTGTTGCTGCGTCGTCGAAAACAGCGCCGTTGCCAGTTCGGTCGTGCTATGCGCGCTCACTCGCACGCGCCGACGTACTCGCGCGCTCCAATCTTGCACGGCCGGTTTCCCTCAAAATAATTCTCCCCAGGAATTCCATAAATTGTCTGATCACCTCGAACCACAAATTCACAAATAAATAATACTTCTTCTTTCTTCTAATTGGCTCACTGCATCAACAAATGTTCGCGCTGTTTACATGACCATTACACACTTTCGATTCGCCGCCAAAATGTCTAAGTCCGAAATATTTTACAAATTATGAGTTCGTCAAACCAATTCCAATTTTAAGCGAACACGATGTCTCTCTCCCTGCTGACTAGACAGAACTCTACTAAAAACCATCTCGATTTAACATGTTACCTCGGAATATAAAAAATGCCGGCGAAATCCATTTTCACCTTTTCATTGTTGTTTCCATAATTTTACTAAAATGTCCAATATTACTTATTTTGACATGTTTCCGCGTTTATTCATTACGGCTTCTTCCCAATGTTAAGATTTTCTTGTCCAAACAGATGTTTTCGATTTATTTTACGTCGAAAATTGCTAATTTCTCTGTCGACATTACACATTAATTAGTCGCTTGTTTTGGTATCATTAATTTGTAATATTTCTTTATTTCGAAAATTCAATGTTCTATAAACTCTTTAGATCATTTATAAATTTTGTTAAATTTATACCATGACGATTCCCAACGCCTTTCGTTGCCTAATTAGCATTTCTTCATACAATTTTGGTAATTCAAGTTACTATATTCGACATGTTCGACTGGGTTTTTTCTCTAAAAATTTTGATTCCAATTTTAAGCGAACCCGTCGTCCGATCGCGTTCAAATAAAAACCACAATGTTCATTTAATTATTCTCTAACTAACCGGACGGTCAGATTTTTCCCAAAATTATCGAATTCATTGTGTTCTCCAGAATTGCCGAAATACTCTTTCCGCGGCGCGCTGTTCTTTTGTCTTGCTCAGATCGATTCATAATACACCTTGTTTGTTTCATTGACTATAGGTCAATAAATATTTACTCTTTGTCCACAATTGTTTTTGGGGAATGTCTAATAAAATGAAATCATTACACTGTTAAGTTAGTAATGTATAACCACATAATCACTGCTTTGGTTTCAGTATCATAAGTTATTGTATCGAAGTTAAACGTATGAGATATGCTGGGGAATCAAAACACCAGCGAAAAATATGACGAAGTAGCAACGGAGACTTCCAAAATGAATTCGAAAAGTGTGGTGCAGTAGCAAAAATGTTTTTTGAAAACTCAAAACATTTTGTGAAAAAAAGCTTCAAATTTCGCTTTTTTAGTAGCGCTTAAACGCCATTTTCTTAAAAATTGCTAAAACGTTTTCAAAGAAAAATTGCTATTCGAAGAAGATTTTACTGTTCTTAATATTCTAAAATAATATTTCCGTTCTACCATTAGGAAAACAAAAAATTAAGAATATGTCAAAAAATGTACTTTGGGAAGCGATAGATGGCAGCTGCCGTGCGTATGAAGCAATTTCGAATAGTTTGCCCAGACCCAAAGAAATAGAAAACTAATACGGGAACGTCTGTGCCATTCTGTAGCACCAGCAAATTTAAATTAATAGAGGCTCTCATGGACACATTTTCGCGGGCAAAGGGCTTTAATACTCAGCGGAGAAAGGAATAAAAATACGGGTGCCGAAACCACCCTAACATACTATAATAGATATTACCAATTAATGAAATTGAAAAATCATGCGAGAGAATAAATTTATTAATAAACATTGTATTTCAAAAGAAACTATCCAAATCTTCTCTTGTAAATATTTAAAAATAATTATTTAAATGCTGCGTTCACGTTTAAAAGCAACTATTGTTAATCTATAGATGTAATAATTGGTTGGGTTTTTGACTAGCAACTGGCACGAACATACCACCTTATTATAGGAGAATGGAGTGTAAGAATTCATTTGATACGCGCGTTATAACTTTAGGCGGAACTAAATACTCAAATATTTGCATTATTCACTCAAAATCGAAACCGTTTGATTGTTTTCGGATATTTTGAATCTTCTTGGGATCTAACAAAAGAATTAACCACACACGTGAAAAGAGGCAGCATAGTTTTCTTTGCATTTCTGCGCGCATTCGAAATTAATAATATGTAATAAATTACCATTATTAATAGCACACATTTCCAATGAACAAAAGTTATTTAGTATGACTATTTCGCGATAAACTCGAAAAACATTTTTAAATAAAGAAAGCAAAAAATTATATACAAACTAATAAATACCAATTATGAATGTAAAATAAAGTTCGAAAGATTTTAAAAATAAAAATAATCAATAAAATAATAAAAAAGTAATAAAATAATAAAAAGGAATAAAATAATAAACCAATATAAACATAAAATGGAAAAGATTGGTTTTGGAATTTAAAATATGTTAATTTGAAAACGTCTCAATATCACTGTTTACGTGAATAATTTATTACAAGACACGGAAGGTACACTACGAAAATTAATTCAGATTATTTATTTAGAACATTCTTTAATATATTCTTAAATATCTTTTTACGAACCAGAATAAATAACTGATGAACAGTGGAGCTGTAAATTCATTATGTTTGACATCTCTTCCTTTGATTTTTGTGTTGAAAGTTCATATTTTCTTTCACAGCACACCCACTAACACTATTTTAAAACGTTTCACGTGATTTTCACTAGTTTTGGACATTTAATTGCTTTTTACATTACCATATACGTACGTATACACGAAGTGATATACGTAGTATAGGGAAAGTTACGTAATGCTGCGCGAAAAAATGGCCAATTTTCGGCGGAAAAAAATCAATTGCCGGGCCGTGAAAAAGAATAAGTGGATAAAACCAGTTGCTAAATCAAGAAAAAAATCCCCTAACGCGTGGTGTAGCCAGAAACCCTGTTTTCTAGGTCCTTGATACCGAAAACCCAATTGAAAGGAAAACGTCCGTCTGTCCGTCTGTGAACACTGCTAGCGCCTAAACCATACGTACGATTTCTTCCAAAATGTATTTTCCCCGGTCGATCTAATTCTAGTCGAAACTTTGAGATTTTGAAAAATATTCTTCAAAATTTGGGGGTACTTTACACCAAACCCCCCGGACATTTTCAAAATTTTCTCGAAAACGGCTCCAAATTTTTTCTTTAAATTTCTTGTATGAATAGAGTAAAATGCACTTATTGACATGGCGTGGGTCCGATTCTCAATAACTCTGAATTTTCGAAAATTGTGAAAGTTTGAATTGTTTTCGGCGTCTTACTCCAACTACAAAATTAAAGATAGAGATATTTTCTTCAAATCAAATTTGTTCTGCGTATTGAGTTCTTTCATAAAGGTCATGTAAATGTTTCTCAAAATTTTAGTAGTTTTCACGCAATATTGCGTGCAATATGTGCAATTTTAAAAAATTACAAAAACAAGATTTTCTCAAAATCGCCTCCAATTTCTTCCTTTAAACTTTTGGTAGGGATAGTGGTAAATGTACTCTATTAGATGACATAAAAGGCATTTTGCTCTATAGGTTGTGTTTTTCAAAAATTACAAAAATGTAAATTTTTTGACATGTTTCTCACGTCGATAACATTTACATTAGTGGCGATTTTTTCACATTATTATGTTTAGGAGTACATATGCTTTAAATAATGTCAAGTAAAGTTTCTCGGAAATACAACCGTTTTCTGTGGAAAGTAGCTCAAAATTTCGCATTTTCAGAAACGCTCAAACGCCATTTTCTCATATATGGCTGCAAATGTTTTCTTCAAACTTCTGTAACGGATAGTGCTAATTGCTCTCTTTAGTATAGTTTATTTTTAGTAAAGTTTATTTTGAGTTATTTTTTGTTTTTTTCAAAAATTACATAATTGTAAGTTTTTTGAAAGATCTCTCACATCTTTAATATGCACATTACCAGCAATTTGTAAACATTATTATATTTGTCAGTGTATGTGCTTCAAATAACTTCAAATAAAGTATTTTGAAAACTCAAACATTTTCTGCGAAAATGAGCTTAAACTTTCGCATTTTTAGTAGCACTAAAACGCCATTTTCTTTTAAACGGCACATAATTTTTAAAAGAAAATTGCCATTTACGGCTAGGTTTTTGTGTTCTTTAATATTCTAAAATTAATGTTTCCGTTCTACCGATAGGAAACCGAAAAAATAAGAAAATGACAATGGTATAATATGAATTAGTTTATAAAGTTGTCCTTTTTTTGCACGAATAAGATGATATTCTAGAACGAACGACGTTAGGAGTGTGTTCAGTAATATCTTCTTATGAGTGCAAAAAAGTAACATTATAAACGAGTTGCATACATAATTTTTATAACAATATTATGATTTAAGGAAGCGAAATAAATATGGATGTTAAGTTGTAATTCGTAGTTTATATTTTGAATTCATGTTATGACGTCATGTCATGACGTCACGTACCAAAGCAACTAATATGTTTACAAATGGTAATTAGTTTGAAAGTCACGATTCAAAATAGTTACGTAATTCTGCTCTTGTAGAGCTCAATGTATGTATTAAAGAAGTCAGGAACTTTCAATAATTTGTGCAAGGGTTTCCGGAATCAGAGAATATGGTGAGTATTGTCAGTTTCTCGTTTATTCCATTCAAAAATTAATTATAGTTATTTAGTTTGTTTCTTTCGTGCATTTTCTGGAATTACATGTAGGCTGTTGGATGTAAGTCTTTTTCTATGACAGTCATTAATAATTTTAAAGTTCAACGTAAATATTTCAACAGCTGGGATTCATTGTAATATTTTCAATTTTATTTCTTCTAGTAATTTTGATAAGAAAGATGACATTGTTTGCAGATGGAAAAGTTTTCTCACGCGGTTATACTGCACATTTCCAGCCATTTGTAAACACTATTGAATTTGTGAGTATAAGTGCTTTGAATGACTTAAAATTAAGTTTTTCGAAAACCCAAAACTTTTCTATAAAAAAGAGCTTCAAATTTCGCATTAACAGTAGCACTTAAACGCCATTTTCTTGAATCGGCTTCAAATTTTTCAACGAAAATTGCCATTTAGGACAAGGTTTAATTGTTTTTTTTTATATTCGTAAAATAATAGTTTTGTTCTACTATTGGAAAAGCGAAAACTTGTAGTTTGGGCGGCGATAGATGGCAGCTGTCAAGAGTATTGGCAAGTCCGAAAAGCTAGCCGAGACCAAACGCAACAGAAAACTAATATGGGAAAGTCTGTGCCATTCTGTAGCACCACTAGTTTATCTATTGCTGCACGTAAAGTTTCTCTAAAACGAGTCAATGACTTTTAATGGTTATAGTATCCTCTTGTTTTCACAGAATGATGCAATGTAAACATTCGCAAAGTAAATATGCTGGTACATGATTGATGAAAGGAAAACAAGTGCACTTGAATGTTTTATTTTGCCGCGAGATTTCGGTGATTTCTTGTTGATAAATGGAATTGAATGATAGCTGGGATTGGATAATGCTTGAATCAATTGTTTATTCCATTGGGCATTCAGAACATGAGTAAAATTGTAAAATTTAAAAAATCATACGGAAATAATATTAAATATTACTCCGTGAAGCGCCGTGGCATGTTTTGCTAACGCAACCCGCACGACATGGATGTATTACCGGACAAGGAAGAGTATTTGTGTGACCCTGTGATTTTGCGTTATGATTAAAATGCTACCAACGATACGCTGAAATTGGGAATACGTAGGAAGTGTTTTTTTTAATGAGATGAGATACGAGTATAGCGGAGAGATATAAATGTGACAGATACATTTTGTATTTTAAAGATTAATAACTTCAGATTTGCGACTTATTTGTGTCTCAGAATTTCCCATTAATAAAACATTGCATAGCATATTGCTACGAAAGTGAGTCTGGACGATAATGAATCAATAAACATACTGTCTTCATTGATCTAGAAGTTAGACTAGCTAATCAGAATTCAGTTACTTTGCCTATTGATGAACATTTATCTCTCTTACCCTTCCACATTTAATTTTGATGAGGTTTAAAATCCCTTGATAAGAAATTTCTGTTCATGTCACTTTCAATTTAGAAGCGTATTTATCTATGTCCTGAAAAAACGAAACCGGTCTTCTTCAAACAAACACACCTGGCGGCATTGAAACACGGAAATCGCACGACAAGGGGTAATCACGGCAGGGGGAACTCCCCACCCTCCCGGTCAGTGCTAACACGCACCGGCCGCCGGGCCAGGCCAGGCCAGCGCGGGCTTCCGCGAAACCATTAGAACAACACCTCGCTGTAATTCCCTCCCGGAGGAAAAGTTGCTGAAATATTCAGAGACTTTCAGTTAAATCGCCTGAAAACTTTTCACTCCGGTGAGGGTTCCAGCCGCTTCGCGCCCCGCGTCGTCCCGCCACACCCAGTGCGTGTGGGTGCGTGGAATATACTCTCTATACAGAGCCCCTCCAAACCCCCCTCCCCGCCCTTGCCCAACGCCGCCCCTGCCACCCACCCGCAGCTCCGCAGGCTAAATTGCCCTGTAACACACAGCCCCCGAATCCAATAATGCGAGAGCCGTTATTGGGGAGTGGATTACTTCGCGCGCCGGTCTTCTCCAAGTCTCCCCCTCCCCTCCTCACCTCTCCCCCACTAGTACGTGCTCCCCCTACCCGCTTCCCCACCCCCATCCCCATCAGCACGAGACTCCCCTACTCGCAGTTCGGCGCGACTCATTTTCCTTAAACTCGCGAAGAGAAATATGCCCTTTTAAAAACTTTAAGCTGGTAAGCGGGTGTAAATCGCTTAAAATACATCGGTCTTCTCTGTTCTGTTGCGAGCTACAAGCTCCGGCTAGAGCTTGCTGCCTTTTGCAGTATTCGTGCTTGGAGGAAGATGAAAAGATGCGTATCAGAATTGGGAGGAGAAAGTTGGCAAAATAAAATGTGTATGCAAAGTTTTTTGTAAGAGCAAATTCTTGAAGAAAAAGGAACTTAATTCTTGTTAAAACTCTAATTGAAAAACTGTAGTAATTACAACTGACCTTAAGGTATGGTAATGGAGCAGTGAGCAAGTATGCGAAGCCAAAAGTTACGGGTTCGAGACCCACGTAACGCATGGTTATTTTCACAGTGCGCTTATGGCGTGATTGTTTTCTGCCGAAACATTTTTCATTTAAGCAGTAAATACTACCCACAATCATTTCATTATTGTAATTTGCCCAACATAATTACTCTGCCATCCTTGATAAAGAGAAAGGGTACCATCACCTGCTCAGAAAAAAATATGACATAAATGCGTAAACCTCATTCTTTGTACTAATCACAATTATGATAATCGTAACATGATAATCATAACATTGTTTAAAGAAATTTTGTTTCTCGAATTATTGTTTTCGTCATTTCCTTTTCCAACAAAATTGCGCAGTATATATAAGAATCAACGTTTAATAATTATTTCCTCAATGGAAGTGAATTAGTTCTTTTTCTTCATATTTCAAGTTTCATTACTTTGTGCAAATTAATAAACCGGCCTTACGTCACGTTTATTTCGCCAAAGTTTAATTTCTATAATTTCGCGCAGATGTAATTATGCCATGAAATATCACACTGCGAGAGAAATGTTAAAAAAGATACTTTGAGAAATGAGATCTTTCATCATAATTTCATATTTATCTTGCAGGCAGAGGAAATATTTTATATAATACACTTAAAAAATTGCCTTATGCTCTCTAGACGCAATCATATTAAATCACATTTCAATTACGTGGACGCTTTGCCGTGGCAGGAATGTTTTTTAAAAATTCATACTAAATTTCATGTTTGAACTTCTTTATATCATCACTTACCCTTCAAACGGAACATCTCTACATTTTGCAGCATCGTTCTGATTTTACCAAAGTACTATGTTAAATAAGATAATTTCTCAAGTTCATTTCATTTTCTTAAACAAATAATTCAAAACAAAAAATCTGCCTGACAGTAAAAGCTTACTTAAGAAATGTTTAAGCACTTAATAGATTTTACAGTGGATATTTTTACATTGCAAATTAATTCTATACATATTAATAAAGGAGTGAGATTTGATTTCAATATTTCCGCATGTATTTTCGTGCTTTGAATACAGGAGGAAATAAATGCTAAGCAATTTTCAAATTCAATAAGCAAGTGTTTAAAAGTAAAAGTAAAAATGTGTTCATTTACGATGGCTAGTAATAAAGTATTATTACTGTATCATTGGTTAATATTTAACAGCTGTCCTTCACATTTCAAATGCGATTATTGGAGTTGTTTTGTAACACGTGAAACATTTTGACATGTACTACACATGTTTCAAAGTATTCATACTAGCGTATAAATGATGTCGGTAAATGATACTTGCGTGAATAATTTTACTGCCTTTATCCCCCTACTTTCCATTCACAGAATAGCCGGGGCTCCAGCGTTAATCGAACACCACTAGTTGACCATAATACGCAGATTGCAGAAAGCTCGTAATTACCTTCACCAATTGATTACGTCATTTTGCGTCGATACGTTCGGGTTAAATATGACAAATGTAATTCATGACATTCTTCGGCGACCACGTTAATTTAATTGCACGTGGCCTGCGGTGGAGCATAACCGCCCGATTGGCCTGTCGGCTACCGACCAGCGACTGCCGCCGGCGGCGGTGATTGGCTGACCGCAAGCGCTCACCGCGCGCCCTCGCGGTGCGCGGACGAAGCTCACGTCCGCGCTGCACTGATGCACGGGATACGCAATCAGTGGGGAGGCGCATCCAATTTGATCCGGCGGAGAGTTATTGTAGCTCGAATTCACAACAGTTCTCACATGAGCAGTATATGTTAGGTCTCTTAGAAGTTCCAAGTCCACACTGTCTAACATGATTCAGAGGATAAATTTTTTTGTTGATCAACACCTATATGTTGGCTTACCTCTGCCAAAAGATAGAGTGGAGGTGTTTTTTCTCAACAAATTAATGAGAGCATCTATTTCAAACACAATACTCAATTAGAGCTCGTTTTGTTTGGAGGTGTCTTTAATACATTCCAATGGAGTTCATCTTCGAATTAGCCATAGGTTCATATCGAAATTAGCCATAGGTCTCTTACTCTCCCAATTTAAATATATTCTCTGCATCCATATTTCCAATTGTGGCGAGCTACCATTACTCCACACCGAAGGTTAGCGGCTTGCATCGGCAAGCATAACATCTCGGCGGCACTACTTCGAAAAAGTGCTGCCGCATGCAGCGAGGGCCAATATATAGGGGCCTCGCGGAGCCAGGAACAGCAGACGAGACAATGCGGAGCAGACGGGACCATGCGGAGCAGACGGGACCATGCGGGGGACAGGCGAGTCAGAGGCGTACGCGAGAATTGTGAACGACCTGCACCAGTGCACCAAGAACGCTCTTCCATGATGACTCGTTCGCAAAGGTCTGCGGCCGCTGCTGTCATCTTCGCCGCGCCTGCACCACGGAGTGATGGGGTAAGAGGCCGCCACGTCTGAGCTCGACTTCCTGTACATTCCCTCATCTGATTTATCGTCTCCCCTCTCTCTCACTTCATGTAGCCGTAATAAATGGTAAATTGTTTGGAACAAGACTTCTTTTTGAGGACACTGCCCTCCCTTTCCCGATCTCCATAAAATCCTCCAAGTCAACCACAGTACTCCAAATTGACGCGCTGCCTCAGGAATACGCTAAAACCAGTCAGCTCCGAGGGTGGCACGTCACACAATATTCTAATAACTTATACAAGTTATTAATTCAGCGAATACGATACATTCCCCGTACTATGGCCTTCCTCCAGCTCAGCGGAATCAAGACAACACAATTAACAACCGGTGAGATTTTCTTCCTCACTTATTGCCTGGTTTCCACCTACATTTCCAGAGGATATAGCAGAGTACTATACAACAACAACCATAACAGACCTACGAAAGGAGAGTAATATTCACAACATCTTGCATACTACCTTTGATAATTTGAAAAAAAAGGAAAATGCATTCCACGAAAATCTAGTAGCACATGGAAAAAATGCAGAGCAATTCAGTTCCACAATCAAATTAATAACTTTTACCAAATTAAATCGTCCAAGATGTTCAACCCAAGAGGGAAATTCGCACTGTCCAGAATAAAATCAGTTCACACAAAATTAACACATCTGAATCTAATTCCTAAAACATTGCCTCTATTTCTAACACTATTGTAACGATATACATTATATAAATCTAAATTAGTCATCAAGGACAATCTACAAAACTGAATAAAACTTTAGATACCTTATTCCTTGTATTATATTCCTTACAAATTATATTGGGTATAGATATTCGGCCGAATATCAGAACCAAGTAATCGCATTTTGTAAAAATTGTAATATTCTTAATGATTTAATAATAATTCAAACATCTCTCAAAGTACACAATCAACTCTTGTTATTGGTAACTTGTTATTGGTATTGCATTTCAGTGAAGCAACATCCCTGATCAATGCAACTTATTTCATGATACAATTTCCTGTTTTTCATCGAAGTAATTCCATTGTATCTAATTGTTAATGCATGTAACTGTTTATAGATGTAAATTATGTTAAGTAGTTAGAATAGAATAGTATATTTATTTTGCTACCTAGGAATACATGGAATATTTCCGGTAGTAGCGTTTTCTAAGCAATTACTACAAATGCATAAATCAAACATCAAGTAACATTATAATATTTACAAATTACTAAATAAAATTTTACAAAATCAATGTATTAACTAGAGCCGGACAAAAACGCCCTCAGTTCCGTTCGTTCTCGGGACGATACCAGGCGCGCCGATACTACTGTGTCCGAGAATGTCAGTTCCGGAACTACTGTTATCGAGAACGAACGATACCGAAACTTGGCCTGTTATCGGTGTGCGCCGAACGCGTCGAATAAATGCTGGAGGCGTCACCGGAGCTCTCGCCAGAGTTTAGTATAGTTCAAACGCGAGGCAGTCTGGCGGCATGTCTTCTTGAATAAGACAAACTATTTTTGCGATTAGCGTGATTTGTACGTTGACCAATGCACAAGCAATCTAGCGGCACCTGTAATTTTTGTAGACAGCCTTCGGCTTTTGACATGTATATAATAAAAATAATAAAAAAATAACAATTATGATCATTATTTATTTCACCTATTTTCACGTAAATATATATTTAAGGCATATTTAACTTTCTAAGCCTTTTTTTCTTGAAATGTATTTCTATTTTCTTCTACTTTGGTTAAAAACGTATGTTCAAATCACTTACACTTTCATTAATCCCAGCCGTTTGGCATCGTACTTCTATTTTTTATCTAGATCTAGACCGAGGATGTCATTTGTTTGTTAATTCGACATTATGATCTTTAGATACTCGCTTTCCTCTAAATTCTTTATACAAAGAAAAGAAGCAAATTATCGTAGGTTAACGATGGGTCATGGGTGATCGCTGAGATCAGATTCGCAATGCAAACATCACTCGCGTCTCAGGGGGCAAGTCGATAACCGCGACTTCCGACTTTGATATCTCTCCGTCCCACATGTTCTTCCAGGAAGGTAAAGGAAATGGAAGGAAGGTTCTGTTAATTGAAAGAATTACGCATTAGGTCTGTTTCGTATGCCAGTGATACAATTAAAGTCAATTCAAAAATTTATTTTTTGTCATTTCTAGGCTTATACTAAATTACAGTATTTTTCTATGGCGCAAAAAATGTTATAAATTTATTAATTTTTCCTCATTTTATATGGTGTATCAATGTAGTACATTATAATTAATTATGTATTTCGAATTTCTGAATTTCTCTAACCGTGTGTGGTGATGGGGCAAGGAGTTGAATAGGCTGATTTGCAGTGGGCACCATTGTTTGGCCACCAATTGTTTCACCCAATTCAGAGGCCATGGCGGCTTACATCCACTGTTACACAATGAATTGTGCCCAGTGACGAAAGGACGTTTTCACGCAGGGAAGAACAGTACCCACATCAATTTTATTTCGCATATGCGTTTTTATTATGTAATGATGAAATTAATACCAGATGTTAATTGTGTTTAATAAACATACCTTACATTCGAACTTGTAAGAAACTTAAATGACATAACAATAGGTTTGAAATGAATTATATTTCCCTTAGCATATATTTTTGTGCTTGATATGTAATTCTGGAGTGTTAACTTTTATCATTATTTTCTTTGCTTACTTGAAAATAAACTGCAAGTCCATTTACATTATTAGAAATTCCGATTAGTAACCTTGATATGAATATTGTGTAATAATTCACAATGTAAAAACAATTGATGAAAATTATTGTATTCTATTTATTGATATTGCTAAAAAGTTCGTTTTAAATTACTTTTTGCTCACTTTTTTGCATTTAATTATTTCAAAAATTGTGTTATTTTTTCTCTAAAATTATTAGCAAATAATCGAGTAATTGTTACTTTTCAAACAATTAATAAACTGAAATTGTATTTTATTACGATTATAATTAATCAATTACAATTAAATGAAAGAGTTCTGCGATCACAATATCTTAAATCTTAAGTGGTGATCTTAAATCCCGCAATTGCGTCGAGCTGCCGAGCCGTCGAGCCTGCGCCGAGCACCCGGCGGCGGCCGCTTCTGCCGAGACGGCGGGTACCGTCCGATACTGACGAGAACAGCCGAGAATGGAGCGGTTCCGATCGTCCCGATTCTTGAGGGAGACCTACGTGTAGATTTCAACAGGCAGATAAGGAGCGCGCGCGCGACCTTCGAGGCTCCGAGACTGAGAAAGTAAAGCCGGCGAAAACGATCGATAATAGAATGCGTTTTGCCCGGCTCTAGTATTAACCCTATCATGCTTAAACTGACCTTAATACAAAATAACAAGAATAATAGAAAAAAAATAATGTTAATAAATTCTAAAAAAATTGCAATTTACTTAATCTAATTAATAAGTTTTTGACATTCTGACAGAATGTAGTTGATGCGACTATAAATAAATTAAGACAAAAAATTCTCTTAACCTGAAGACGTTGGCAGCAAGCGCTTGCTTCCGCCGCGAGTAGATAAAGCCTTAAACACAATCCCGCCAGCAGCGCCCGGCGTCCCCAGCGCTTCGAATTCCGCCCACACGCGCTCCCGCGGCGAGAAGATGAGTTAGTGTTCTTCCGGGACCGCGTCGTGTGGCGGCGGCGGGGGCGGCGGAACTCCCGAAAGTTGCGTGTTCCTGCGGGGCGGGAGAGAGCCTTACGATTCAGGGTGCGTGTGCGCGGGGCGGGATTGCCGCACGGTGGGCATGACATGAAATACGGCGCTTACCACCACGTTTGCGTCCAGACGTCGCAATCTCCGACAGCGCGCTCGAGCGGGAATAATAAGTACCGTCGGGGGGGGGGGTGAGGCGGCGAACGGGGTGGGGGAGAGGCACGGCGACGGCGACGGCGGTGGGGCTGGCGGAATCGGCGGGGAGGTGACGGCAAGTACGGTCGGGGGGCGACGGCCAGCGAACGGCGTGGGCGGCGGGGCTGGCAGAATCGGCGGGGAGGTGACGGCAACGCAAGCGGCGGGGATGCTGCGAATCGCTGGCTCAGCTGAGGCCACGGTTGTGTAGGCATCCGCGGCCGGAGTCTGTTTTGTCTAGGCCAGGGATGTTCAACTTAGAAAGGCTTATGGGCTACGAACCAAATTATAGTTCAGCCGTGGGCCGCAACGTAATTTAAGATGACTCTAACTACTGAGATTATACTGAAGCAAATACTGTATATTAGTTACGACGTTTATTCAACATACTTAATGATTAATGTACATACGAGAAAATTAATATATCATAAATTAAAAATAAGATGAATTCAGCAAGTTAATTGTACTTGGTGTAATACATTTTTTCAAAGCAGTCGTGGGCCGCACAAAAAGATCCGTGGGCCGCATGCGGCCAGCGGGCCGCCAATTGGAAAACCCTGGTCTAGAGTATCCGAGACAAGCCGTGTCTCTATTGTGACGGCTGACGCTTCGGCCATCATGTGATCTTTCTCAGCAGTGCGCTCTAAGGAAGGCCACAACACGTATGCCGAAACGTCAGCCATCACGACAGAGACGCGGCTTATCTCGGAGAGCCTAGAGCAGTGGTGTCAAGGTCATCTGCTCGTGGCAGTGGCACACGTCGTGACACCGCAGCATGCCATGAGCGTCTCTGCGCAACTAGCGTCGGGAAAGAGAACTATTAGTAGTAACACCGCCATTTTAAAATGGGGATGGCGTTGTGTCTGATGGCGGGGTAATGAACTGCGTGGAGGGTCATGGCACTCATGCCACGGACTCATGCCGCTCGTGGCATCGACCTTGACAACACAGGACTAGAGAATACAGCAGAGACGAAGGCCGTTCACGAGTGGCCTCCCGTCAAGGGTGGTAGTGTAATGCTTATGAGTGTGTGTGTAAGTAAGGGGTAAGGACAGAAAAAGGAAGAGGAAAGAATGGTCGCGCGCGATTCGTGGCCCGTTCGTTAAGATTCTTCTCCCGCATTCGCTTGGGGTTGATCGGAAAACTACCGATTAGAGCAACCAACTGCTAAAATTCTTCTCCAGACAGAGGCTGAATTCGACTCAGCTATCTAGTTAGTGTCAAAAATTTTGTAACCATCAAGATTCGAATCCCAGGACCTTCCAGTCAGAGTCACTGCAGTGACACCAGTTGATGCCGTGAATTATCTTGACCGATCTGACTTGATCTCATTAGATTTAATTTGATTTCAATTCATTCTATTCCATTTATTGATTGTTCTCTGGCACGTGGCAGTGTAGTAAATGTAACGTCGCGAGGTGCCCGTGATCCTTTTATGCCGTGTGGTGGAGATTCGGCGCTGGCCGACACGACGGCTTGCGAGAGTTCCCCCTCCTGGCATCCCACAGACATAATCCTAGCCGAAGCTCCGGACTCCCGAATGCATGAAATTGTGTGGGGGTGAGTAAGGGGAGGACGGCAGGAAAAGGAACAAGGAAAGATCGCGTGCGGTTCACGGCTCATTGTTATAATACTGCTCCAGCATTCGCCTGGTGTTGATCGGACTAACCACAGAGAACTACCGACAGTGCAGGCCGGCCGCTAGAATCCTCCTCCAGACAGCGACAGAACTCGACCTAGCTATCTAGCTAGGGTCGAAATCCGCGTCGGAGACTCGAACGTCGGGACTCGAACCTTAGGATCTTCAAATCAGAACTGCTGCAGTGCCGCTGGCTCTGAGCTCAACTCAGGCGGTGGGGACTGCGAGGGCGACACAAGCAGCGAAAGCGATGAAAGTGGCGAGAGAGATGGATTCGGCCGGAGCGGTGGAGCCGCCGGTGGCGATAAGGGCGGAGGGAACTCCTGTGAGCGTTGGCGACGGCGGCAGTGATGTAACCGGGGTGGGGGCACTGAGAGTGGGGACGTCGTGAGGTGATGAAAGTGAAGGTGGTGGTGAGAGGGCGCAGAGAACGGTGGAAGCGGCGGCGGTGGCGGGATGAAAAGGAAAAAGGGAGTGGGCGCTGAGCACTGGAGGAGGTTAGAGTCCCTAGATACAGAGAGTAGGGCATCGCATTGTTCCACCGATCCCGTCATTTTATATCCAGTTGCCAGGAGAATTCCAAGTGTATGATATTTTGTAAGTTGAGGACCATGAATCTAGCCCAAATCATTATTAATAATATTAAACATCTCCATAAGGTCACCAATTGTATAATTTTCCTTCAGCTTGTGAATGCTGCCTGGTGGGGTTATCGGGTGAGAGAATATTAAATGACGGCGGTTGCGCTACTCTCTGTATCTAGGAACTCTCGAGGTGGTGGAGTGATGAAAAGTGTAGTTGAAAGTGGTGGTGGGATGAGAAGGAAAACGGACAGAGAGCGCTGAGCGCTGGAGGTGGTAGGGTGATGAAAGCGGTCAGGGAGGGCGGGGGCGGCGATGAGAGCGGTGCGAGTGGCGGACAACACACTACGCACCCCAGGCGTGCGAAGGAGCGCGAGGACAGTGCTGATTGAGGGGGAAGAGGGAGGGAAGAAGACAAGCAGGGGAGGGATAGGAGGGACATGACAGTTGGGGAGAGGTAGTGTGGGAAATTGGAAGACGAGAGAAGCAGTGGGTGGGGAGAGGAGAAAACATGTTGAGAGTGTGAAGGAAGGGACGTGGTGAAGCAGGGAAAGGGCAAGAAAAGAATCAAGAGTGGTCAAGGATTATGGAAAATGGAGGAATGGATCGTACGATGGGCAAGAGGGATGTGGATGAGAATGGGGAAGTGATGAAGAGAGGGTATAGAAATGAGAGCGAGATAAGTAACTAAAGGCTGGTAGAACGTAGTACGTAATTCAGTGAAGTATTGCCAAACGAAAACAAAGTGACATAATGGAAGGAAGTATTTAGAGTTCATAAAGAAAACGTGTATGATTTACTAATATAATGCCAAGAATACTCAAATCAAATTCCTATTTTCAATGATTGATCATTTTTGTGCAAATACTCTACTTAATGGAAAATGGTTTCTTATTTCTCTTTTATTTAAAATAATTATATTTACTTTGCAGTTTGGCCCACATAGTTCCTTATTTAAATCACGTACGAATTTGGAAGACGATACATTTCATGAATGTGTGTAAGAATAAATACAAAATTAAGGCCGTTAGTAGAAATCGGAAGCCACTGCAATGACACTAATACAAATAGTTTTCATTGTAAATGGAAATCAGGGGATTTGGTCAAAGTAAATTAAAAAATCATTGAGTAAGCCAATGTTTCGAAAAATATTATTCCATCTGCAAGACTTAGTACTCAAAAGATGTAAAATAATTATAACCTCTCATTGACATGTTCAGCAAAACTCCAAACACACATTCAAACCCACACACATGGAGAGTCCATCCCACATAAATTCACCTTAGGCCAAGGCACCATAGCAAACAAGTGTTGATACAACAGCACTCACTTTCTCGCAAAACCTACAAAAAATTGTTTCTTCAAAATATTTTACATGACCTTTAATAAAGAGCTGACATGTTTTACAACAGATTTCGTCTGAGGCAAAAATCACCATTTTGTAGTTTTGAAATAACTCTTTGTAATTTTCAAAAATACGGAGATCGTCGAAAATCGGAGTAGCAGCTTCTTTCACCGTCCCTTACTACATACGAGGAGGAAATGTTTTACAAATTGGAGCGGCTTTAGAGAAAAACATTTTTACAAATTTTAAAATTTGCCTCTATTACGCGCAAAATTAAAGAAAAAATATTCATATTTTCGAAAAAGTTAACATTAGTTTTTTGAAGATCTCTATTTAAGCAACATATATTATTAAAGAAAAAATCAATTTTCAACATTACAGTTTTAGGAAGACGCAAAAGATTTAAAAATCCCTGTATCTTTCTCTTAATCTTCCTTCACGCAATTCGAGGACAAATTTAAATAAAACAATTGGGAGCCTTTTTGAGAAAAGTTGGAAAATGTTTTAAGTAATCATGTGAAGTAATTTCAAGAAAACAAAATGTAAGTTTGAATCTACAAAAGCCTCGAGTTCGTTTAGACCGATCTGGGAATATCAATTTTGGAGAAAATCACCCGAATGTTTTAGGCGCCAGCGCTGACCACAGACGGACGGACGGACGGACGGAAGAGCAGACAGACGGAAGACAGACTGACTGACAGACAGACAGACAGACAGGCTGACTGACGAACGGACAGTCGTTTTGCGGTCAATCAATTTTTCGGTATCAATTTCCATAAATTATGGTTTCTGGCTACACCACGAGTTAAGTAATTTAATATATGTAACAAAAAGGGTATATCCTGACTATGAAAGTTTTTCTGTCAAAAATTCACCCGTTTTCCGGCGCACGTTTACATAACTTTTTTTCACGAACTACCATCGTAAGGACGAGAAAGTAAAAATGATTGATGACGAAGGAATGAAATATTCCGAAACGTCGGCAATCTACATGATTTAATGTTTTACTGCACTCCGACAAAATCCCGTGAACTCAATTTTCAATTTCAAGTATGTGGTTGTCAATCATCAATGGCTAATAGTTTTCATTCTTCAAATATTGGCATGAATGAAGCACTTTCCAATATACATGATTATAATTACTTGAACAATATAACAATATAGTTTTTTCGAAGAAGCAGTCAGAATTTACGGAATAACGAATTGATTTTTAAAATAACACAGGTTTTTTGTCCTTTCTACTCAGCTCATGGTAAACGATTTTATAGAAAATAAATGAGGCACCAAAAAAAGAAAATAAAGTAGAGTGGATGTCACTTCATAGTGTTTGGTTTACAGGTATCTCTTATTAATAAAATGCAACGAAATTTTTGTTTTCTTTAAATGCAGGGAAAAACTTTTTCGGAAGTCATTTAAAAATGTCTTGGTGAGCAACTTGGTGTTAAAAACGCTCATTCAGTGACCACATTCAAGAGAATTGTGACTCTATTAATACTAAATAACTGAAGCAATCTCAAAATATTTTGATGTCATTTGAAGGATCTTCTTGTGTTTTAAACAACGGATTATTGCAAATTTTTCTTCACTGTAAAGTAGAACATCATTGCATAATACAAACTTATTGAGGTAGAAAAGTTTAAGTAGCTCCGTTTGCCGATGTTTAGCTGTTTAAGTTTGTCCAGTTATTGAAAGCCACACATTATCATACGTTGCGTTCGTTTTGAACTGTTTCAAACACAAACAATATTTAGAAAATTACTGTAAGTTTCCATCCCACCTTAACTTAAATAATCAAGAGGTAAATTAATCCGTTTTGAATTTGAAAGTGATTACGAATTTGTGCCATCAAATCGAATGCGGAATCCTTTTTGAATTTGAAAGTGATTACGAATTTGTGCCATCAAATCGAATGCGGAATCCTTTTGAATTCGCAGTTACAGACAATACCAAGTGTTTTGTTAGTGTTTGGGTCCACAGCAAAGCAGAAAATATATACATAAATGTATTCCATACTTCGCAAGGCAGACACCGTTGATTCGCGAAGCGGATGCAGCCCAGACGTGCGGCGCCTGCGGCCTCACGCCCGCGGCTCCGCCGGGGAGCGGTCGGCGCTTCGCGGAATTTCTGCGTGCTATCACGCCACCCTAACGATCCCAACCGTCTTCAACCGACGAACCTTCCAGAACATTCGACAACCAATTCAAATTACCTAATTGTGATAGGCCAATCGCCTACCCCACTCTTAAGCGCCGTGCGCAGTAGATCTCGCGACGCTTTTGTCGCTGAGACTACAAATTAGTTCTGGAGTGGATCGCACGTACGTGATTTGTGTCCATCAAACTCCATGTAAAAATCTTTGCACGTAAATGTTTCAAGTCCCGCAAAATATCAATAATTAATTGTGTAACGTAAATGTTTCCTTGTACATCGCAAGGCTGAGTTGAATACGGCAATGCTATGATTATAATCGCCTCGTATGTATAAGGCATTAACTTTACGTAAATTTAACGTATCATAACAAACACTGCGCCATTAAACGCAACCAAACTATTAATCGTGTACAAAGTATAATTATACTAACTATCCACGCCACTGTAGTGTGGTTGATCAAGAATAAATCTGCACAATAACTTGTTTCTGTGGAACCGGAAACATATCCAATGCAAGCCACCCTGCATGAGCTATCAAAGGGTTTTGAGACTGCTGTGCTTGCTGAATCAATCCAAAAATACAGTCCACTAAACTTCAAAACAAGTGCAGCAGCTTTGAACAGTGGGAATAAATTTATAGGATTAATTACTTTCTTTAGAGCATTTTTGATTGGTTTATTAGTTTCTGGATTGCGTTTCACAAAGACACAACTAACATTCAACTGACATTCTTTGCTCAAAAGGTAAGAAATTTGGTTGGTTTTACATCAGGACTATAATATAGTATTATCAATAACATTAAATAAGATAAACGCAAGTCTATGAGGGATTTTGTTATTCCTGTGTTCAGCATTCAAAGCAGCAGTTATACGCCGCGCGCCACGGAGCTCGCTGGCTCGGAACGCTGGCCAGCGAGAAGGGAGCCTCGAGGCGAGGCTATCCTCGCTCGGAAACCTGGGTCATTCTTGTGGCGGCCTGCTCCTGGTGGGGAGCTCTTCCGCCGGGTGTCTGCAGTTTGTTGTTTCCACAGATTTACAGATCACCGTATGGTTATCCCATTTTTTGGTGTCTGTTAAGATTCATCGGTGCATTGTTAGGTCGCTCTCTGTTTTTTGTTTCATTTACAGCTTTTGAAGAAATGAAATGGCGTTATTGGCGTCGCGGCTATCCTGGGCTGCGCCTCCCCTATTTAAGCGGGAGCGGGCGCTGGCTGTGGATGGACAGAGCAGAGAGACAGCCGGGACAGCGCTTCAAACAAAATTTCTTTACGAAAAAAAAATTTCTCTTCAATATTGTAGTTATGGGAAGACACCAAAACAAATTTAACTTTTGAAATTTTCAAAAAATCTAGGTTTTGTCAATGAAAATGAGATCGGCACCACTCCTTTAATACCCGTTGCTCTGTTTAAGGACAAAGTTTAATCAAAACATTTAGACCCTTCTTGAGAAAAGTTTAACTAGTGTTGCTACAGTTTCCTATTTTCTTTCGCCTAAGATAGCTATTCGGACTTGTCACACACACACTTGCCAGCTGCCATCTGTCGCCGCCCAAAGTACATCTTTTGACATTTTCTTAATTCTTCAGTTTCCCTAATAGTGGAACGGAAATATTATTTTAATAATATTAAAATCTTGTACTAAATGGCAATTTTCTTTGAAACATTTGGAGCCGTTTTTGAGAAAATGCTGTTTAAGCGCTAGTACTGTAAATGCGAAATGTGAAGCTCTTTTTCACGGAAAAGTTTTGATTTTTCAAAAAACATTATTAGAAGTCATTTGAACTACATCAAGTCTCAAATACTATAGTACTGTACTATCAAGTGCATACTATACTATACTATAGTATTGTACTATCAAGTGCATAAAATCTCTATACTCATAAAACGAGGATTGTGACAACACTGCGTTAGAGGAAGTAATAAACTACATATAGGAACCAGATTTATTCAGTTTCTGTACAGTGAAATGCAGTGTACTTCAGGATGTCACAAGCAGCCCTGGTCTAGCCCTGGAAGGAACTAAAGTGTAATAAAGATGGCAGGAAGAATAAAACAAACAGAGGAAAAAATCGATACATCTATGAGTGGTTAGTTTGAAGACATTTTGCTTTAGGTGGGATGGTAAGGGATCACATAAAATAGGTACAGTTTTTCTTAAAAAGAACATTCACATTAGAGGAAATAAAGTATTTTGAAAAATCTAATAGTTCTCATAAAATATAAAATTCTTAAAAATTCCCTCTTCATCATTGACAGGGTATTATTTGTATTCAAACCAGTCACTTATACATTTGCATTACATTCGGCTATCACACTGGCCTAAGTTCACAGGCCTGATATATTATGCGAGAAGTTTAAAAGTTTCTCTTATACCTATTTCATTTCAATAAAGAAACTGCTCTTGGAATACTTTCAATAGATGAAAATATTAGGTAATTAATGAATGGGATATAATAATTATATGTAATAAAATTAATTAAACCTACACAGTTTTTCTTATCTATTAAGGATCTACTATAACATTAAAGAGAACGTCTTCTGCCATCTCTTGTTTTGTTTCTTGCGAAAACATCCAGTCGGTCGTGGTAAGGAGGGGTGGGTTATTTAAGATAATTTTCTGAAAAGCCCGAGAAACAAGGGAAGGTTCTCGTATTTCGTGCCCTTGAAGACATGGAAAGATTACTTTGGAGGTAATGAGATCGGATTGTACCTTGGGAATTACCGGTGTCGTTTCAGAAAGCGGAAAATCCAACAAAAGCACCACCATAATGAGGGTTCTAACGACGAGGGTGCAATCAGAAACAACGCGTTTTAGACGTTGGCAGAGCCAAAGAAGGCGAACTAACAATACTACAGTACACTTCATCCCTTTAGAAATGCCTGTATTTGCGTGCTCAGTAATAAAGATTCTGAAGCACTTTAGACACCGTTCATTAAGAGTATATTTACCTCTGCATGAAAATACTAGGAAACACATCCTAGAATTATACTGTATTGAATTTTTACTACCTAATTTTTATTCACGTATTCATTCAGTAATATTCATGATTTCGTCTCTATTTAAAAATATTTTATTCTTCCACTTTCACTTAAGAAGAGGATAATATAAATGTTTACCAAGTAAATCAATACTATTTAAAAAATACAATAATTTAGTGCGTGTCTTAAAAACTTGCACAACGCAACTATTTAAAGCAAACTAAGATTCCAAAAATTACTTAATAGCAAAACTCCGACCCTAACAGCAAAACTAGAAACAACAAACGACTAAAACATTAGCAGACATACGTCCAAAGAAAAAAATATACCAATGACATTCTTACATTCGGCGTCATTCAGAGCTGAGGAACCGCCACACGGAGTAACAGGAACACAAACATCAAGATCTGGGAGTCAAAGGAGCAAGCCTCCACACCAAGAAGTTCCATCCTCGCATCGTGTTCATTTAGTCTCGGGGAATCCGAGTGTCAAAGGGCGACTTTCAGAGAAGCTACAAAGCGAAGCTCAGATGTGAGCAACCCCAGCCCCCACCCACACCGTGCACGCAGCGCCGCGCCGCGCCTCCTCTGTTTACTCGTAGAAAGAAGAAGACAGAAAAAACAAAGGAACGTCGTCTGGCATCATTGCGTCTTGCGGTATTACCCGGCATCCCCCGCGGCCTCCACGCTCGCCGCTGCTCTTCTTTTTCATCAGACCCATCCCACAGTCTCATGCGAACGGTCGTTTCTGTTATGAGAAGCACTACTCACAAAAAACACGCAAAGAAAATTAGGGATTCGCCTGATACGCTGTGTGGAATATTATGCGTCAGCCATAAGAAAGTATGCACGTGCGCGCACTGGAAGTACTTTCTTCATAGCGCCATGGCGACTCTTGGCTGGACGTATGTTGGAGAAAGTGCTGACGAAATTCGCTCGCACAATAAGGCACCGCCCAAATTAATGCCGCCTATTAGCAAGGAAACATTGCGTGGTTTTTTGATGGCAGTTATAAAGTTAGCACATAGATATTTGGTACAGAATAGATAGAAATTAATATAACTCACTTGGTTGGTATATAATGCTAAATATAGTAAAGGGTTTCTATACACTCACAGTACCAACCAGCATCAACAATCAACCATGACATTTTTGATGTCAGCTTTAAAGTTCACACATAGATATTTGGTACAGAATAGATAGAAATTAATATAACTCACTTTGCTGGCAAATAATGCTAAATGTAGTAAAGGGTTTCTATACTCTCACAACACCAACCATCAAACTTAAAACAAAACATTCGCCCCAGTTCTTTGGCGCAATAAACATTTGACAGAAAATTTAAATGTGTTGTTCTTTACCTGACCGGACACTGAAAATTGAATAAATTTGTGACTTTTCGATTACATCAAAACGAAAATAACAATAATATAATAATTATTATTATTATTATCACATAACATTAATATGTCATAACACCCAACAAAATTAATACATACACTTGTTTAATAGAGTGCACAGGATTAAAATATGAACTCTATTAGAAAATACAATTTCCATTTTTTAGCGTTAGCAGTTATTAAGAAAAACGTAACCCAAAATGGAATATCATGGAATCATATTTTTCAGCATATTGTCATCCCAAACCTTCGAAGGTAATAGTGATGTCACAAGAGATTCAGTAAGGGGTTGATTCAGCATACATGTATATTTTTGCACATTTTCGTACTCAATTAAACAGAAAGGAATGTCGTTCAAAATAAATGAATACATTTTAATTACAATAGAACTGATTTGGAAATTTCAGCTGTTATTAACAAGAAGAATGCAAAATATTCGTATAATTAAGAATACCGCCGAAATATGCAAATGTCCACAATATGTAATTTACGTTATTGCACATCTATTCCTGCAGCCATCGCCTCGCGCAGTGTGCTCAATGTAAGAACACGCCCTTTAATACAGGGTGCCTAGAAATTGTCCATGCATAATACAATGTCGGCTGTAAAACGTGAAACATTTCCCTCCGTTTTTACGACTCTCGTCATAAAAACAACCCCGACTCTGGAGGCCGGCGAGAGGGAGGGGGTGGTGGAGGGCGGGGGGCGATGGCGGCGAGGACGGCCCGGACGGCGAGGACGACGAGGACGGGGAGGATGGGGGGGGGGGCGCCGCCCCAGCCGCCACGTCCTGCTGTCCGTCCCATTGCCCTTCTGCTCCGCTTCTGGTCTCGTCGCGTCTCTGAACCAGCGAAGTCTGCCACGGCGGGCGCGGGGAGTGCAAACACTCGCGGCGCGGCGCCGTATTCAACACTCGGAGGAAACTACAGCCAATCTTGTGAATACGACAGCTAGGAGGAAGCGGCAGCGGCTCTCGCCAGTCATAGAGATGATAACCGTTAATCTCACTCACGTGAGACCTGTCTCCCAAAGGCGCTTTATGGAACGGAAAATTTAAAAATTGATGACTTTCCTCTCTGGAAGCATTGTTGTTGCAATGAAGAAAGCTTGGGGAAACACTCTACACATTAATCCCTGTTGCATACGTTAGTGTGTAAGGAAAGGAGAACGAAATACCTCCATCAACTTAACTACTCTCTTTTTCTCCCAGCAATGCCCACTTTCTCAAAATTAGTTACTTGCATAAATTATGAGTCGTTCAATATGTTTTACGAGAATGTTTTATGATGCTCAGAGGCATAGGAAATAGTGAACGTGAAAAAACATAGTAGGACAAATTTCCGGTGGCATTGCTAATGTAAACATTGTATGACTTACAACACTCACTTCACATATTCTAATAACAATCCTTCACCAAGAAAATAATTGCTTTGAGATGCAAAGTACGCCACGTTACCTCTTAATTTTTTTCTTGACCAGATATAATTTTGTCAGAAAATTATGTTTATTTGCACACATATGATCAACAATTAACATTCACTGAATAATATTCTAAAACGGCTACATTTTTATATACGTTGTAATGGATCGCGTCTACTCTTCCAAAATATAGAACAGAATGCCTACATATTTCACTCAATATGTGCTGTGGTAATAATATATAAAATGTTAGTATATACTGATATATTCTTTCATTTTCTTAATTTTAAGAGAGCTGCGGAGATCAGACCTTTTAGAATTTAATCAAGCATCGGGGATTGTCCACTTAAGTAAGGTTAAGGGGGCTGTACACTATTTTCAAAGACCATCTGTGTTTAGCAATAAACGACAAAACACTTTCATGCACGGTAAAAAGAACCCTTAGTATATTCAGGACGTCGCTTCAGGAATACAATTAGAACTGAAAACATAAACTGCACGTAGAAAAAATATTTACTTATTGGAAATTGCTTTCTTGTCCATTAGTATTCAAATGTTTAATGAAAGGTATTTTTGAAATAGTACCTTAAAATTGTATTTTATTAATTTTTCCTTTTCGTACAACATTATTGATTTTGTGGGTGTCCACACAAAATATGTGTGTCCACAAAATCTTTATTTTTTATTTGAGATAGTTTCCATTCACTTTTAGACAAAACAAGAAAAATCGGACTTACTGACCTAAATAAACTATTAAATTCATCTGAAATCCAAAATATAGGAGATTTTAGTAAGAATATAACGATTTTATGTACATAAAATTTAAAGCAAAGAATTCGACCTTCCTTTTGAGAAAATAATGACTTTGGAAAGGTATGAATATGTCTCTCATATACGGAAGCGAGAACAAAGGAAATGGTTTCAGGAAGATGACATCTAGTTGACAAAATTGTCACAGTAAGTAAGAGCACATATTTGAGCAAAAGCGTTAATATCGTCCACAGTTCATTTTACGGCGTTTTGAGGATCTTTCAATTCTATGATGTAAAAGCTTTCCCCTTGTTTATGCAAAATCAGAAACGTCATCAGGAATATGATGTATCTGACGGTTGGAAAAGAACGACTGTTTGGTGAACAATTTGTAAAATGAAACATGGTAATGATAACGTATTTTTTCATATAATAAAGAATATTTTAAGAACTCGTATTCATTATGGTTTTTAGATATGTGCCTAAATTTAATTATTGAAAATTAATCTCATAGCTTTCTAAAATTACATTTTTAAAATTTCATCTTTCGCGTAATAGTACTGATATGTACTGATAAGCTTCACTGCTTCGTGTTGCATTCTTCTTCTTGTATGTTAGGAAAGCTACTTCTTCTGTTTAGATACCGGCCGTAGGTAGAACAATTATAAGTGAAAATTTTGCTTTGATGAGACCTTAGTCGACCTGATGAAGGGAACACTTAATGCTGTTATGATCTGTTCTGAGCAAAAATAATAAGAATCACAAAACTGGGTTCGCCTGTGATCCCACAGTAAAATTATCACGTCTAAATATTGGCAGCTTTTAATAGCGCTGCCGTGTGGCCAGGACAGTCGTCTTGTGTATTTTCCTCTTCACATCTTTCTACAACAGGTAATATAAAATAAAAGGTAATTGGGGCTACATTTTACCTCACCTTGTAATTAATTCACAGATTTTTCTAACTTGTGAGTATGCTTTTGCGGATGGTTTTCGTTTATTTTCTATTAGAATGTCAACAAACCCAATTTCTCAGAATATGGAGGAAATAGTTCAGGCGTTGGAACGTCATTTGACGGAAGATAGATGATAAAAATGAAGTAGTGAGGGAATACGAAGTTGATATTGTTCCTGATAATCGAGAGGAAGATGAATGTATTACCGAAGAAAATTATGATGAATAAGAAGAGATAGTGAAGGAGGGAGAATATGAGGTACGGAAGGTGTTTTATGGAAAGAAAGGTTATGAATGGTATGCTAAGACATTCAAGAAACCAACCTTAAAAACTCCTGTCAAAAACATTGTTCTCAAAGTGCCAGGGCCGACAATGGAGGCCCGAAATAAAACATCTCACAATTGAATTATTTAGTATGCTCATAACGGAGAAAATGCTTCAGGCCATTGTTGAATATTCTAATCAGCAAATTGATATCGACAACGCTAGATATAAATCAATACAATGGTATCATCAACCAACTGATTTTGTTGAATTAAAATCATTACTTGGCGTCTTATTAATGGCTGGAGACCTTAAAGACGAGAAAGTAGGTACAGTTGATTCGTGGTAATGTTGTATTTGAAGCTCCATTTTCGGTCAGTGATTAATTGAAACTGCTTCAATTTTTTAATAATCTGAGATTCGATGATAAAACCACTCGTCTAGAAAGGCGTCAGACAGACACATTATCTCCATTAAGAGACATGTGGAAATATGTTTATAGATCATTGCAGATCTCTGTACATCTATCAGAATACATGACTGTTGATAAGACTCTTTGGAGTTTCAGAGGCAAATTTCCTTTCAAAATGTATTTGCCGAATAATGCAGACAAGTATGGATTGAAAATTATAAGAATATGTGATCCCAAAACATTTTGTTTTTATAGAGCTATACCTAACATAGGCAGAGTTTCTTACTCAAAATGTTTCCATTCCCACGTATTAAGTTCTGAAATTGACAGAACCTGTTCTTGGTACCAAAACGAAAAATAAACCCGAAATATCTTCAAACTTTATACAAACTAAAAAGCGACAAGAACCTATCCACACAATTTCTGTACAGAAAAGAGAAAATTCTCGTTTCTTATGTACCAAGGAACAATAGAAACAGTTTTTCTGCTCATCGCTTTCTATTCATTTCACGATAATGATGAAACCGACGAAACCAGTCGTAAATCAAACGTTGTACTATTTTACAATGAGACTAAAGGTGGAGTGGATGGGTTTGATTTTACTATGTCACCTAAAAATCAGAGCAGCAAAAACAAGATGGTGGTCATTACGATACTTTACGGTATGCTCGATGCAGCAGGCATGAACATCGTTGTATTTTACCAAAGTAGTGGAGGTACTGACGATGACAGCAAACGTTTGAAATCCCTAGCCTATTTTATGGTCGAAGAAGAAATGAAAAGAAGAGTTCAAAAGCAGTTTGTTCTACAAGATTTACTTTTGATGATGAAGCATTACAATACAGAAATCCTTCCTGCCGGCGCCTACAGAATCAAGTCTTATTTCAAGGAAAAGGAAACGATGCTACATATGCCCAAGAGAGAAGGATCGAAACAGTGTAGGTACTTGTTCAAAAAATAAATGTGAACTTTTTGAAAAAAAATACCACAAAATGAACTTTACGTCATATTAAGAGTGCAATTAGCACTATCCGAAACGTTTGAAGAAAAAATGTGGAGGAATTCATGAGAAAATGACGGTTGAGCGTTTCTTAAAATGCAGAATTTTGATCTAGTTTTCACAAAAAACGGTTGAGTTTTCGACAAACTTTACTTGACATTATTTAAAGCATATGTACTTTGCAAATATAATGTGAACAATTCGCCACTAATTGTAAATATTACCGACGTGAGAGGCCAGTCAAAAAAAGGTACATTTTTTTAATTTTGGAAAAAAAACAAAGGATAGAGCAAACTGATGATTATGTCATCTCAAAGAGTACATTACGCACTATCCCTACCAAAAATTTAAAGAAAAAAATTGGAGCCGTTTCTGAGAAAATCTTGTTTTTGTAATTATTTAAAATTTCAAATATTTTGCGCAAAATTGCCAGAAAACTACTAAAATGTTCAAGAAAATGTACAGGATCTTAATGAAAAAACTAACTTTGGAGAATAAAGTTCATTTGGAGGAAAAATCTCTATCTTCAATAGTAGTTGCTGAAAGACGTCTAAAAAATCCAAACTTTTGCAATTTTCGAAAATCCGATGTTACCCTTGAAAGTCGGACCTATGCCACCTTTATAAGCGTATTTTACTCTATTCTTACAAGAAATTTAAAGAAAAAATCCTGGAGCCGATTTTGAGAAAAGTTTGAAAATGTCCGGAAGGCTTCATATAATGTACCCCAAATTTTGAAGAAAGTTTTTCAAAACTTGCAGTGTAGGCCGTGACTACCTGCCCATGCCCTATTTCAACAGGACAACGCGTCGTCCGCATACCGTAGCCATCTCTCGAGCATGCCTTTCAGCCGTGGATACTCTGCCATTGCCAGCATCATCGCCTGACCTCTCACCGATCGAGAATATTTGGGGTGCTATGGAGTATGTGATGAGGACCCCACCCCTACCCACCAATCTGCAAGAACTGCGCGCTCAGGTGCAAGCTACATGGGATGGACTAGCACAGGACTCCATTCGAGACCTGTTCAACTCAATGCCGCGACGTCTGGACGCGTGTGTTTGCCAATATGACGGCCCCATGCCGTACTAACATGGACTGTCTGTGGCCGTGTAGCGCGATAAATATTGGTCCTACAAAGACGAAAGTGTAATCATTTTGTATGCGTGGTACCCTCTACTTGCCTGCAAACAATTATAGCAATCCGCCTTGTCCTTCTGGGTGCAGATTTTTTTATGACGATGAGTGTAATATTACTTATACATTTACAAAATATCTCAGACACATGTACATGAAGGATTGTTCGTTTTTCCTCTAATCCGGTTAATAAATGTTTTGAATGTTCATTATTGCTCAAAGTTAGAGAAGAGTTATTTGTAATTAATAACAGTGTAAACTGAAATACAATTTATTTATTTATTTGTCAAAAAACAGTAAAAACTGTATATGACGTGTGGGGAAAGAAATTTATCTGCGCACATTTTCTTGAGGGCCAGAATTAAAAACACGAAAAAGTGAATTTAGAAAATAATTATTTTAGAAAAATAAAAATATTTGTAAAATGTGATTACTACGAGAAACATGTATCTGCATTTAAAATCATATCTCCTGAAAATAGTAAAATAAAATATAAAAAATAGTCTGACAAACTTCAATCTGCACTTACAGTTTGGTCTCACGTTGAAAATCCACAATGGAATGACGAAAGTTCTAACTGCAAAATTAAATATTTAAAATGACATTAATAAAAGGTGAAAATAAGCGAATGAGCATATGCAAGTTCATTCCTACGAGATATTGTACAAAATAAATTGTAAGTCTACGTAACAAAATCTTCATATTATAGTAAATTGTAAGCTTGGAAGCTTTGTTTCTCAAAACCATGTTAAAGTCAGTTAGAACTTTGTCAAACCAAGGTCACGATTTACAAAACAACATACTCTAACACGTGGTGTGGATAGAATTCATGTTTTGGGGGTGCAACATACCGAAAAATCGAATGACAGCAAAACTTCCGTCCATCCGTCCGTCCATCCGTCCGTCCGTCCGTCAGTCCGTCCGTCAGTCCGTCCGTCAGTCTGTCCGTCAGTCCGTCCGTCAGTCAGTCCGTCCGTCAGTCCGCCCGTCAGTCCGTCCGTCAGTCCGTTCGTTAGTCAGTCCATCCGTCAGTCCGTCCATCCGTCCGTCAGTCCGTCCGTCAGTCCGTGAAGAACGCTAGAGGCTGAACTGTTTAGGCCGATTTTGTCCAAAATCGATATTCCCCAATCGACCTGCCTGATGTCGCGGCCACTTGAATATTTTAATTTGAGGGTACTTCACATGAAGCCCCTGGTACGGTTTCAAAACGTCCCCTCCCTATCGTTTTTCGATAAAATTTTGTTGTTGGATAGTGTGAAGGACATTTAAGATAAATGGTGGGTTTCATGTTCGTTGAAAACACTGCCTTTCCGAAAACTGCCAAATTTCAATTTTTTTTCACTGTCTTCCTACAAGTAAAATATTTAGAGATAGAGATTTTCCCTTAATCAAAACTGTTTGCTAAAGGCAGATTTTGAATTAAGGTCATATACAATATTTCGAAAATTTTAGTACTTTTCGCGTAATTTTGCGTGAAAATACGAGCTTAAAAAAGCACAGTCCACTTGCTTTAGTATCCTTTGAGAAACAATCATGAGATCTCTAAAAAATGTGTATTTTAGCACTGAAGGCGCATTTGAAGGTTTTGAGGCGCCTACAAAGCTCATTCAATTATGCTGAATATAATCAATATATTTAGGTATATTTTTAGCCAGATTGTTTTAGAGTAAAATCGTGTTCCGAAGGATTCAAAGATCATAGTGTGGTGAAACACTTAGAATTACCACTCTAGAGTTTCTGGTATATCATCAATAATTAAGATCTTGATCCATCAAATTTATAACTAAATATAATTGTATAAAGAAACATAAAGTCAAACCCGTTTTCATCGGCACCTTTAATTGCAATCAGTACTTTGTAATAAGGGTCCGAGGATGGAGAAAGCAGGGACATATATATATATATATATATATATATATATATAATATATATTATATATATATATAATTAAAATTCTTTATAATATAAAATTTGCACAGCGCAAATAAAATATAATATGAAAATACGCAGCGGAAGCGCGACGTTAAGCTAACCATACCTTAAACGCGCCTAGAGTGCCTACTCTTAGTCTCACGCCACGAACTTCACATAATATCCATTCTACCATCACGAATTTCAATTGTTTTTGGATTTACATACAACAATAGCGGCGCGTCATTTCTGAGCAACATGTCACTTCCACCCCTCATCATCGATCTCGCTCTCTAACGCCATCATGTCCCTTACTCTTTTCGTCAGCACTGAACTTTCAACAGCCATCATTCCCGTTACACATCCCTGTCAACGGCATCGCCCCGCTGCATCCACAAACGCCATCATCCCTTTACGCTGTCAACGAGTGCATTGGCCGCAATACAACATCACAGCGCGCAACTTCCGAGCGCCATCAAACGGCTGAATCCGCCAGCGGGAGCGGCCGACCATTACCTGCGGCCGCGCACAGCGGGCGACGCGACGGCCGGTGGGGGCAACGCGGGTGCAGCCGGGCACGAGCGGCGACGGTGACGTCAGCGAATTGTGCAAACTCAGCACAAGAGTAGCGCTCTCCGGACTCTCTTGGACACCGACGCAGTAGAGATACAACACCCGCGCAGGTGGGAGGTAGATGGGTGTTGGAATTGTGAGAACTGCGTGGATGCTGGGGTTGGATAAATAAGGGAGAGTAAGAGAGAAATGGAGCTTTGATAGGGAAGGGGGAGGTGATAATGAAGTACGAAAAGGTGGTCAAGCAAGACAGCAAAATGGTTATTAGGGTAAGCAGTGTGAATTCAGGTCACAGGAGGGGAAAGGACACTTGAAGGTGATCTTGGAGTGGATCACAGTGAACACTGAGACCGCTGGCAGTGTAAAAATAGTCTCAGAGCGGGCGTACTGGGGAGAGTAGAAGCGGCGACGGGGATAAGTGCACGGGCGGAGTAGTGTCAGGGTCTCGAAGCGGAAGGGAGTGCGAATAGTGTAGGGAGCCAACGACAACGGGGGCGAGGGAAACTCGATGGGGGCTGTGGTGACGGGGTAATTGTTACCCGCTATAAGGATGAGGCGAGCGAGGAATGGCCGCAGAGGAGGCTGCAGTGAAGAACCACCACGAGATGGTAAAAACGGACGGCTACGGGGAAGGGAGAAGGGACAATAGGCGGCGAGCAGTGAATAAAGGAGTGTGGGAGCGGGATGGTGGCGGAGAGGCACTGTCGGTGTTGGAGAGATGTCACGAAGGGGACAGGAGGCAAAGATGGGGACAAGCAAAGACAAGCGAAATCTGGCGAGCAGTGATCGGTGATCGGGCGAGCGGGCGGACGACGGGCACGCGAGCGCGCAATGGGATGGTGAGCGACGGGGGGTTGG